>LZPO01027396.1:480976-491539 GCA_001675575.1 Neotoma lepida | reverse complement strand
CCTTAAGTTCTGTCCTCCAATTAATCTTCAAAGATCCTGCTTCTCACCTAAATCCAGGCTTCTCCTGCCCCACAAGTTTGTTCCTGGAATTTTGGAATTAATACTAGCTCAATCTGTCAAGTAAGGGGAAAAAGGGATGTCCTTGAAAGTCAATCTTCCACCTGGAAATTAGTACTGTGGCGCGGGCACACATTAAATAAAATGTGATTGAAAAATATTGCTTTTTCCCCCCTAAAAGTCATAAAGCAAGATTAATGGTCAATNGAAAACTCAAATCAACTACCAGATGAAATTGTCCCCCACTAAACACCACAGCACACATTAACAGACAACTTCCATCACCTTGCTATTTCTCATGTCTAGATCTTCCAGGCTTCCTTCCGGCAGTGCCGCGTAGAAAGCTTCCGGGAAGCCTACACTGGTGCGATTTCCTGCAGGTGCCACAGCCCCGGTAAGTATCCAGAGCTATCGAGCCGTCCTTGCTTGTCATGGGGCTATTTATTCCTGACTATGCCTGACGTCAGGGAGCCCTGAGCTCACACATCAACCGTGGATTCGCAGGAAGACCAAGTCACAATGCCACACAGAGAATGTTTACCGGAGTGGGTACTATCCACACCCAGAAAGAGCTAAGCCAGAAAGCGTCACCAGAGAGTGTCGAGGAAGCTACCGACTAAATGTATAAACTGGACCAAAAGGGCTCCTTGGTTTAGATTGCCGGAAGATACCGGCAAAGATGCATACTGCACCTAACGGCACTCTTCCGTCACTTGCTCCAGTGTGGGTTTTGAAATTGTGATGGATTGGAACAAAATCCATCGAGTCAGTGACTTTCTAATTTGATTATTTCCGGTTATCTTTCAGCTAACACCACCTTCTTGATTTTATGGTTGCCTTTGANCACAACAAATATTTTAATTTGAAAGTGATCNGAGCTGGGATGTGGTGTACTCCTGTAATCCCAGAACTTGGAAGGCTGAGGATGATCATGAGATTGTGAAGTCAAAACTAAGCTGGGCCGCACAGTAAGAACCTGTGTCAAAAAGCAGGGAGGGATATGATTTGACCGTCACAATCACTTGGTGATCAGGTGAAATTAAGTTGTCAGATGAAGATATGAACGGGTATTTCATATTTGTTTGGGTTGCTATTCTAGGCATTACAACAGTAAAACATTTACAACAGTAAAAAAAACAGTAAAAAAAAAATTCCAATGTGTCTTTAACTGCTACTTATTAACAGACATTAAGTAAAAAATAAGGCAAACAATAAACTGGGTATAGTGTCACAGACCTGTAATCCCAGCACTTGGATGACTGAGGCAGGAGACTGGGAGTTCAAGGTCATTTGGGGCTACCTAGTGAGTTCAAGGACAGCCTGGGACACATGAGGCCCTACTTTAAAAAAAGCTAAAGTAAGAAGAATAAAATTAATCACTCAATATACCTTCTCAGTCTAAATCAAGAATCCAATACATACCCTTCCTTTTATTTAGGTGATTGTGAATCCATGCTCAGTAGGATAAAGTGATTTTTTTTTCCTTTTTCTTCTGGTCTTTCCTGGTTTCCCTGCCTCTTCTAAAAATTGAGTTGTCTTTGGAAGGAGCAGCAAAGAAACAGACTTGGGAAGTGTGGAGGTGATCCAAGTGAGACTTTTCGAGAAGATGGACATTGGCAAGAAAAGGAGTTCATCTTACAGGCTTTCATCCTGAAAACAGAAAGGCCAGAGGGTTTCTTTAAGCTTTCTAATCTGACAGGGTCCCTCTGAGAAGAACCCACCAACCTGGAAAGAGAACAGGAAGTTCCAAACGGAGATCCNGGAAAGGGAAATTGGAAGAGTCCAGAAAAGGATTCAACTCCCAGGCCCTCTTCTTAGATGAGNTNGGATGTGCTAATGGGATAAGGTGAAAAGTGACAGTGTCTGGACTCTCTGTGTGCAGTGCTAACCAAGACTGAGTTTCCCTTGGATGACCTCCATGCATGGCAGGTCCCGTACATTAGAAACGTGAGTAGGAGATTCGTTCTTTAGTTAGAGAGTCATTTGTTCAGCATATGACATGTTTGGAGCAGACACTGTTCCAAGTGGCATGATACAACTGTAAACGGGTCCCATGAAGCTAATATCACAGTAGAGGAAAAACATGAACTGTGGAAGTAAAATATACAAATACATAGCACACAATAGTCCCAACCCCTTGGCGACCGAAGTCAAAGAATCACAAATTTGAGCTCAGCCTGGCAACATAGCTAGACCTTATCTCAGAACAAGAAAAGCCAGATGTGGTTGTGTATGCCTTTTATCTCAGCACTCAGTGAACAGTTTGAGGCCATCCTGGTCTACATAACTAGCTCCAGACCAGCCAGGGCTACATAATGAGACCCTATTTCCAAAAATAAAACAAAAGAGAATGTGTGTGTGTGTGTGTGTGTGTGTGTACATATNTAAGTATGTTAAGAAGGAAAAGAAAGCCATTGTATATAAAGAAGCTAGAACAATTTCATACACTAAAAATCAAACGTGGTAGAACAATGATTCTTTTTGTAATTTTTTACTTAATTTATTATTTTTGCATATGTGTATGGTTTCACGTGTGTGATATGCCAGTACAGGTGTAGGTATGTAGGTCAGAGAACAACTTTTGGGAGTTGGTTCTCTCTTTCTATCCTAGCACCCAAGGGTCA
The DNA here is from genome assembly GCA_001675575.1 of Neotoma lepida. Taxonomy (NCBI): domain Eukaryota; kingdom Metazoa; phylum Chordata; class Mammalia; order Rodentia; family Cricetidae; genus Neotoma; species Neotoma lepida. The sequence goes on along the minus strand of LZPO01027396.1, from coordinate 488,858 downwards.
ATCTCAGGCCATCAAGCCTGCATAGCAAGCCCCTCTACCAGCTGAACTACCCTGACAGGCCAACGGTCTTTGGCAGGAAAAACGATAAGTAGACTTAGGAGATGTGTTTTTCCTTGAATAAATAGATGGATAAATCAGACAAGCTTACACGGAGTACTACCCGGGACTTATCTCGAAGCTCCCCATCAGACACTGCATCAGCACAGATGGCCCATGCCTCTCTGTGCTTCATACATCTGCCCAGGTCGATCTCAACAGTTCACCCTACCCCCTCCAACTCCATAGGGAAGCAGAAGTGTCACGACCTCCCTGGAGTCTTCCTCCAATCAAAGCAATGCCCAGGATTCACTCAGCACTCCCCAACCTATAGGATGCCTCCTTTACATTAGTCTTAAAAATGGCCCTGAAAGGTGGGCTTTGTCATCCCTTTGTCCCACTGCTGGGAACTAAGACAAAAAGAGTGTGAGTGACTTGTGCATGACAGAACAACCACCACCGACACCCATGTGCTCAACCTCAACCACTGTAAACTGGAAGGAGGTTGGACCTGTGGCAAAAGCCTAGGCTCTGATCCCAAGTGTTCCCCTCACCAGTGGGACAACTAGGAAAAGGTACTTGACTAGACTGAGTCTTAGTTTCTTCATTCGTACAGCACTAAATGGAGAGGTTACTGTGAGCCTATCCCAGGTCCAGCACCTAATGGACACTGTTGGTCACCTCCTACCCTCTCTCCCCTCCACACTCCATGCCACTCCATCGCCATCACTACTCTCTAGCCCCCAGAGTCTTCTCTCTTCTCTCTTAGAACGTGTGATCTCTACCACCTACCTTGGTTCTTTTTATTCTATTTTAGTTAACGCATAAAATATTGAGTTTCCTTATATTTTCACGTACACACATACATTATAACCTGCTCATATTCTTCTCCTACTACTTTCTCCAGTACATATTCTTTCTTCCCCCTAATTGTCACCTTCAACTTGGTTCTTATTCAAATATTACTGGGGATTCTTGATGTTATAAAGGACGAAGGCCCAGGTTAAACTGTTTTATATATAACAGATACATTTTGTTCCAGTAACTAAAATTAACAAAGACTGGCAGAGTGTCTTCCATATAAACTCAATCTGGTTGTCATGAAGGCTCCTGTTCCTTTCCTTGTCTGTGCACAGGCCTCATTCTCAGGCTGGATCTCATCATGGCAGCAAATCTCAACTTCTTTATTTAAAGCCACACCTACCAGAAGACCTGGGTCCCAGTTACCTCAGAATACAAGTCGCCAAGTCCCACTGAGGCCAGAAGATGGGCCAAACCCATAGCCTTCACCTGGGGTTGCACCTTTGATTTCTCTGCAATAGCATTTCTAATCAAGAAATGACATCTTTACCCAGGTATCATAAAAATAACATAGGCATATGCAGCTCACAGACACTTCAGTAGATTGATGTCAAGCCACCATTGGGCCCCATTGCTTCTCCCAGCACTTACAGTGATATTGCTGGGGGTGAGCAAAGTCTTTCCGGTCTATAGGACCCAGTCCAGCTCCAGCCCCATGGGAGTTATTCATTTTGCACTGTCCCCGTAGTGAAGACAGCCCCTCTGGTACGAATCTAAAATACACAAGAAAACAAGGGCTTGCCTTCGGTCTGCACTTCAGTGTTTACCCTTTGAAAGCTTTGTACTATATCATCTGTAAGTATGTGCGTTTATAAAATTTTGGTTAAATATGGCACTAAAGGATAGTTTTATAGACTTATCTCATGCATTTGGCTTTTCCTAGCAATAGAACCCTTCATGATGACAGTGACCTTCAACGAGGGTTAAGCAAGCAAACTGATTTTTTTTAAGTTTGTTCAGAACTCAACTGCTTTTATCTTCCAGCCTTTGAAGTTGATGGTAAAAGAAATAAAGACCGAATATTTCATTCTTGACATCTTAAGGGAAGGTATATATAAATAGGAAACACACATTAAAATCCCTGAGCATAGGCAGAAAACAAGTGGCTCTACATAATTACAACTGCAGAAGCAGAGATAGGAGGCAAAGCAGCTGACGGATGCCGTCCTTTGAAGGCACTTTCTGTCAATGAGACAGAGATGGATTTGCTGGCCTCATAGTCCCTGAGCCACAGGTAGAATTTGCCAGCCTCTGATTCCGTGTCACCATTCCAAATATCAAATGAAACACTGCAATCCTCTGGGGGATTCACAGCCTTCAGAGAGTTGTTGATAGCGATCGCATTTCTTGTGAAGTCTTTGTTGATCCAAGAATACATATTTTGTTGTGTGGGTCTTCATAAATCAGTCTTTCCGCCCATTCATCATCCTTGTTGCTTTTCTCTGAACACTCTCCAGTATGTCTCCAACCTGCTAATAATGATGTTCGCAGACCACAGCGCATCCTTCCAGNCTCAGTCNCTCTCATCACTTAAGGACAGACTTTGCCTTTCTGCCCTCTGACCTGTTGTTCCCACTTACACAGTTCATACACTGCCAGATCCTACATGAACCCATGATTCATTGCTATCCACTGCAATGCCTGGAGTAGCCCCAATACTTGGTCACTGCCTAATATGCAAAAGGCACTCAAAAAAGTCCTCTGAATAGGGGAAGAAAGCAAAGCATGGGCTTTCTACTGTGTCTTCCCTACACCAAGTTACTTATTACAAAAAGAACAACAGAGAAGGAGTGTGCGTGTTTGCCAGGGTTGAGTACAAAGAAAGAGGAGACGCCAGAGGAGTCATTCACAGATTCAAATAGTTCTTCTTCTTAGATTTGATGGACACCTAGTTCAACTCTCACTTAGCACAGGCAAAATGAAGTTNAGGAGACTAAAAGATTTCCCCACAGTGGCTGAACACTTGGGTTACAAGTGACACTATGTGGAATCTAAGATCTAGAGAAACAGACTAACAGTGTCACCAATGACGTACTGCCATACTTAGAAGCTAAAGCAACTGAAACTGGAGTTCCTCGTGGGATTTGTTGATCAAGAGTGTTCGTAACAGGATGCCTTAGGAAGAGCATGGTGGCAGTCCAGAGGAAACCTCATCTTCTTTCCTCTCACTCCTGATTGTTACAGGAACGAGCTACAGAACCAGCAGTAGCAGCTGCTGCCGTTATTGAGCATTTGTTTTGTTTTTCTGCTTTAACCCCTCACATAACATCTGTTTATGTAACTGTTAAAAACAGTGTGATGACTCGGCAGATAAAAGCACCTGCTGCCAATCTTGATGACGGGAGTTCTATCCCCAGGACCCACATAGTGGAAGAAGAGAAGCAACTTCTACTAGCTGTTCTCTGACCTCCGCATATGCACACGCGCACACACACACACACACACACACACACACACATGCATGCACTAATTTTTTTTAATTAAAATACATATTATCAGCTCAATTTAACCATGTAGAAACTAGGTCCCCCAAAAGCTAAATACCTAAGTACCATGCAGCAGAGCTAAAAAGTGANGTTAGTTCTGTGAGCCCACACTCCACCCTTCAGCTGAACATAGCTTGTTTCCTTGGTNTCCAAGCTGGCTTATCTTCTGCAGTCACTCAGACTTTCTGGTCCTTCTGTACTATTTTTAGGTATTTATTTTGCTTTAAGTTTATGTGTACCACATGCCTGCCTAGTGCCCATGAAGAGATTATCAGATCCCCTGGAACTGGAGTTACAGATGGTCATGAGNCATCATGTGGGTGCTGGGAATAGAACCCATGTCCTCTGTTAANAGTAGCAAGTGCTCTTAACTGCTGAGCTGTCTTTCCAGCTCCTTCTGTATTTTTCCTTAAGGACAAGGAATCAAAACTGAAATCTAGGAGAGGGGACCTGCTCCTCCTACTTTAACTAAGAAAGTTTGTAGTTTTCAAAACTATATTTTCTCTAGAAAATTACAAACAAAACCACACACTAGCAAGCATGCCCCTTACTAACAGGACTAGTTAAATAAAAAGTCATCAAAACCTCCCAATTGTGGTCTCAGTATAGCCACCAGCACCCATAGCAACTCAGTGGCTTGCTCTCATGTCCAGTCGGTCTGTTCATCTTGCTCAGTTCCTGTCACAGCACGTATACTCTGATAACCTCTGNCCAGAATGGAACATAGATCGATACCCCACTACACAGTACTGTGATCAAGTACTGCAGAGAAATACTTGATAAAAACAAATTCCCTGAATTATTCCTCTTAAAAAGAAACAATAAAGCAAAGAGTAAGACCAAATGCCCTCATGGTTAATGCCATCCTCCAAAATTATCTGTCTATTATTGGGTCTTTAAGTTGTAACTCCATACAAACACTTGTGNGAAAAGGTTTTAAGGAGGTAAATTCTCCAGGTAATTCTCTATGTCATGCAAAAGACAGCACAGCTTTATGGGAATAGAGCTGGAGAACTAGGAAGCTTGGGTAGACCATGGTTCACTGGGTTCTTAACAGGGACTGTAAGGGAATGAGTTTTGAAGCCCCCTGGGATGTGTAAAGCATTCTCCAGTACTTGGGAAATGTTAGTTGAATTTGTTGAACTGACCCTGGGTAAACCTCTCTGTATTTCCAAGCTTCGCTTTCTACATCTATAAAACAGAAACTAATAATAACTTCCTCGTCTCGTATGGCTATTGTGGGGCTCCCAACAGTGTAATATATATGAAATCATCCTTTAAGCAATAAAGCATCATGCAAAAGTAAGTTATGAAGAGAGGGAACTGGGCCATGGTAACACTGTGCCAACAACCAGTTGAAAAGTCAATGGTACTTTTTGCTATCATCCAGATGTCTGCACAGATTCTCACTATTAAAACCAAAGTAGTCCCTGGCAAACCTTCAGGCAGTCAAAGGATTGTTAGCAGGGGTGTGGTGTCTGTTCTCTGGGTCTCCTGGGTGCCAAACAGGGCAGGGAAAGTTCTGCATAAAGCTATTTATCTGTTAAAAAGAAGTTACAAGTCCCAGACCCTTCGAAAAGAAAATATGCACATCCCAAACATGTTGCCAGGCAGTAATGAGCTGAGTAGATCCACACAAGAGTTAAGTCTTTGTTTTTTTCACTGGGGAATAAGCCCTTCTGATCTTACCCTTTAACCCCAGCTCTACAGCAATCAAACCGAGGCAGAAATTCGCACTTGCAAATATTTTTGAAAGATCTGACTAAGCCATTTTTANATGTTTTCCAATCTTTCTGTGCCTTTCCCTCCCACCGAGCACAATTAAAACGGCACCTTTAAAAGGCTATTAAAAAACATTGATTGGCTTAACTGTGCTAATGTCATGGCTTTAAAATAAAATTCTATTAAGTCTTTAAAATATTGCAGACAAGCGCTTTGCAGCAGAAACCCAGAACAACCATCCTGAGGCTCGACTGCTCGAAGAGACTTAGCGAGTTACAGTAGTTCATCCCATCATTTTGCCTGTGGTTATTCTAAGTGTCTGGTAGTTCTCAGTAAATACCTGCCTTTAGAAACACCAGATAGCCTACCTAGCCAGGTATATCCCCAGGCCACCTTAACGACAGCCTAAGGACAGACACACCCATGCTGACTTGTGGTTGGTCATTATTAACCCATAAGAGGACAACGACACTCTGTCCTTATATTTGATTAACAACACAGACAGGATATCTTTCCTTCAAAGATTTGTCTCAGGAACTATTTTAGATCCCATTAAGCACATTGATCCCCTTCCTGCTTAAATACAGAGTCACTTTTGTCCCTGAAGAAACCCAGGTGCTGGACAAAACACTACCAAATACTTTTCTTCGTGTCTCTTTCTCTGTGTGTGTTTGGAACAGACAAGTGTGTCTGTCAAAGAACACGGCTTCCTTCTAAGACATCTTTCCCCACTCCCCAACTCCTCAGAACTGTGACAGCAGTAAGTCAGGAGAGAGCCCAGGAGACAGAAGCCAGTGTTGGAGCGACAGAATACTGCCCAGGCTCCCTCCGTGCCTTGGTTCCTCTTCCCCAGCCCCTCCCACTCATCCTTCAAAGCCCCATACAAGGGTCACTTGCAGAAATGCCACCTGCTATGGCACCATCCCCTCTTCCTAGAATCACAGAGGACCTCTGAGCTTGTCACACCTGCTACATGTCCACATATGGCTCATGAATTAGCTATCAGGGACTATAATCAGTTTCAGAAGCCCCTTAGGAGAAAGAACTCATTTGATATTGGCTGCATTTGTTGGCTCAACCTTAGGTAAACTTTCCCATATGTCCAAGCTAAGGCCCATGTACACTCATAATTTGGCATCTTTCAAACAGATGTTCTTTAAATATTGGCTTTTATTTATTCAGTAGAGTCAAGAAAACAAATGCGTGCCTGTNATCCCAGCACTCAGGAAGCTGAGGTAGGAATGTCTCAAGCCTGAGACCATCTTGGGCTATGTAACAAGACTCTGAATAAGAAAATAAGAGAAGGAATGGGTGGTGGGAAGGTCTCCAGGTTAAGAACATTCGCTGCTCTTCCAGAGGATCTGAGTTCTGTTCCCAGCCCCCATGTCGGGTAGCTCCAAACTGCCTATAACTCCAGCTTCAGGGAATCTGACCCCCTCTTCTGGCTTCTACAGGTGCTCTCATGTGTAGCACACAAACATGCAGACATACAAGCATAAGTGCAAATAAAAATCCTTTTTTAAAAACCTGGAGGAAAAACAGACAAAGAGGAGAAGGCAACTGTTAATGAAAATAATAAGCTTCTTTATATGCGAATGTGAATTGAGACTAACTTGGAGCTTTCATTCTGCCCTCCCATTGCCACGTATAGTACGTTCTCTTATTGTTGCNTGCTCCATGAACACAACACAAATTTCAAACCATACTCCTTTCTGAACTGGAAGAAAGAGCTTCTCTGCCTTTTCCGGCTCCAAGAAGCCACTCCTGTTCCTTGGTTCCTGGCCCCTTTCCTTTGGCTACAAAGACCCCAACAATGGGTTTTTCTCCTGCTGCTGTGTGTCTGTTCTTCTGCAGCAGAGAGTGGTTCCACTATCAAGGACTCATGAGATTAGACTGGACCACTTGCAAAATCCAGGATCAAATTCCTGTAAGGACTTAGTTATATCTACAAACTCCCTTTTTTCCATGTAAGCAGCATATTTTCAGTTCTCAGAGCCTGGCTGTAGACATCCTTGGGCATAAGCATTATTACACCCGTCACAATTTGGTTTTCCCTACTAGCTTGGAATGGATGCAACATTGATAAAATTACACAGGAGCTATGACAGAATCAGGCTATTNCAACAGCCTCCTAGCCGAGTGGCACCTCCCTGGCACTTACTGATCAGACACCTTTGTCTCCATCTTCCTACTGAGAATACAATTGCTATGAGGAACATATTTTGGCTTTTTTTTTTAAAGGATATATATGCAGTATTACTTTTACTCCACAGATAAGGAGCTGGCTAGAGCCAAAGTAACAAGTCAGTGTATATTTAAATGAGGTTCTTAACTGGATGGGCAACTAACCTTCAATTACAGCAATTCCTACCAGATATTACTTTTATGCGATTTAAGAGAAATGGAAGCTGTAAAATAGAATTATCAAGGGTGAATAAAATAATCAACTGCCCCAGAATAAAGGTAAGTCAAAGAAGGAAAGTGATATTTTTATGCCTGTGGTATTAACATAGNATAGATTCTCTTGTTCAGTAGTATTTTTTGAGGGCTCAATAAATATTCCATTATGAGTTACAGGAAACACAATACATGGCTCCAGACTTCACAAAGCTAAGAAAAACAGATATAAAAAGAAACAGTAGATACTGGTTGCAGCACCAGGTACTTTTATGCATATTGTATTATTTATTTTTCTGCATGTTGCACAGACATAATTACTCATCTTACCTCAGAAGAAACAGGCTTGGAGATGAGGGGGTGGGGGTAACTTTCCCAAA
>LZPO01027396.1:437038-447498 GCA_001675575.1 Neotoma lepida | reverse complement strand
GCATGAGAAACAAAAGGAGGAAGGGTAGAACTAACAGGAAATAGAAGGAGAAGACCAGAGCACAAGAGAATTACCACAGGACGAGACACAGTTCAAATGATGGCCTTGCTAAATGTTGGTTGCCGTATTTACAATTAGGAAAGGAAGACTCTGCAGCTGCCTTCTCCGTCCTTCGCTACATCGCCCACATGCAGTCCAAAAGTTGAGGTTTTCTTGGCTGATCATCCATTACTATCAGAATGTCCTCCTCAGGATCCCCCACAGCTACTCATGAATCCAGTCACAACATTAGCTGACTCCCCAAAATCAGGCCACTCTGCCGCCATACTCCCTTGCCTCCAAGGGGAGGGAAGTTCCTTGTCTGGCAGTAACTCTCACTTCAGGTCCTTCCTGCTGCTGCTCTCTGAAATAAGAGGAGTAGTTCTGAGGAGAGTGGGGTCAGTCTAGCAGCCAACCCAAGCCACCCTTGCAGAATCCAGGCTGCAATGCTTTGGAGTTAATTTTGCATTGTGAAAAGGCAGTGCATGGTTTCTGGGCTTGAAACCAGTCAGGAAAGTGGAGAGGCACACATATCTCAACCATGGTTTTTCTCTTCCTCTGACTGGTTCTAGGGATGAAGGAAGAAACCAGGGCCATATCCAGAAAGAATATGACATCCTAAAAAGCTGCCTTTGCACCTCCCACTTCCCCAGTTCACCTCGTATGATAGTCTGAGTGAGGATGCACCCCTATAGTCTCAGGCTTCTGAATACACAGTCCCCAGCTGGTGGTTCTGTTTGGGGAGTCTTGGGAGATGTGACCTGTTGAAGAAAGTATGTCACTGAAAGCAGGCTTTGGGAGTTAAAGACTCCTGCCATTTCTAGTCTGTTCTCTGCTTCTTGCTTGTGGTTCAGATGTAACTGCTCAGCTTGTCCCACCAGCCATCTGCTGCCCCATTCCACCTCCCCGCCCCCCATTGACTCTGACTCTCTAGAACCATAAGCCCAAATAAACTCTTCTATAAGCTCCTTGGCCATGACATGCTATCACAGCAGCAGAAAAGTAACTAATACACCATGCTATTTCCATCACTATANTGTCTGCTATAATATCTTACTTTGAGTAAGTGTAAAATATTCATCCGATGATCACATCTTTGGGGAGAGTATGTTTCAAGGCACAAAGTGCTTATTCACATAATGGGGGTGGCTGACACTGTTTGAGACACTGTGTCATACATGTTCTGTGTTTGAACACTTGGTTCCCAGGTGGTAATGTTGTTTGGAGATATTGAAGGACTTTTATGAAGAAAACGACAGGCTGGGAGTAGGACACTGGGGTTGGGCCTTGGGTGGTAGCCTTCCCCATTTCCAGTCAAGGCTCTCTGCTTCCAGACCACCGAAGTGATGTAAACAGCCATCTCATGCTCCCACCCGCCATGCTTTCCTGGCCGTGATGGACTGAATTCCATGAACTNTAAACCAGAATAAACCCCTCCTCTAAACTACTTCATGCCGCGTGTCTGCTCACAGTGATAATAAAAGTAACTGATACAGGCTGTTCCTTCTGTGACTCACACTGGTTACAGGACCACAAGCCTACATGCAAACCAGAAGATCATTTCAGTGCCAAAAGCTATTTGTCTTTTAGCGGCCAAGAATGTCACTATAGTTTGGGATGACATCGGGTCACATAGTGCAACTATGAGAATCATATGCTTGGTTGTAGTTTCTTTTTATTTCAAGGCTGAGACAGTTTAATGAAAGTTTTTGTTGTTGGACTCAATTTCTTCTAAGGAAAATCAAAAGGCACAAGATGGCTGGAGACAGATCAGGTCAGAGCCGATCAGCATTTGTCAAAGTTTGTAGTCCAACAGAGGAACAGGGCATNACTGTGGCCTGGCTCCCACACGGCCCTCATACTGGACCCTGGCAACAAGTGCCTTCCGAATTCAAAGCCAGTCATCTCTGCTGCTATAAAGCCAAAAGGAACCTGACCATCACTTCTGTGTGAGCCAATTGCTAACCCTTACCTAACAAGCTGACCTAGAACATACACCTTCAGAACCTCANGCCTCTGAATCCTACCAGCAAAGGCCCAGNAGCTCCAAGGGCCTCCTAGCAGAAGGTCAATGAAAGAGCAGAGTTTTCAAATGCAAACATGGTCTTGTCCTTCCCTCATGAAGCATTTCTGTGGCTCAACAGCAGTATCTACATGCCCTTTCATAGGCTTTGAAGACCATCCTGCCTGGCCCCTTGGTCCCCTCCAGCTTCAGTGCCTCATGCAATGAATCCCTCCAGTACTGGAGCATCTAGTACCTTGGATGGCTAAACTGTTGGGTGTGCAGCTCCTCACCACACCTCGACTGAATTTCTCCCCGTCTTTCCTCATCAGCATACGAAGCAGTGTGACTGTCAGAGACAGACAGCTTTTTTTTTTTTGGGGGGGGGTTCGAGACAGGGTTTCTCTGTGTAGCTTTGTGCCTTTCCTGGAACTCACTTGGTAGCCTGGGCTGGCCTTGAACTCACAGAGATCCACCTGCCTCTGCCTCCCGAGTGCTGGGATTAAAGGCNTGCGNCACCACCGCCTGGCGACAGACAGCATTTTAAGTCTGGGACATATGTCCCTGAATTTTGTATTTGTGAGTTATATCTCCCAAAAAGGAAAAAAGAAGCGGGGGAAGGAGGAGAGGAGGAGGAGAAAAGACAGAATCAAGGCCTGTCTCTTATACACATCTAGATGTGTATAAGAGACAGGGACTCACATTTGCCCTCCTGGCCACCTTACTACAGCTCTCTAGGCCTAGGAAGATGAAGAATCTTAGCCCAGAAAAGATCCTAAAGGCCATGCTTGGGATAAAGAGGCTCTTCCCTGCTTATCTCCCAGCTGGATCTNGAGCTTCCCCAAAGGGGTCTGTAACACTGTGGGAGTGCGCAAAGAAGGTACCCATCAGTTGACAAAGATAGTCTGGATTTGATGGAGTGTTACTAGATGAAGAATAGGCCAAGCTACTGTCTTAGTTCACCCAGACCACTTTATCCCAATACCAAAAAGCAGGGAACATAAACAAGAGAAATTGNAAGTTCCAGATCAAGGCACTGGACCTAGTGAGGAAGTCCTGGTTCACAGATAGCACCTTCTCACTGTGTTCAAACATGGTGGAAGGGACACAGNGACTTCTTATGGCCTCTTTTATAGGAGAATTAACCCTATTCCAGGTGGTTCTACTTCATGATCCAGCTCATCTCCTCCCGAAGACACCAAGTCCTAACGCCATAACCTTACAGATTANGGTTTGAATACACAACACTTGAATGAGACACAAGCATAGCATACACAATGCATTCAACACTTATCGTTTGCGACAACTTAACTTCCTAGAGCCTGGGCCACTGAATTGGAAGCTCTCTCTGACTGCAATGGCATAATAACAAACCCACTACACCAAACACAGAACCAGCTGTCATCTATCTGAATGGTGCTTCTGGTGAGCTGTTTATCACATTCTGGACACCACCTTGCTGTGACACAAGCGACCTTACCCCATACCACAGATGAGAAAGCTGAGACCTTGGGAAATGTATGCGCCTGGCCAAAGGCCACATAACTCATCAGTGTAGCACAGTGTCCACAGTANTTTCTGGACACCTTCTACTATACTTTTTTACTCATTTTCACAGGCACTGAAATCAACAGCAAAGATACAGCAGAAGCTTCNATCTGTGATAAAGACTCTAATTCAGTTCAGACTTCACCCTACACCTCCACCTGGTGCCAGCCACTCTCAGTGTCTCTCAGACCTCTGGATTTTCGTGGCTTTCAGCTATGGAGGCCCCTATCTCATCAAAACAAAATGTATCGTGCTAAAAAGTTACCCAAATTGTGACTTTTAAGCCACTATAGTTGACAAGTTAATGCCCTGGGTACACATGTACCTAACTTAAATGATGTCTAAATAAGCACTCTCCATGAGACCTTCCTGNTCCTTGGCATTGGCCAAGAAATGCCTAATTCACTGGGGGACCCAAATATTTTTAAACTAAAGTGGTTTTTATACAAAAAAGACAGGACTTCAAGAAATTCTCAAATTGCTTAACATTTCTAGTTAAATAAAGGTGAATGGAAATGAGAAGGAGCACTGGACTAGGAGTCCAGAGACATACGTTCTAGATAACAACGGCCCTGAACCAGCCGGGAAGCCCTGATGAAGCCCCACAGGGTCCCAGGGCCTCAATTCCTTCATCTGTCAAGGTCATTGGACTGTACTGTGTGAGACATTTACAGCTTCGTGCTCTGTGATTTGAGTGCCCATCCCTGGAGAAGCTCCTTCCTGGTCCATAAACTAAAGCTAACGATCGCTTCAGGCCAGCAAGGCTGCAAAACTATGCAGGCAAAAAGAGAACGAGCATCCACCAAAACAAGCAAGCTCTGACTCCAGAGCCAAGGCCCTCGGAATAATGACACACAGCAGTAACCTGAAGACTGGCTGCGCCCATGAAAAGCATTTTGCTTNGCATGATGCATGGGATCATGGTGATTTTCATCAAAACCTATGCATTGAAATTTCTAGAACCAATATTTTTCAGAAATGAAAATTGAATCTGAATACACATATTAGACTTAATGACATCATTGTTCCTGAGCCATTGGCTGCTCAGACAACTGTGGTCTACATGGGCCCTTGAAGGGGGGGTTGAGGATTCTTAATTCACCCAAGGACACTAATCAAGTCAGGAGGCTTCCAGACANGAGTATTCGTGCCTGTGTGCTGCTTGTTTTAAATCGGAACGCCTACTTTGTGTGAGGCNGGATGCTGTTATTAAATCCTCTTTTGTTCTGTCTGTTCACCCATCAATCTTATTTCACAAATCAAATAGAGAAAAGATAGAATGTTAATAATGGGTCCATAAGCTGTTCCAAACATCTAGTCAGATGCCCTATGCAGAGTATGACCATAAATATCCTTTAATTATATAGCAAAGTTTCTCTCAGCAGTGTTTATAATTCTTTTTGCAGTAAAACAATGGCCTACAATCGCTCCAGGTTTTTAAATAATTCAGACTATAAACCTTGCTTTGAAATTGGGTATTGTTCTTATTGTCTTTAGTACATCCAAGACAAGATAGTTTTATTACAAATAAGGAGAAGAATCACATATGCCCATTGCTGACTAACTTGAAGAATTCCGAACTCATAAAAAATAATTGTTGTTTGTGTTACTGCTTTGGAAATAGGGCAGGGGTTGTTCCTTGTCCCCAGTGAACTATNTCTTCTCTTTAGAACTAGAATCCTGCACAAGTTTTAACAAGATAGTGCTGGACCATCCCCTCTACTAGAGGTAAGAGCTGCGAAGTTGGAACTGCAGTTGGAACTATTTGCCCATTAGTTCTCACAACCTGGCACAGGTCATGTCTCAGCCTCCCTTGCAGCTAGACATGGACATGTAACAAAGTCCTCATTAATGCAAGCAGGAATGGTATGTGCACATTCTAGCTCCTCATTTTTAAGAACTCTGAGTCTCCTAGTTCCCATGCACTGGAATGGGGACATAATGTCAGTTTCAGACATGGGCAATGCCCTTAGACTAGCAGAATATCCAAATAAAGGAATGTGTATTCCTGGATGACTCTGAAACTCTGCATTTCTTGAAGCCAAACTGTGAAAGAAAAGTAGACATCTCATTTTTCAATCTACAAAGTAATGAGTTTCATTATGATATTTTCATACACATTTATCATTGTACTTTTTGGCCCCCACCCCTGTTACCTTCTCTTATTCTTCCTTTCCCCTCCCCTGGTGCCTTCACCCCTCCAAACATCCTCCCTCCCAGACATCTATATTGATTAAACCACTGCATTTTGTTATAACATTTTTACAAATACCTAATACACAAATTTTAATTTTCATTCAAACACATCTAAATTTGTGCCAAATAGCCTATTTCTTCACAGAAAATAATTACTCTCCAATGTGGACAGTCATCAAAATGAACATTTAATGTATATTATATGCATACAGGGAGCCTTCTCAGCATAGTGTTTTAAAGTAAAACTAGTCTCCATAAAGCANATATTGTCACAGCTACTTAGTGGCCTTTATAATCTTGAGATTAAATACTTGCCTTGGTTACATCATCCATAAGCATGATCCTGACAATGTCCATCCTATGCAGCAGCTATTATGAGAGTGAACTGATAATACATGCTGAGAACACAAGTTCATGGTCGTTGTTACTAGGTGTTATGATAATGAAGATATTGTCACTATGACTTGACAAATTTAGGGAGCTACACAGAACATAAAGTATTATAGGGTGGAGCTTCAATTTCCATAAGCTCTGATGAAATGACAAAAACTTCAATCTTGCAAATTTGAAAACCTCTGTTTCTTAATTTCCCTTTTTCCATTTTTAGTCCTCAGTGAAGCAGCTCTCTTTATTTTAATTCCCTGGTTTCTAAACTACCGTACAACTCAGATACTTTCATTCTGAGAAAATTTTAAGCACTGTATTTTAGACAAGAGGTATTTCATGGTGTCACCTTAGTAAATTCTTTTGGAAACTCAGTTTGTCCTGGACTGTCACTGGCTTTCTCTTCTACCCTACTTCTCAGTCATGCTTTACTCTCAATTTTTCCAGCAACCTGTTTAGCTGGCTGGAAGCATAGGGACAAATATTAGCTATTTGAGAACTCTATTATCTGAGGAGTGGAAAGAGTTGAAGAGTGCAGGGAGAGAACTGAGGGCAGGGACTACTGATATGGCCATTCCAATCTAAGGCCTGCGGAGAGTGGGGAGGAGTGGGACAGGGAAGCCGATTACTGTAACATTTGAGACACTTNTATTTTAGATGGGTATATGGGATGGTAACAACAGCAAATTGAAATGAGGATATTGAAATAATGGATAACATGAAAACTGATTGCAGATCCCAGAGGACTGATGCCAGAACACTCAAACATCAGTTTTGTAAGTAATAAAGTTCTAAAAGTGATACATTGAGAAAGGTGGTGGTGATGATGATGACAGTGGTGGTGGTGGTGGTGGTGGTGGTGGTGGTGGTGGGTGGTGGTGGTGGTATTGGTGACAGTGGGAGTAGACACTTCAGTGATGTCTGCCATGAAGATTCCTGCTCTAAGTGTGGCCTTCCTCCATCACAGCAGACAAGTTTCTGGGTGTGTCATCCTGTTCCCTTTGGCCAGAGACACTTAGAGCAGAAGAAACATCTCACCTAAAAGCAGGACCATCAGCCTCTTCCTCTAGAGTAGATTGTTACTTCACAATTCACAATTTGGTCACAGGACATAGAGAAACTGAGTTGGTACTGACTAAGAAGTTGCCTCCCTGCTAGCTCTTTTTCATAGTACAGGCTGCTAGAGAAAAAAAGTCAACAGTCTTACCCAGTCATAAATCTCATGAGCTACAATAATGACTAGCCTGGCAGGACATGCCCATGGGTATAATAGTAGCATGAATGTTATGGGAGTAGCCAAGCACTTTCTGGTTGGATTTAAGGCCCACTCCACAGGAGGAAACACATGCCTGATACTGTAAATCTGACCAAGAACCTGTAGTTGGAGAGCTCACAGGCCCCGGGGGTGAACCTACTACTATNATTCTACTAAATGGCCACAGTATCAAACTGTTCTCTAAATTCATATGTCTCTTCCTGTATGTAGATCAGTGCAGCTCTCAGACCTCATCAGAGACGTTTCTTTGTGCAGTGGGTGGTGGTTAATGTGGAAACTCATGACTGATCAAAGTGCAGGGAATAAATGTCTGTGGAGTGCTCGACCAAAGACNTCTAGATCACACCCCTTCCCCATGGCTCAGGGTCTATTGCAGAGGAAGGGAGATGAAAGATTGCAAGAACAAGAAGTTGGAGAGGACCATAGTGAACGTTATCCTCTGGACATGACCAGACTGCTGCACTCATGAGCTCACAGCACTGTGGTCGCCTTCACAGGACCTGAAAAAGATCAAACCAGTCAACATTCCACGGAGGGGAGAGGAGCTCATGATCCCCTACCCCAAATGAGGAACTATTGACAGTTAATGGCTTCTTGGGGAACAAGGTAGGTCAAACATGCTCCAGTGGAGGCCCCATACCAATGAATATACGGGCAACACGAATTGGACTCCATGAGTTATAAAAAATAATTTTTTAAAGAGGACTTGAAATTGAGAAGAGTGCAGATAGGGGAGNATAAAAGAAGAGCTGGGAGGGGTTGGGGATTTAGCTCAGTGGTAGAGTGCTTGCNTAGCAAGCGCAAGGCCCTGGGTTCGGTCCTCAGCTCTGGGGGAAAAAAAGAGCTGGCATGAAGTGATCAAAATACATTGCCTTCATACATGAAAGTCTCGAAGCATTAATTAAAACAGCACATAATTTAAAGTGATAGCATGTTTTACTTTTTGATCAAGCTCCCAAATAAACTGTTTTGAGTCAGATAGTTGTTGATTCTCTGGATGTACTATATTGCTTTTCAAAAGTAAATATCTAACTGTTACTTTTCCTACAGCTTCGGTTAGAAGATCCCTCTGTGCAAACTGCNTATAATCCAAGTGGCATTGGAAGAGGGGCCTATACAAGGGCAGACAAGAAGACAAAGACCACAAAGGAACAGAA
This sequence comes from Neotoma lepida, assembly GCA_001675575.1. Taxonomy (NCBI): domain Eukaryota; kingdom Metazoa; phylum Chordata; class Mammalia; order Rodentia; family Cricetidae; genus Neotoma; species Neotoma lepida. The sequence continues at coordinate 438,896 of LZPO01027396.1, read as the reverse complement.
ATGAGAGAAACACAGGAAAGCNTAATGGTATTTGAAGTGTAGCAAAGCAAAACCAAGAAGACCCTCAAAAATAATCTAGGGAAAAGACACATTAGGATTCCAAGAGCCAGAGCTTAGGTGTGGTTATAGTGTGAGACTATAACCAAATGCCCTTGGACAATGGTGATTATATTTTTCTCTTTGTTCACTCCAGCTTATTTGCAGGTAGGCCATTATGTTCATGTACAAGAACATGTCTGGTTTACCTGAACACACACAGCAATTTACAAATTCCAATCTGCAGTCCATCAAGAAATAAAAAAAGAAAAAGGAAAAGAAAATGCCTTCTGCTGGTGAATTCAGGAAGCAGTTTTAGAAGGTACCATACATATGTCACCTCCTTTTTTCCTTCAGCCAAATCCACAAAATTGAAACAAAAGACACAAGCTCCACCAAGTAAAATGAGTTAAAATTAGCAAGCAGCAAAAATGATGCCAGTTGCCCAGGGCAACAAATGGTTGATGGATGGAATAATTTAGATCGACAGTAAACTAATCTCTGTTCCTTTATTGAAAATGAAGTCCCCTGAATCAATTAGCCTTGTCATGGATACCTTTTGTAAAACAACTATGGCATCCCAACCACTTCTCTTTGTTTACGGATTTGCGAACACTTCAGGAAGTGCAGGGACTGACTTCCCAGGTACAGAGAGACAGTGATGGAGAGCCGCAGTACATTACACACTGCACAAAGAGAACCACCATCCTTGAAAAAATACACACTCCACAACATAGGCTTAGAAGGTCCACGGACACTCTCAATGATGTAGTGTTCTCAACGATTTCCTCCTAAGGGAATTCTTTAAAAAAAAAAAAAAATCCTTCACACAGTGCACGCACTAGCCTGCTAGAATAAAGATCCAATGACTTACAAACCACATTGGGAACGCAAAGGCCATTAAGAGGAGAGGCTCTAGAACTCACACAGCTGCTTTGGGGTCTGACACAACAGGAGAAGGAAAAGAAGGTGGAAGGGAAACTGGATGGTGTTCCTAGAGCAGGGGTGGGGTGTCCTGAAGTGAAGCAAACACCAAATCAACCCATCTTGCAACTGCCGAAGGCATCACCTTAAGATCAGGACATAGACTATGAAAGGAGGCCAAGGGACCTGTACCCTATACACTGTACCTAGGCTTCCAGTGTTTTCCTGGGCTGAATTCAAGTTGCTATGGCCATGTAGGTATCGGAAGGAATCCTACAGTTAGCTGAAAAGCTTGGAGCAGAGAGTTCTGATTTAAGCATAACCCCTGNTAGTTTTATAGACTATTTTGCTTAGTTTATTTGTCTACTCTCCTGCTTCATATTAAACACAGTAAGAGAAAGTTGATTGTTTCTTCCATGATATAGGCTCTTGCAATGTTCTAGAAGGAGTGCCTCCATATCCTCACTGGATTAGACTGGGAAATACCNGGTTAGGTGAGGCATTCCTTTACTTTAGAACACTGGGAGCCACTAACTTGGGAGGATTAGAGACCTAAGNATTCCCAATGTTTCTTTCAGTACAGAACACTTTTCAAAAACATGTATGGAACAAAGATTCTATGGGATTCATTTCTGGAATCCCTATTTTAGGACATAATTGTATCTGTGAATGATGCACACAAATACACTGAACAAGCACAAACTTCAAATTAATCTAAAGCAGAGCTCCAGGGGTTCAACTGATGGGAGAGAGGAGAGGTTCAATGAACAAGAGACATTGAGATCATGAAGCCAGCCAAACTGGTGGAAATACATGAACTGTGGACCAATAANANAGGAGCACCCCATGGTGCTGAACTGACCCCCCTGGAGACTTGAGACAGTTTTTTGGCTTGAAG
>LZPO01027396.1:402601-420989 GCA_001675575.1 Neotoma lepida | reverse complement strand
TTCCCTGCTCTTCCTGGAGTCTGGTGTACTCCTCCAGCTGGCTCTCCCCCTCCCCCAGGTTAGTCTCCATGTCTGGGACTTTCTGCCCTTATGATAGCTCAGACCACACTAGAGTAAAAACCTTCTAAGTGCCTGAAGCTCTCAGAGCTATGAGATCCTGGGAAATCATTTTACCCAAGTTCCAGGTGCCCTATCAGCAAAAACAAAATAGCACAAAGTAAAAATAAAGGTCTGTGACAAAAATATCTCTCTAGCCATTCTTGTCTCTACAATCTGTGATTCTGAAAAGGATTCCCCACATTGTACANGGGAAAAGAGAAGTAAAAACTAAAAGATTTGCTTACACACACACACACAGAGAATGGAATTTGTTACGTTCCCAGGCACTATCATGGAAGTTTATAACAATTATATTTCTAAAAACAGGAATTTGCAGAAATGAAATCTCTACCTACCTAAGTAAAGATTGCTTAAGAGACAAATAAATGTTGTGTGCTAACTGCAATTCTTCCTTGGGCTCTTTTGAAATGTGAATGGTTCTGTAAGTGAGGCCAGTGANACAGTGTTATTCCACCAGTCCAACCAACACAAGGACTGCTCTCTTTTGGTACTTTGGTTCAAGAACAATTAGCATTCTGATCTCAAAACGGAACTCAAATCTGAAATAGTTAGGACCAATGCAGTTATTGCAGTCAGTGAAAAGTACTGGAATGCCAGAATAATAAACAAATGTAAACCTAGTAACAGGAGAGAGAGAGAGAGAGAATAAACACGTCAAGGGTTCCATAAAGAGAGGAGCTGTGCAGTATATGAGACATTTACAAAAGCCTTGTTGATTTATAAGGCAGCCGGTCCTGTTCCTGCCAGCAATGCGCTCAGCATCCTGACTGTGGTCATGGTGGATTGCCTGGTGTTAACACAAACGGCATCTGGTTCCCTAACTGCTGCTTCCCTCCTAAGAAAGGAAGCCACATCTGTGGTAAGGAGGGAAGCAAATTAATTCTTTGAATTAAAAAGCTCACACAGAAGGCTTTTCATCAATCAGATTTCTCATTCTAAAAGAAAAATATGTATTTTTCAAAATTTTATTTTGTGTAAGAGCCTTCCCAAAATTTAAAAAGCAGAAGGGGGAAAAATGTCCATACATGACAGCAAAGTGAAATGAACGCTTGTCAGCAAATGTGGATAGAAGCTTTGTATTCAGTTATTCAGAAATAACAGTCCAGACACTCTACACAAAATGTTGACCCAACGTGTGCCACGACTTCTAAGGATNCTACTCTTAGTGATTAACTTCAGTATGTCCTGAAGCTGAGAGACGGAACTACACCTAGACACCACATAGTGATCAANAAACCACAGCCCAGGGGCCAAGCCTACCTTCCAAATTGTTTTATAATGAAGGTGGTCAGAACAAGCATTCACTTACGTATTACCTCTGGCCACTTTCCTGACCCAGGAGGAGCTTAGCAGACACAACAATTGGTCAAGTGACATAAAATCTGGGTATTTGTTTGTTTGCTTGTTTTCCATGGGGTCTCCCTGGAGCCCAGGCTGGTCTCAAACTCTCTATCCTATCCTGCCTCTGCCTTCTGAGTACTGGGATCATGGGTAGGCATGACCTATCTCAGCCAAAGCTGTACAGGGTTTCTCTGTGTAGCTCTGGCTTTCCTGGAGCTCATTCTGTAGCCCAGGCTGGCCTTGAACTCAGAGACCCACCTGCCGCTGCCTCCCTAGTGCTGGAATTAAAGGCGTGCGCCACCACCGCCAGGCTCAAAGCTGTACTTTTAAAATAATTACTGTCTAGAGCAGAGTGTGGTGGTGCATCCCTATATCCCCAGCACTCAGAAGACTGAAGCAGAAATATTTCAAATTTTATGCCAGCCTCGGATATATAGCAAAATCCTGTCTCATAAAAATANAGAAAAGAAGGAAGGAAGGAAAGGAGGGAGGAAATGAAGAAAGGGAGGAAAAAAGGGAATCCTGTCCTACCTCATCCTTGACATCTAGTTATCCAGCTAATAGGGATATGAATATAGTATTCGAAAGAAAATCTCCCTAGTTTCCAAAAGCTACTCATTTCCATGTCTACCAGTTTCTCAACGAGAAAATCCCTCTCTTGTCTATTTCCACTGAAACCCATTTACTTCTGGTGTCAAAGGGACCTTGGTGATTAGTAACTTCTAGCAAATCTGAGTAGTCATGCTTCTGGGGTTAACATGTTTATTCACTTGGTTTCTTTGAACAACTTTCAAGTTAACCAAGCAACATCTCCGTAATGGACAAATGCACTAGTAGAAGTCTCCTGCCGTGAAGTCTACTCATTCACCCAAACTGTGCAGCACATAAAATCCTTTGGAAAGGCCTATTTATTGCCATTTGANAGATAATAAATTTCAATCAGACAGAGAGAATGCTATTCCCAAAAAGTGGGTAATGTGGTGGCTGTTGATGTGTTCACTGTTCATCTCCTCTCAGTTTATCAATCCCTCCAAGATATGAATAACACAGACGTCTCTCCTAGTCACACAAAGAACCTGACAGCATGACTCTGTACAGCTGCATAGCTAGCTCAACTCATCGTGTCAAAGAGGCCACTTTGTATGTGTCTCCAAGAAACGTGCAAGTCCCAAACACCACACAAACATCATGACCTGGTGTCTTAGTCACTGTTTTATTGCTGTGAAGAGACACCATGACCAAGGTAACTCTTACAAAAGAAAGCATTTAACTGAGCACTTGCTTACAGTTTCAGAGATTTAGTTCATTATCATGGTAGGGAGCACGACAGCAGGGAGCANGGCGGCAGGCAGGCATGGTGCTGGAGAAGTATCTGAGAGCTACACCATGATCTGCAAGCAGAGAGAGACTGGTCTGGCATGGGCCTTTGACACCTTAAAGCCCTGTCCCCCAGTGACATACTTCCTCCAACAAGACCACACCTCTTAATCCTCCTAATCCTTTCAAAGAGTTCCACCCTCTNGTGANTAAGCATTCAACTATACAAAGCCTATGCTTAGTCAAACCACCACAGCCAGCAAAATAAAATAAGTAGATTAGGAANAAGTCATCACTGTTTCCCTAAAATACACACATATTATGGGGATGATGCGATGGCTTGGTGGTTAAGAACACTGGCTGTTCTTCCAGAAGTCCCAGGTTCAGGTCCCAGCACCCACATAGTGGCTCACAATTGTGTCGGANTGGATGAGATGACGCCTNCTTTTTGGCCCTCAAGGGCACTGCACAAATGTGCAGCACAGACTTACATGCAGACAAAACACCCACACAAGCAGAACAAAACAAAATACTTTAAATAATCATAACACTCCTTTCCTCTTGATGGCCAACCTTTTGCATAAAGTGAAGCCAGACTTTTCAATTCACTCCAACTTAAGTTTTAGCCATCAATAATGCCAGGGTCCTCTATGCCATGTGGCTTTAAAGAGCCAATTTGCTAATTAAGCAATACATTAATTTAGGACAATTAACTTAAGCCCAGAAACTCTTCCTTCTCCAATCAACAAAAGACTAAGCCGGTGTTGGAAAGCAACCTAGCCCTGACAGCATATCAGAATCATGGAAATACTCTGAATTTGACCTTAAGTTTGNAGAAACTAAAATACTCTTAAAATCTTGCAGTTCAACACAGTTCACCAAGAGCAACAGACTTAGAATCTAAACAGTAAACACCGTGAGCTCTGGAAGAATGCTGCCGAGCCACTGGGCCTCCCAGCAGGTTTCCTATTTCAAATGGCAAACCCCTGTACAGCTCCACATTGCCTTCAATCCATCCATCCACCAGCAATCAAGCTGCTGTGCCGGGATTGATTTAATGCTTGGAAGAATTTTGAATTTGATAAATAGACGACAGCAGCTTATTTGGGCCTTTTTTGTAAAAACTGCAGCTAACATTATTTGGAAAGCTCTAGATGAAAATTCTATTCCTTCCCTATTTCATTTATCAGGGCATATTCAAAGTAACTGCCATAGAAAAGAAATGGCTCCAGGGCTTCCACAGAGGGTGGGGTGGTGTTGGAAATGGGCGTCTAAGTGAACCGAGAGCTTAGAGTATGGTGTCTTTGCAAGCCTGTGCCATCCCTGTATCAGCACCAAGGCCACTATCTGTAGCCCTTACTCAGTTCTCCTTGACTCCCCTCCAGTCATGATGGGTCTCCAGCCTTGACACCTCCATCTGCCATACTTGTTACTTTGGATAATCCTATATACAACAGGGACCTTTATAAGGCTCCTCATGCTACCCAAGGTCTCCCATCCACCCCTACCTACTCTCTCTCCCTAGACCTTTTCCTTGAGAGTCCCTCCAACCACCAGCAGCCAGGGTGTGGTTTTTCTTGCCCCTCTTTATCATAGTCAATAACTATTCCTCAATGGCTTTCTGTGAGCTGGTAGGGGTTAAAAGAACTCTTAGATCAAATAGCAGAAAGTAAAGGCTGTGCTGGAGAGATTCTCCACTCAGAGAATGGAGCTGGAGTTGATGGCTGATAGTCTAACAAGCTAATAATGCTCCTTAGCTGAGTGGGTAGACATTCTGCCCTCTGCCCTTCACCAGCTAAGCACACAGCATGACACCTAGAATAAGGAGCAAATGCACAGCATATACTCCAACAGTTCATATACACACACTTATAAATTCATGCTTACCATAGATTTGCATTCAGGAAGATATTTCAGACACAAATAAAATTATACCACGTCAGGGTGATGCAAAACACAGAACATTTATCTTTCTGGAAAATGCTTCATGTGTTCCAGNAAGATCCTTTAACTATCCCACTTACTGTGAAAGCCTTCACTCCAAACTCAAGAACAGTTTCAGAAGTCATTTTTTAATTTTGTTGAAACTCTTGATCTGCCTGAGCTATTCACCTGGAAACTTCTGGAAGTTGACTCCCAACCACGGCTCTGTCTGAGGTGAGGGAGACCTGGGCAATGTCATTGATAATTCGGGGTCAAAAAGATGAGGAATGCAGGTGGGAGGGGAGATGGCAGCTTGATGGGAAAGCTAGGCCACAACACTGCACGGAGTCTGCACAGTGAAGGACAGAGAGAGCCAAGGGCAGCAAGCAAAGGTCTCAGACCTCATGATGAGGACACTGAAACTGGGTTGAAAATTTCCCATCAGATTTGGGAGTGAGCAATTACAGAAACAGCCCCAAGTGAATTACTGTTTTTTTTAATTAAGTAAAATCACTTATTGTAATGAACTCACAAATAAAAACATCAGACAGCTAAATTAAGGTAGACACTCAGGCAAACACTTACCCTGTCCAAAATTCTATAAATTTCAAGAGAACTTCTATACAGTTAAATGGACTGCTTTCAATGACAAGGTAGAGGTGACAGGAAACTGAGACAATAAGGTGTTCTGGTCACTGAGGAGCGTAAGCGCATGAATGACTAGATCAGCGGTTCTCAATCTTCCTAATGCTGCGACCCTCTAATACAGCTCCTCACATTGTGGTGACCCCCCAACCATAAAATTATTTTCATTGCTACTTCATAACTGTAATTTTGCTACTGTTATGAATCGTGATATAAATATCTGTATTTTCCAATGGTCTTAGGTGACCCTGTGAAGGGGTCNTTCAACCCTGAAGGGGTTGTGACCCACAGGTTAAGAACCCCTGGCCTAAGGGAAGACTCTTCGAGCCACCTACTCCAGGAGGGGTGGGTGGTGTTAGCTCATTTTCAGTTTCCATAACAAGACATCTGAGATAATCAACTTCAAAAGATGACAGGTTTATTTGGGTTTAGTTTTGGTTTAGGCTTTTTCTTTCTTTATCTGTCTGATTTTTTTCACCGACCAAATGCCCAGATGCAATGCATTTGAGACCTCCTCTCAGAGCCAAAGCAGGGCAGATAGGTGTGGGCAGTGGCCATGTAGGACACACTAAGAATATCCAGTGCAACAGAACTCAGGAGCTGTTCAGAGAGAAGCTCAGAGGCCACAGAAACCTAAAGTCACACTTTGGACCACCCCATCTGATCCTGAGTGTCCAAATTGCTTCTAGTTTGGGATAGTGATTAGGAGACTCTTCCCCTATCAGAGTCTTCCTTTAGTCTGGCCCAAGTACAAGCTCATCTGACCTCTCAAGNAGGAGTTGTCTGAGCATTTGTACAAACCTCAGGAGCATCCACTAATGCTTGCACTGGTCCTCCGGACATCTTTTAGCAAGGTCAGCATTTTATGCTTTAAGACCCACACAGAAACCCCAGGAAATATGGGCCATCCAGGGGACTGGTACCAGCTTCCCCACTTGCAAGAATATCAGCCACATGAATCATAAAGAAGCTGGATTAAAGGAAAATTGGCAGCCTAATGAAGGCAATCTGTCTAAATTTTCCAGAAGCCTTCACTAACACGGACCAAACCTTCCACGCACTGGACCAGAGCCCCTTTTTGTGGGTCAGGGCCACAGACCACCGCCCAGCAGGTGTCACCAACACAGACTGTGTCTCCACCTTTGCTGCTACTTTCCTGTTACCCTCAGGTACTGGAAAATATACACTCACTGCTGGCCAAGGCTATTGCAGTTTCCCTGGTCACTAAGCAGCCCCCCCCCTTCTCCCCGCCCCTTCCCTCTCTGCTCCCCGAGGCTTTAGTATCTGTTTGCTTGCTTGCTTAATTAGGCTCATTTAGCCTCTAGGCTGTGGCAGAAGGTCAAACCACAGTATGGAATTTAAACCATTGCTACCCACTTGATCAGCAGGACCTCAGCATGAAGTCCATGCAGCTCCTGGGTCCCGCCTCCAGGTAAATTCCATTCCCCCTAAGTGCTCTCTAAGTGGTTACAAAAAGCCTCTCTTCTCCTTCTTCTTCTTTTCTGTTTTTCAGACTTCTTGCTAACCGTTATTTTAACCTTTCCCTTTACTCTTCTTACCCACTGGGGTGCCTCAGTAAACACAAGTTTTATGAATGTTTTTGCAAAGGTGAGACGGTGTTTAGGGAGTCTGCGCCGGGGCTGGCAATCGTGTATCTAGCCATTTCACTCACAGTCGTATCCAGATGCTACACAGNTTGATGGGTTCATAATTAGCTTGACCCAGAGAATCTGGTACCTCCGTAAGTGGTTTCCGGAAGAGACCNTACAAATCATCGCCATTATAATAGAAGCCAATGCTTATGGAGGCTAACTAGGACATTAAACAGTACGCCTTCCATATTTATCCTTTAATCCCCACAGTAGACAATGTATTATGAACGTCATTTTAGAAANTAGCCTAGAGAACTCAGGTAATGTTCCCAAGATGAAAAGCTAGGAAGTTGCAAAGACAAGATTGGAATTAACATGGCCTGAGAAAGCTAATCTCGGTGCCCAGTGTGTCTCCTATCTCNTGGGGGAGAGGGGAGAAATCACAGCTTCCACAGCCCCTGTAGGAAATGAGACTTCATTTTTTTATACATCATCTTCTTTTACAGAGGTCCAAGAATGTGTTCATTTAAAATAGTAACAGTGCCAAAGCATGCCACTCACAGCACCATGAATGTGAAAATAACACACCTCAGACAAAAACATGATGGTCTACATTTTCACCTCATCGTATCTGTGCATTCTTTGGTGTATACCTTACATATGCTATTTCCTAAAACTACTGCATAATTTACATTTTATTTTCTTAGAACTTGTGGAAATATTTAAAGTATAAGACAATTAATCTTTCCACAACTTTACGAATACATTTAATTATGATGAGAGCTGGGAATACAGCTCAGTGGTAAAGTGCTTACCTAGCATGCANTAGATTCAATGTTTAGTACTACAAAGAAAAATAGCAATAATAATCAAAGTCATGATTGCAGTCATTTGTGTGTTAGGNTGGAAAATTTCTAATTTCTGTGAGTATGCATGGTCCACAAGGCTTGTGACTGCCATCTCCCATGGTGGCCTGCCATTTTTCTTGTCTTGGTACCACACCTGTGACATGTTCTTTTAGGAAAGNAATGATGTCTTTCCTCAACTATCATTGTGTTGATAACTAAGGCATCTATGTATAACCTAAGACCGCTAACAGAAACACATTCAAACACATCTAATAATAAGTTTCATATGGCACAGAAGGCTTTGTAAGGAAATTAAGACCCAGACAAGCAAAATTGCATATTTTATGCTCAGGTTTGATGAAGAGGTGGATAGACTGGGAAAGTATNACTAGACAAAACAGGTAGTCTAGTGGTGATTAGGAGAGAACACAGCAAAGTCTGTTTGCTCAGATTCTTCTGTGGGTCTCCACAGCTTTGGGGATGAGCTTGCTTCTTTCTTCTGGATTCAGAAAGGGTAGTTTTATGAGTAGCTTTGGGAAAAAAAAAAACAACAAAGGGAAAATGGGCATGATCTTCCTACTTCTGCTGACTCCTCAAATGTCACGGAGCCACATGTAGAGGTAGAATTTCCTGAGCCCCAACAACCTTCAGGAGGTGACTCCCAGTAGATGACCAAAGGTGTCAGAGAATGCCATTGTGGACCTACAATTTCCCCCAAAAGCCAAACAATTAATGAGTCAGGTTTCCTTCCCCAGATGCTGATAGGCTGAGCCCAAAGCTCAGCAAATGAAGTGTCCCCACAAACAAAGCAAGTGATATAAGTGAGTGAGGTAGCCAGGAATGAAGCAATGGGGGCTATGCACACTGTAGAGCTTTTGCCCTGACAGAAAGAGCACCCTCATTTCAACCCATTCTCACCACACAGAATTGTGGCCAGTATTGCCAGCTCCTCTGAGTTCTAATGAAGGACTCAGAAACTCCAACTTTTATAAGGTATCTGTGCTTTTACATGTAATAAACAATTTCAATGCATTTTAAAATTCTGTGACTTGAATGGGACATGCCCTTGACTGTGGACCTGCAGGAGCAGGCTTTACACTGTCAGTTTGTAAGTCACACTCCCAGCCCCAGTAGACAGCACAGTAGACAGTTCCTATACACTGTGCTCTCCCTCCCGCCTCTGACCTGCCCCAGCCTTTTCCTCGGTCATCTGCTTTTTGGTTATGACTTGCATCATCCTAACTCCTTCAGTCTAGAGGCCCTGATATCTCTAATACCATCCATTCTTTTCTCCAAATTCCATATGACAACTACATAAAAAGACAAACCCCCATCCCCTAAGCCAAACAGGGCAACTGATGAAAGAAATCAAAATGCATAAAATGTTAAACCTTGCATTTAAAGGCACCAACAAGCTCCCTTAGTCCCTTGTAGGCACTTTATAAGTATTAATATTTCAAAGGATCACATCTGAATTGANTTTAGTTTTTCTTCCTACTTGATATCACTTCATACACAGACTGCCTTTTCTCTTAGAGATCTTGAAGTGAAAAGACCTACCAACTTGTTCCTGTTCAGTCACCCTGCTTGGTTCAGGCCGGGGACTCTTTCCCACAAATAAGAATGAAACCAAGTCAGACAACTGAGACCTCTTTTTCACATTGGCTGACCTGGAGCCGCTCCCTGTGGCTCCACCCCTGCCTGAGGGTCAGTGGGTGAGGGAAGGTTTCCAGTGGCTGCTCATCCAGCTCCCTAGTCATCCACTCTCCGTTCCACATTTCCTGGGTTTTCATGGGACAGAGATTGTTGTTTTGTTTTGTTTTGTTTTTTTTAAAAAGTACTTGCTGTAGTTGGTTGCAAATACAGTAAAGTAAAAGCTAAAAGCATCTCCAACTTGTTCATGATGGCTAAACCTGCATTTAAGCTTCTCTTTCCCCACCAAGGAGTGTGCGCCCAGAAAAGCCACCGGTCCTTTCAGTCCATATCACAGAGTAAGCACCCGTGTCAGGCATCAGGAAAGAGAAAGGGGAAACCATGGACAGACCCTCAGGAAAGGAGAGGCAGCCTGGACAGGAGAGGCAAGGATGGTCTACTCGGTCCTGAATGCTTCCCTGACCTCATCCCCTTGCTTCTCCATCCCTGGCATCGGCAGCCAGCCAGAGTGAGGAGTGNCGAGGAACACGCGGCTAACACTTCCAGCAATCCTTAAGATAGAGCCTCTATCCTACCTTCCCCACCCTCTCAGTGCTCTGAAAATCACACTGACAACTCTGCAGACAGATAAAATCTATAGGACTGTCACTTGAGTAATTCCTGGACCGAGAAGACTTAGAGGCAGGTCTTTTTTCATGGAGGAATTTCACTTTCCTGGCCCTACAGAGATACAACCCAGAGGGCAAAACTCCTGCGCTGGGTTCAATTCTTTGGGTGAAATGTTTAGAGGAGGCCTGACAACACAGTGCAGCAATTTCTATGCAAATTTGTGCCTGTCGGGGGAAATGCAATTGGCCCAACCATCTTGTGCTAATGGCCCACAATGCTACTCCAGTGGGGTGTGAAGAGAGACTGGAAGAGACCTCTGTTCAGCTTTTGTGTCTGCCTCCACATTGCTGCTCAAAGTCAAGGACTGCCTGGAAATGAGACGTTGTCATCTCTTTCTGGTGGGACTGCAGAACAAAGACAGACTGTTGGGGAGGGATGGGGAGGAGCCAACACATTCATGATTTGTGAAACATAAAGGCTGGTTACCGATGTAGGATACAAAGGAATAATTAATAGTTCTCAACCTGAACTTGAATTCCAGGTAGCCACAGGGCGACCACCCACATAGCCTGTATCTGCCAGGGCAGAGCTGGATGTAGTGAGTGGTAGGGGAAATTCAGGATCAAGAGATTATTCTAGATTCTATTGCCATGAATCAGGGCCAACTGAAATAAAGACAGTGGAAATCTGTCATCCCAGGGATCTTCATACTAGGGCAGGTCCAAGTGCTCTTGTACCTAAAGTCTCCAGATATACCTGGCCAGGAAGAGCCTAGGGACTCAGTTGCCAAATCTTTGAGTACAACATCCTCCTTTCCTAAGAACAATCTGAGTCCGGAGGTGCCACAAGGAAGCTTTCTGCCTCCATTTGCCTGTCTCCTCCTACCTTGCGAGAGAAAAAGCACACCCACCCAGTCCTCACTCACCTCAGTCTTGACTCACCCAGTCCTCACTCACCTCAGTCTTACTCAAATTCATTTTTTTGAAATATGAAAACCTCCATGGCTTCCTCCAGAGTTAGTCTCTGCAGAAGTAAAAGAGCAAAGAAACTTCAGGAAGACTAACAACATGAAAAGCTTTGTGATGGCTCTCTGCAGATATTTCTCTCTCTCTCTCTCTCTCTCTCTCTCTCTCTCTCTCTCTCTCTCTCTCTCTCTCTCTCTCTCTCCTCATTTCCTTCCTTCAGTTCTTAGAATTCGAAGTCAGAAGCAAGAAACTTCCCAAAGGCCGCATATTAACACATCCATTTGAATTAAAAACCGAAATAAGACTTTTTTCTGACAGAAATATCCAAATTGGCAGGAAGGCTTGACAACAGGTCTAGCTGCACCAATTAATTTGTGTGATGGACAGTTTCTATAAATTTAATGAGCTCACTCTGGAGCCCCAAAGTTTAGATGAAAATGTGCTTTAACCATGGGCTTGATGTTAGGTGGATCATGGGATATGCATTTTGCAAGTATTTAAATTTATAATAAAAGTTTCAGATGTCAATAAAGGGTCTCTAATCTAGTCAGTTCTCTCTAGAACAGCTAGGCATCATGGCATATGCCCATGATCGCAATACTTGTATAGAGAAAAGGAGGATTGGGAGTTCAAGACTCTCCTCGGCTACCCCAGCAAGTTGAAGGCAAGCCTGAGCCACACGAGAGCCTGTTTCCAATAAATAAGCAAATAAATAACTTTTCAGAACACACCACCTATCTTGGTCTCTTCCTCCCTCTATCTGGCCTTTCCCCCAGGTCTCCCAAGGCTGCTCTGCTGCCCTCCTTCACCGGTCATAACATCTGAGAGAATCCGTGGTTCCAAGCATTCCATGTATTGTTTAAAGTTCCCCCCAAAAAACAGAACACACCTGAAATACCTAGAACAGAAGCAGGATAAGCTATGAGTGCCTATTGTAAAATCTACAAAGTATCTCACACTTTAGTCATCTTATAGATGAGGGGACAGGGACATAAGCTGAATTTATCACTAATTCCTCCAATAGATTAATTCACTATTTCCTTCCCACTCACAAGAGATGGCTGTGTTAGTGAGGTCATCAGGANAGCAATCTTTCTTTTTAACTCTCACTTTCATTTATGCTTTTAAATTTTTTTACATTTTAAATTTTTATATCTGTGTCACTCTGGTTGGATTTAAGCCCACCCAGTTCACCAAGATGGAACCATCCTAACCCTGTTGTGGTGGCCAAGAGCTTGAGACTAACGAAGCCATGGGCCTAGAGAAAAACCNCATATTATTGTTCTGCTAAAGGAACACAGAAATAAAATGACTCCTAATGACATTCTCCTACGCCCATTGATCAGTGCCTCATTCAGCCATCATCAGAGAAGCTTTCTCTTGTGATAGGTGGAAACTAACACAGAGACCTACAATGGGAAAATATACAGAGTGAGAGACTTTGAAACACTCAATCCCAAATGAGATTTCCCCATCAAACCCTTCCCCTCATGGTTCAGGGAGAGCCAATGGGGATGGAGGACACCAAGGAAACAGTGTTCATCAGACACAACAGGACTGACACACATATAAACTCACAGAGACTGTGGAATCACACACAGGACCTATAAAGATCCAAGCCAGACAGGGTTCCACTCAGCACTGAGAGGGGAAAGTAGACAGGGACTCCCATGCCTAGCCAAGAAGCTTATTTGTAATTGGTACCCGTTTGCCAAGGAAAACTTAGTGTTCTCCAATGGAATCTCACTGGGTATATTAACCACACTTAAGGGTAGCCTCTATGCCCTACAGTAGATGGCCAACACAAAATTAACTCAATGGTATTTTTGTAGACTTTTNCTCTAATATTGCTTTGTTTGGGCAGTTTTTGACTTACTAGTCTTTTGTTTGTGTATTATGCTTTCCCATTTCATGTTTTTATGTGGTTTATTTTTGTATATCTGTGTGTCTGTGCATCTTTCTTGCAATTTCTCTTCATTATTTTTCTTTTTATCATTCTGTTTTCTTTGCTTTTTTGTTTGGCTCTTGTTTTGCTTTTTTTTGTTTTGTTTTTTCCTAAAGAGAAAAAGAAAGAAGGCCATGGAGTTGAGTTGGTAGAGAGGATCTAGGCAGAATTGGGGGAGGGGAAACCATGATCAGAATATATTACATGAAAAAAAATTTTCAACAAAAGAATTTCAGAAAGCAACTTTTATTTGTGTTTGTGTTTGTGTGCCTGTTTATGTCATACGTGTGGTTGAACCTAGCAGCAAATGCCTTTACTTACTGAGCCATCTTGCTGGTCTGACTTTTTCTTTTAATACATTCCATTAATATAATTCTCCTTTTTGTCCAAATGCCACCCCTAAATATAAAATTGTTGGGAAAATATACATAGATGTAGACAGGGGAGGACTCCCTTTCCCTTTGCTTGGTTTATAAAAGGCTACAAGGGTCAGCGTGCCCCTCCCTACCAACTACCTTACGTGAGTGCCTCATGTTCTTCACATTTGCTTTCTCACATCCACGTCCTAAGTCGTATTTTTCTCAAGGTGACATTTCCTTCCTCTGTGTGCTAGGTAGGGCTGGAATTATTAGTAAATATTCTCATGGTTTTAAGACTTGGCCAAGTCCTAATGATGTGGCAGGGGAAGGGCTAAAGCCATAGCCTAAAGCACAAAATCTCAGGCCAGAGCTTTGGTGCCCACTTCTGCAATCCAGCCATTTTCCATGCCGTCTTCTTTGCCACACAGTGTCAGTCAATAAAACTGCTGCTCAATGTATTCTGAAATCTCACAGCCCCTTCCATGGGGAGAACTTTATTGTTCCACCTCTCACCCAAAAGTTCAAGAAGGGATTATCCCACCAGGCTATAAGGGGAATAACAAACCATGAATCCCAACCTGAAAGGTCCTACAAGTCTGATGCCAGAAGGCCAGAAGGCCACCTTGGGTATCACTTCTCAGGCCCTTTTTTTTGTAGACAGGATCTCCCACTGGCCTGAGACTCATAAAGAAGAGTTTGGCTTGACTGGCCAGGGAGTTCCANGAAAACATCTTTCTCTACTTCTCCCACACTGGAATTACAAGCACACCCCGCCATGTCTGTTTTTGTTTTTGGTTTTTTTTTATGTGATTTCTGGGTATCAAACCCAGGTCCTCATGCTTGCAAAGCAAGCACTTTATTGATTAAGCCATCTCCCAACCCCGCTCAGGAAGGTCTTTACCTGGGAGAAGATGCCACTTCTGCTTCCCACAGTACACTTACGACTANATTGCCATGGACAAGAATTCAAACTTTTGGATCAGAAAGGTCTGGATTTCTATTCCTAGCTCTATCATTTACTATATCATCTAGTTCAAGCTACTTGATATCACAGTCTGTGAAACAGAGACATATATCTATTTCATAGGGCTATTGAAAGGACTGAAGGAGTGGTAACTGTAGTCGGAATAGCACTACCAGGCTAAATGACAATTATAATATTATAATAGTTATGAAGATGCAAACTGAATTTAAGTAAAATTATAGGTACACATGCAGATATGTACATACATACACATGTCAAATTAAAATATTTATATTTTCCATTTTCACCAGGCATGCTCTTTGTATTTTCACAAATGTCCACATAGAGAGTGTGTGGAGGGGGGTATGTGGTAGGGGTGAGTTTTAGGAATTGAGCCTAGAGTCTTGTACTTGTAAGCAAGTGTTTTACCCATAAGGTACACCTCCTGCTCACACTTCTTTTCTACCAGTCTTTTATATCAGCATTTTAACTAGTGTTTACTAAGAAGATCTACCTGTCTTAGAAAAGCATTCAGATGCAATGTTCAGCTGATCACAAAGAACACAGCATGATGAAAATGTCTCAGAGCCCCGCAAAGAGTCACTTCAATATTTAAGATGGTTGGATGGGCTCCAAAGACTGAGACAGTCTGCCCATCACTAGCTCAGCTCCAGATATAGAGCTCTTGGCTCCAGCCTGCGGCCCACTGAACGTGATCAGCACATGTGCAAGGAGAATAAATCTTCAAGATACTGGACTAAGTTATTTCCCAACACAAAAACAGATGGGACAACCTCGGGTTAGTCGATGCCTGAGCTAGTATTTCATCTTGGACTAGCTGATATGAAGGTTGATGTTACCAACTCCCTCTGTGAATCCTCTTTGGAGAAAGCAATATTCTGCTCCAACTTAATTAGTATTGCAACACTCTCTTCATAGTTAAAATCTGTCGATATTCCTTCATCTGGGAGATGCTTTGGGACTAAGCCTTTACTGGTCTTGGCATGGAGTAGTCTACACCACAATTCATATGTAGCTTGCTTCAGTTACATAGCTCGAGCCCTGTGAATACACGAGGCTCTTCCCAACAGGGCCTCTGTGTGCTCTGCAGTCCTCTGCAGCTGTCCAGAGGAAACAGGGCAGAGAGCAGAGTTAAGGGGGTTTCCAAAGTTCTGAGTTTTTGTTTTTCGATAGACAACAAAAGGTTGAAGGAAACATTAAAAGTTCCCCAATTTGATGTAAGTACAGTNTATTAATCTTCTATGACTGCCACAACCAAATACCACAAGTTAAAAAAAAACAGATTTAGTATATCACTTAGGAGATTAATCAAAGTGCAATTCGGGCTAGCTGCTTCTAAGAGCTGCAAGAGAGAATCTCCTCAAGCCTTGCCTAGCTTCTGACGACCCCAGATGGTCTGTACCTTGTGGCTCCATTAACTCCAGTCTCTGTCTCCATCCTCACGTGACTGAGCTCTCCCTGTGTGGTCTGCGTCATCTTCCCTCCACACAAGTCTGTCTGTCAGATGGGAACAAACTCAACCCATAACATACNATATACAAAGTTTCCAAGACAAACAGAACAAGAAAATGGCTGTTGCATCATGGCAACAGAGGACTAGGAAAATACCAGNGCAATCCAGAGGATCNGTCCTCTAGTGTGAAGCCAACTCCCCACTGCTTAGTCCCCATTTCTGCAAGCCATCTACCTTTAATAGGATTTCACATCCGATCGCTACAGCTCAGAGCACCAGAACAAGTAGATAACTCTTACCTCAGATCACTTCTGGGAAATCTAGCTCCCTANTAGGTTCTTCTGCCAGGTACAAAGTTCCTCCAGCAGAATTCACTGCGTATTATTTCTTTAGCAGGAAGGTTTAGCATAACATAGCCAGTTCTTCTGTTCCAAATTTTTCTGAGAACAACAGACGTGCATGATAATTACCAGTGGGTGTGTTAGTCAGAAACTGGCTTTTCAAGGCATCTTCTAAACAGAAATGAACCATATCTTTTTTTGGGGGGTGGGGGGTGGGACACAGATATGGACACAATGTTATAATGTTTTTCCTCTCTTTACCTATGGCCTCCGGCATCTTAGAACAAAGCCNGCTAAGNANGTGCTCAAATAAAGAACATGCAATGCTTGTGGCATCCCCAAGCCCTAAACAGCCTCTGGTAAGGACTAGGGTTCTGGAAATGAACTTTCTGGTTCCCTCTACACTTCAGTTAAAAACACTAGGAATNACTACATCTTCCTTCCTTCCTTTACCAAGAGCTCACTTTTAGCTCTGGAACCTTCCAAGGAACTAGGTAACGATNGCTTTATTAGACTCGAGAGACAAGAGACTAGTTAATACTAACCACATCGGAAACCAATCTAACGTAGGATTTGGGAGTTGTGCTTCACAGCAGACACAATAGTGTTGGANATCAAGTAAAATAAGAGGGCAGACTAGGCTGGGAGTGGGGCTCAGGTGGTAGAGGNCTTGCCTCNCCTACACAAGACCCGGGGTTCCGATGCCATCAATGCACAGACTGAACACGGTAGAGTATGCCTGTAGTTTCAACCCTTGGGAAGTAGAAACAAGATCAGAAATCCAAGGTCATCCCAGTCTACATAGAAAATTTGAAGCCAACCTGAGCTACATGAGTCCCTGTCTCAATAGAGAAATAACAGAAGTGTAGAGATTTGTAATGGCTTCGTCCCCCTAGGTGGAATGTTGAGTTTTGCAGATATCGAAGTTAGAAGGGGAACTAGAAAAAAAAATAAAGGTTCAAAACCATGTAAAGACAACCTAAAGAAAAAAAAAATGTCCCGTTGCTAAAACTTACAAATCAGTAGCAGGAAGTTACAGAATCCAGGGAATGTGGAACAGCTTGTTTTTCCCAAGTAACTGAGGTAACAAGATCAATCTAGGGAAAGCACACTTGCAATACTAGCAGCTTCCGGCTCATGTTCAACCTGCAGGTATNTGGGTCTTTTGTAGGTGCTAACAAAGTAAGTAATAATAATAACAATATATTAGAATCATCTCCCCTAAACATGAACTATTAATTCCAAAGAGAAGTCCCTTGGCTTAAATGGCTGTTCGTCTATGGAATACTGGCTTTAGATACTTCTCTTTCAAGTAAAATTCTAGCTTTGTCATACACACATTTATGACATCTCATAGCACTGGTCTGTCATNGCTGGAATAGCTGCACTGCAGGATGTCAAAACTAAGCCTTAATCCTTCTCCTCTACCTGAACCTAGAAGCTGCTTGTGTCACCTACTGCAAGCCCTCCCTTTTGTCCCACAAGTGGCACTTTGGGTTGGACATACAATTGCAAGTTGAGACCAGCACCCCTGCCCAGGTCAGCTATATCTGGCTAGGACTCCTTCCAGTCAATCTAGAAATGGCAGCAACAGAAGCCCAGGTGACTCCTGCTCATCCCACCTCTGCCAAAACCACTATCTCTACCTGTTGCCACTAATAGGAACTGACCACTGATCTTGATGTACCACTGCTCCATGACCTCATTTGCTGGAACTATATGCTAGCCAAAATGAGCTGTGTCTCTGCCCTTACAGCAAAGGTAAGGGCCAGACGAATGTGACATCTTCTCTGAACTAAACGCTTAAATATATTTGCTGCTGCAGCTGGCCTTGTGGACTCTACTGAGTGGCGCTTAGGTCACTGTTTTTGAAACATCTTTATGGTCAGTGGACAGATCAAGCATTACCTTCAGTGATCATAAGAGCCAAATAGCCAGTTCCAGTAACATCCCTGGGCATGAGTCATATGTCTGATCAGTTGATTTATAATAAATCTGCCCCTCATGAATCTTGATAAAAGAGGACCTTTCAGGACTTTTTATTTCAAGTTTCCTTTTCATACTTTTGAGTTCTCAGATGATATGAATTTATCATTTTCCTCATTGACTGTGGATATGATTGGCCTCATAATCCTTCAAAGCATTATCCGGAAATAGAGTTAATTGACCCCAATTTCATTTTATACACATGCACACACACTCATACACACCTGCACATTTGTGCACGTGTACACATACACACACAAAGAAAGAAAGAAAGAAAGAAAGAAAGAAAGAAAGAAAGAAAGAAAG
>LZPO01027396.1:383616-396961 GCA_001675575.1 Neotoma lepida | reverse complement strand
AAACCAACAGCTAGGGTTCAGGTATTCAATCAAATATCTGTGGGGATACTTCACATTTTACATTCAAATTATGACAAGTGCTTATAAAATTGAAACAAATTAGAAGTATATAGAACAAGAAGTGAAATTTTTCTTTAATCTCCTTTGTAAATCCAATCGCAAGACCCTTTCACTTAAGTAAATTGTGGTGCATGCACTTTCAGACCTTTCAGGACATATTTAGACACACACACACACACACACACACACACACACAGAGAAGCATGACCCATAGAATTTAGCAAGTCCAGAAAATCCATAAGAGTAAAGGAACTGATTAGAAGTTGACATAGCCTAATTGGAAAGATGGATATTTAGGGAGAAACAATTAACATGTCTGAGTACATATTAAAATGTTTTCTTTTGTAACAGGTGAGGTAGCCAAACANCTAGAGTCAGAGNTGAAGTATATTTGGTTTGAAACAAGAAGAGAGGGAGGCACAGTTGAAANCAACAGGTAGCTAAAAATTCTTGANGTGGATGCTGAAGGAGTGGGAAACCTCCTCAAAAGCTGAGGAACTACCATGGAAATACAGAAATCAAAAGGAACANGACTGTCAAAGGCTGTGATCCCCCACGCTGAAAGGGTCCTCCTGCTCCACGCTCCTCCCCCACTTCCAGCAGGAAATGAGAAATCACGGTTGAGCATGGAATGGTGTGACATCACTGATGCTTTAGGAAGAGTCACGTGGGAGCAACAGGCAGAGGATACAGTCTTGGAAGAGTAGGGAGGAAAATGATACAGGGTCCCAAAGGTGTAAAGTATATATTCTCAAGGGAAGATGAAGATTTATATTCCAGCCTTTTCACCACAGTGTTAGAACTGACTCATCATTTAAACATAGAAATGAACAAAATATGCCTTAAGAGGNGGGGGGTTAAGTAAAGGATGATATTTGGTATCATTAAAAATAATGTTTCTGAAAAGCACTAGTGACATGGAAAATGCTGGTGGTGCAGTGTTGAGTGAACACACGGATGCGGACCTGCAGATGAGTTTGACCTCAATTACNTGGAGATTTTCCTTAAGGACACTGTTGTGATGATCTTGCCAGAGAAGAAAAGACCATTAGTGGTAATGAACGTGTTTTCGTATATAATGCTCTTCTTTTAGTAAATAAANTAAGGAAAATTTTCATGACTCAGNATGACTTAGCTAAAGGATACTCTGAGTCCTAATACTGGTTCAGGAATCAACAATAATTGGACTTCACTTCTTGAGAAGTGGTAGAAGTACATAAGCCATGGACAAAATTGCTCCAATGGGGAATAAATGCTCTGTCATAGACCACCTTGATGCCTTTGGTTTCATAATATTAGTAATGCTTTTGATAACTAGGGAGTTGCTTGTTTAGAGAAATTTAAATTTGAGTAAAGAAATAAGTAGTTAAGACTGANGTATAAAGGCAGGAAAATGGGAAAGACTCCAAACTCCTTCTGCTTCTGAATATGGANACTTGTTAGCATTAGTTTAGTGTATATGTGGCCATCACTGANTTTCCATATGGGCAGGATTATAGACATTAAAGAAACCAAACCAGGTAACTTATTGGGCTCTACATAGGATAANGAAAAAAGTGAAACAGTACATTTTTAATTTTTTTCATTATTTTATGGGTATGAGTGTGTGCTGGCCTATATGTGTACCATGTGCATGCCTGGTGCCTGTAGAGCCCAGAAGAAGGCATCAGATCCCCTGAGACTAGAGTTACAGAAGATTACGAGCCCCCTTGTGGATGGATACCGGAAATGGNACCTAGGTCCTCCGCAATAGCAATAGGGCTCTTAGTCACTGAGCCAACTCCACATACATACATATATATGTATATATATTGGGATTTGGGGAGTATAATTTGCTAGGTAGCTGAGGATAGCCTTAAACTCCTGATCCTCTAGNCTCCCAAGTGCAGGAATTATAGGCCTCTGCCACCATAGCTGACTACATCCTCTTAAATACCCAAGTGTCTAACCTGGCTTGCAATGTTAGCAGTACAACACAAGAACATTTAAATTTTCCCATTATTAGCCAAAAGCAAGTAAAAAAATAAATACAAATGGGAAATTGTATATCATCACTGTGACATCTTTGAAGAGGACCACATTCAAACCCATCTCTTTCTCATACAATTCTCAAGACAATATTCTAGAGTTCTTAGTCCTATTGCCATTTCATGATGCTAATGGAACTATAAAGTTATTATAACAATTTGTTATCAAACAAAGCCTCATAATCCATCCCTCTGGGTCTTTGTTTTACTGCTAATATGAAATAAATTCCATCATGCACAAACATTCTGATTCCATTTCTCATTCATTAAACCAATCAGTCATGAAATGAGCATTTACAGAGTCTGATGTCACGAGAAATAACCCAATGCCTGCTTGCCACAGTCTTTATGCATCAATGACAACTTTAGACCACAAGACATGTTCTGTCAACCCTAACATGAATTGTCCTAGACAATTATGCAAAACTCAGTTGACAGAGTATCAAATACTATTAAATATAAATGAGACAGATTCTAATTTTACTAATAGAAGGGTTTTTTTTAAGGACACGGAGTTGGGTGGGAAGGGAAGGGAGTGTGGATCTGAGAAGAGTTGGTGGGAATATGATTGAAACATGCTGTATGAAGCTTTCAAAGAAGTGATTTTTTTTAAAAGGNTAGCAAGTAATAAAAGTTTATCCCACAACCTATGGGGCACTGGTTTCTGTATTATCAAAGGGTAGCAACAGGAACAAAGAGGTTAAAAAAAATCCCATATCCCACATCTCTGCAGTCTACAGCATGTCTACATTTTGGCCTTGTCTTTGTTTTCTTTTTATTATTTATTTTTATTTTTTATTTATTTTTATGTGTATGGGTGTTTTACCTGCACACACGTCTGTGCACCATATGCATGCTTTGTGCCTTGTGGAGGCAGAAGAGGGTATTGGATGCTCTGGAACTGGGGTTATAGACAGTTGTGAGCCAACATGTGAGTGCTGGGAATTGAACCCAGGTCCTCTGGAAGAGTAACCAGTACTCTCAAATACTCTCCAGCCTTTGTCTCTGTTTTCTGATCTTACAAGCAGAGTCCTCCAAACATGGTTTTATACCTCCATATTATCTGAAACTGGTTGTGCTCCCTATGACTCCTGGGCTGTACCAGAAAAGTGCATTTAGCAGATAGTTATGAGCCACTTACTCTCCAAAGGTACTGCTAAACAACGTGCTCACTTTCTTCACCAGGAGAGACTTTAACACCATTATTTGCTTTTCTGACTCTTGGCTATAAGACACCCTTCCTCTGAGTATCCTCCATTCAATACCATGTGAAAATCCAGCTGGTCTTTGAATCAAGNGCCCCTGAATTCAGGTATCTCATGAATCATCCCACTCTCAAAGTACATCCACCATGTGTAGTAGGGTGAAGATGTAGCCAGACAGCCATCTGATACTGACTAAGCTGATATTGCAACCCATGAAAAGGTTCAAAGGAGTGAGATCTGTGTGATTGTCCTATTTAATGTCACAGTTTTCTCTTTCTGGGCAGCTACTCCTCGCACTCACCTGACCTCCATNGCTGAGACCTGGCACATTTTTTCTTTAGTGTCTTTGNTNTTTTCTCAGTCTCCTATTTAAGTAGTCTCCTTTGGGGGTTGCTGAATGCATTTTAGATGTGTTCACACATGCTAAACAAATACTCATTTTCNCTAGAGAAAATCTGTTTGGTAAAGTTTGGGGGTTATTAACCTATCAACTTCCTTTTCCCCCATTTTCCTTTTATAGCCTGTGGCTTTCCCTACCATCCATTCCTGGTAGCTTCTGTCTCCCNGTCTTTGCCAACTATGCCTAGAAGCTCACAATACAGAGATCCACTTCNNTATATTGCCTAACTCCACAAACCTACAACTGGTCTTTTGCTGTGGGACGCAGAAATATGAAGTAGAAATTCAGCTGGCTATGACAAAGCTATACCTGGGAGAAGNCAAGAGCCTTTCCAGAGGATAAAACCAAGGCTTAAGGAGTAATGGTGATGTTGGATTTTGATTATTAGCCNTCTCCTGCTATGAATTTGTCATGTGCTATTGTAGCTTTTCCATCATTCATTGGGCACAATTTCCCCTATACAATTAAAGTATTTGTATAACTTTCTCCAACTGTGCTAACAACAGACACAGTCAAGATCCCTAATTTCAGGCCTTTCTGTAATTATCGTCATTAGCATCATCTGGCCAGGACCAGTATCTTATCTGAGATTCTTCCAAGACCTTCTAAGAACAGACTTAAGCATCCAGACTGTCTGTTTGAGAAGGCCTGGTGGATGTGCTAATTAAGCTTAACTTTCTCCCTTTCCAAAGTCTTATCTCTAGTTTTAGATCTACCTTTAACAATTAACTCAGAGCTAAAGGGTTTCTACTTACAGGTGCATCTAGCTGTGACTCAGGTTGCCTAGCNACCAAGTGCACTCCCCCGCCCTGCCAGAAAACAGCGGCAACCAAGATAGCTTGGACAGATAAGGAGTCAAAGGAAAATAAGGCAGTTTTATTTTCACTCATCACTGATAGACTCCNAANACTTTACCTAACCATTTCTAAGAATATAGTTTGAGCACATAATTTCCCTTTCTCAGATTTATTAACCAAATTTAGCCCTCAGTTGATTCATTCCCCCTTATCCACTTCCCTTTTGGGTTGCAGATGTGGCTGTAATTACTGCTCTTTGTGTGGATCTTATTGCCCCTCCTTTTGACCCTGAGGGAATTCAAGCCTGGTGACCTTGCCTTAGCCAGAGCATTGCTATTGCATGGGTATATAATTGTAAACCTCAGAGACTTGAGGAGAACTAGATTGGAGGAGGACTAGATCAGAGGGCTAGAAGAGAGAACTAGAAGAATGAGATGGAAGATGAGGAAGAGCCAGGTGAGGAAGAACAAGATGAGGAAGTACAAGATGAGAAAGAAGAGGATGGGAGAGGAGCTAGATGGGTGAGAATCTAGATGGGGCAGAACTAGATGAAGGAAATANGATAGCACTTAGAGGGAACAGCAGACAAATGTAGAGGGAAATCAGGCAAGAAAGGAGCTAAATGAGAGGGCAGAATAGAAGCTGTGTAGAGCGAGTACTGAGTCAGAATAAAGTGAATGGACTAAAGAGTTTCGTGTACGTAGATTCATTTCTTATCGTCTAAGATTAGATTATCAGCTGGTTGTAGATTCTTCCACAGACCCTGGGACAAGGCTATCCAGGGNCTGGACCCCAATAGTCTTCTTTAGTCTTTATTGAAATTGGGGGTTATCAAGAACATTCTAGTTCCAATAACTAGAAGAAAACATCTTTTGATGTGGTAGCTGAGTTTCAGGCATTGTGGCATACTAAGTTTCAGGACCAACTCCCTCCCTCTCTGAGATAAGGACTAAAATTCCTGAATAAAATANAAAAATACCACCTTTTCTGCATCCACATGAGAACAACACGACAAGAAAGGCCACAGCTCTGGTGNACTTTCAGGACTCGGTGAACTTGAGCAGTTTGCACACTCTGGAGACAGAAAACAAAGCCCCNGGACCACCCAAGTTGGCGTGTCCTACATTACGACCTTCATAAAACTGGGGCCCACAGCACACCCTCACTGAAGGAGGGAACTAACATAAACTCTCCACTTCTCCCCTAGAAACGACACAGAAAACTAACATCTCCAAACCCAGTAGTGAGGAGAATAGGGGGAATTATACCCTGGGAATGTGTGGGCAAAAGCTGGGCCTCACACAGATTTGCACACAAATTCATGTTTGAAGCTGTCTTTTAAAAAAAAAATTAATCAAAGGCAATCTTTAGATTGCTCCAGTAGTAGCAATGTCCCAGGCACTTAACTAAGGCAAGTGCAAATTCTTTGTTGGAAAAGCCTCCTCTGTTACAGGACGCAAAGAATCTCCATCAACAAAGGCGCAAGGAAACTANACAACTCTAGGTTCAAACATAGCAGACACACAGGACTTTAAGGCCATATGAAACAGCCTGCAAAAATGAGAAGACTCCAGATGTTTGGATTACCCAACACAGAATATTAAAAAGCATCTTTAACACGTTTTTAATAAAAACCACAAAACCAGCAATTGAGCACTTGATTGCTATATTTAATAGCCAATGGTACATAGCATCACAGAGAGAATGCTATTTTAGATTAACAAAGAAATCATCAAGAATGACAGTCAAGGTGGTGAAAGAATTTAAACACTAAAAGGATAGAAAAACATTTGTATATCAAAGATATTATAAAGAAAAGGGGGGAAACAAACTGCAGAATGGAAGGAAATATCTAAAATCATGTATCTGATAAGAACCTAATAATATCCAAAAAATATAAAGAAGTNCTATAACTCAATAGAAAAGAAAAAACAACCCAAGTCAAAATGGGCAAAGGAATCGAATGCGCATGTCTTCAGAAAGGATACGGGAGTGGCCAAGCACATGAGAAGTGCGATCAGACTTGCCGTGAGATATCATGACATACCTATTAGAATGGCTATAATTTCTAAAAGCTGAAAATGACAAGTATTGGAATGTATGTATAGAACTGGAACCCTCATATGTTGTTTCAGCTACTTCCTCAAAATGTAAATATATCAAAAATGTAAATATATCATTTCTATATGACTCACAATTCCATTCCTAGTCACACACCCAAAGGAATCTGAAAATTTACTATCTGAAGTATTCCAAAAGCTAAAATTTTAAGTATCTGTACCAAATAAAAAACAATTAAAAATCTAGTATAGTCAGGCNTAACAGAAAAATAACATTCATGGACAAATAAATATTATTAAACAAAAATACAATCACTGCATACAAGTGAAAAATTCAATTCATTAGGAAGATATGCATAATATATTCATATATGCAATTGTACTAATGATGCCTTCAGCACAAATATAACACAAATTTTAGAACCACATTGAAAAACTGAAGGTTTTCTGTCATACTGAGATAGCTCAGAACTTTTCTTGGCAATTAATCGTGGAAACAGAGAAATATATCAGTAGTTGTATACAAATCAATGAATACATTTAAATTAAGAGGACACATATGAACCATTGTTGTCCTCATTTCTATACAAAATTAAACTGGAGGTCCTATCCAGTCCAAGAATGTAAGCAAAAGAAACAGAAATTGTAAGGATTCAGAAAGAAAGAGCAATCATGACATCCAAAATGGTATGATTTTCCACAGAGATAAGTTATGAAAATAAAACGTTCTGTAAATATGCTGGTATAAAATTAGTGTGCAAAAATTGATATATTTCGATATCCTTGGAATAAGCAGGAAATTAAAAGGTATTTATTATCATATTAAAAATATGAAGNGTTTAGAAAGATATCTAATAAAAGATGTAAGACTTGGGGGCTGGAGAGACAGCTCAGTGGTTAAGAGCACTGGCTGCTCTTCCACAGGACCNGAGTTCAATTCCCAGCACCTACATGGCAGTTCACAACTGTCTGTAATTGCAGTTCTGGGAGATCTGACACCTTCACACCAATGCATATAAAATAAGTTGAAAAAAAAAAGTCCTGACTGTTGAAGAAACACATGAAGGTGGCATTGACATGTCATTTAAAAAAAAAAAAAGTAGGACTAAGGTGAAAACACAAATGTGTATTGAAATGTATGATAAAGACTTTAATTAATGAAGAGAGATTCATTATGACAGACACTTTCTCAGAAGGGAGCGAGGTGTGGTGGTGGCTCATGCCTGCAATCCCAGTCCTCAGGAGGCTGGGGCAGGAGGATCAAAAGTTCAAGGCCAGCCTTGTCTCAGGATACAAAATTACAGAAGAAGAAAAGCAGAAAGAGGGTAGGCCCTTCACCCAGTGGAGCAGCTGGGGAGCCAGCTCACACATGACAGGGATGTTAATACAAACTGGGGAAATGAGCTGTTGTTTGTTTTCAATAAATAGTGCTGGAACAATTTGTTTCAAAATGAAGACATTAAATTAAACTCCTACTTCACACAATCAGCAACAATCAGTTCCAGGTAAATTAAAACCCAACTACGAAAAGCAGAAACATAAAACTTCTAGAAGACAAAGACATAGACTATCTTTATGACCTCCAACTGGGGAAGAGATTTTTAAAGGAGACATAAGAAGTCCGAGTTATAAAGGAAGATACTGCCTTGTGAAGTTAACGTCATCTGTGGATCAAAAGGTGTTATACAAAGTGACAGAAAGCCCAGACTGAGAGACAATGATGACAGTACACTGACGGTGTGTCAGAGTGNTTTTGGAAACCAGCTTTCAAACTTGTACAAACTGGAAAGAATGACAAAGAACCAAATAGCTAAACGAAGCACAAGAATCCCTATAAACACAGAAGAGGTGCTCAGCTTCGTGGCCAGTAAGAGAAATTAAAACCATGGAAAGCCCATTCCTGAACAGCCAGGCTTGAGAAGGGCAATAAAACAGCTTTATGAGGCTACAGAGCAGCNACTGCTCAACTCTGCTGGTGAGAATGAAAATCTGTGCAGTTTTTGGTAAACAGCTTGATATTACTTAGTAAAATTAAACATGTGTATGCTAATATGATCCAATGTTCCCATATATCCTCAGCATATATCCTAGAGAAATCCTGTATATGTGCACTAAGAGAAACAGAAGGATATGTATACTGTGTTGAAACAACAGAGAAACTGGAAAACGATAAGAGTATATTCAGCTCAGCCGAGTATATTCATCAATAAGGTATGAGATCTCTTTATAATGACTCCATGTAGAGCAATGCAAATTAATAAGCTATAGCTACAATCATCAACCACAATGAATCTCAAAAATAACGTGTAAAATTAAAAGAAATGAGTCACAAGCAAATCCATACAATATGTTTTCATTTAAGGGGAGCTTAGAAATAATACAAACTGAACAACTCCACGGTTAGCCACACACCAGTAAGTAGTGGTGATCACAAAGACTAAAGGATGTGATCAAGGCTCAGAATGGGTGCTTGCCAAGAAAAACGAAAGGGACACACAGACTCTTCCAGACATGCTGATGTCTGTCCTACTTCTCAGTCCAGGTGCTGGATGCAGAGCAAACTGTTCCAAATGTTTTTGTTTGACTGTTTTATTTTATTAAAAATATATATTAGGAACATTTAGCTGCCTTTACTATCTGAATGTTTCAGATAAAAATATTTCGACCCAAATTATAAGAAAATGTATTTTAGTATCCTCTTTGATGACTTATAAAAGGNACCCACAACATCTGGCCTTCTCTCTGTTATAAAGTGGTAAGAAGTACTNTAGTGAGCATTGCACTNAGGGATTGAACCTGGGATTTCAAACTTGTTAGGCAAGTGNCAGACCAAGGACACACACGTAAGCCTAAAGACACTCTTCTAGGAAGATGCCCTTTCATTCAGCAACAGGTTTTCATTAAGCCCTAGATGTTTCCTTTGTCTCACAAAGCAGGGTAGAAAATTCTTTCATGTCGCTTCAGCTTGTAACAACTTTCATGATATTTAAGAAGTATCACCCTATGGTTTTGCTGTCTGGTGGAAGTANTTTGTAAACCAAACNTGTAATTTTATGCCTTCTGGAAGCCACATTTCAATATCTGATCAATATCTTTAAATTATTAACAAGGTGTTTTATCTTCTTTTCCATACTCCATTTTCAAATCCAGTGCATATTTTACACTTACAGCACTTCTTGAGGTGAACTAGCCACACGTCAAGGGACTAATGACATGTAGCTGGTGGCTGCCATCCTAAGCAGCTCAGTTTGATGGTCCCCAAATGAGTGTCCATCCCTACAGCTGTAGCCTGAGGAACTAAAAGGAAGGAACCACCCCTCAACCCACCTCCTGTCTCTTATACACATCTAGATGTGTATAAGAGACAGGGGTTCCAGTTTTAGCATTAAGGTTTTAGCATTTGAGCATGGCAGGTACCTTATTCACACAGANGAATAGAACTGGCTGCTTTTTAATCTTATATTTTTTTTTCTTTATATCTCCCTGAATGTCCTCTGAACTGGGCCTAAAGGAACTTCTCGAGAAGGGAGAAATAATAATGCTTTGGCGTTCTTAAGCCTATTTTCTGCAAGAATCTAAAAGAAAAAGAAAAAAAGAAAAAATTTAAGACCATTGTTCATCAATCAACAGCTTCACAACGCACTTGACACAGGCTGCCATTTTATTTCAGCTTTATTTAGAAAAATGGAACCTAAACACAGCCTGGCTCACATNCAATACATAAACTGACGGAGACTCTGGGGATGCCGAGCCCCCTGGCTCCCCTGATCTAACTAACACCCCTGAGCCCACATCCGTGTTTCTTTATGAGATTAGGTCGTGTTTAGACTCCACGTGTCGGCTCATTCATGGTTAATTCCCTACATTATTTATACCGCAGCTATTGTCCTCCGTTTCAATATTCTCCTGCTTCTCTGCCTCAGTCACTACCGAAACCAAATTTAAAAGGCTGACTTCATGACTTATTTACCAATGTTCTGAGGGGAAANACACAATTGCCAAGAGCTTTTGTTCCCTTCTTTCTTAAGGACCAGATATTATAATTTCTGTAGAACAACTTTTGTAGTAATAAAAGCCAAATACTGACTAATTACCAGGGAGCCGCAGAAATGAAATCATCAATATTTATGGGGATTTTCTCCCGACCCGTTTTCACGATGTAGTTTCTAGTAAGTGTTGTTTAGTGAGTGTATTCATTTTGTGGTGGTAATTGCATAAAGGTGTTAGTAATGAGAGCCAAGCATCTCTTCCTGGGGGTTCATTTGTACGCTTAGATGCACATTCATTTTCCAGTTCTTCCCCTGTTTTGTAAACTGTATTTTATCCAAAGCAGCACATAGCATTTAACTAACCTCTGGCACCTGGGTTTTTCTGCCTTTCAAACGTCATAAACCAATAAAAATATTTTAATTAAGAGGTTAGCATAAAGTCACCAGTCCCCTGTTTTGCCACTTATGGTTATAGAAAAATGAAAACTGACCACTTGTTTTCTCACTCAACATTCNGTTCAGGCAGCCTTGGCATGCATCAGTCACCTGACCCGCTGCAAAGCGCCCACACAGTTGATCCTAGTTGGGAATGGGANCTTGCCTTTNTCACAGGTTTACACACGCTGCTGATGCCAAGGGAACCGCCACTCTTTGGAAATGCTTGTGTTGAAGAGATGCGGCTTCAGCAATCAGAATAGACAGACAGATAATCTCTGAAAGGATAACGCTTACACAGAGGAAACATGGCTCGGTTTGGCTCCTTTCTCTCCGTAGGTTTAACTGAGACTCCTTGCAGTGATGTTTAGAAATACCCTCTAAGCAACTAGGAGTGGCAGCCATGTGCTTCAAACACAGTTGGTCTGGAGGGAAATGTGCTGCAAGAACGGGATACACCANGGACTTTAGAGATTTGCTACCCCCAGAAAGAACGTATATTTCCTCGGCCATTTGTCTGTTATTTTGAGGCAAGCTCTCAATCTACAACCTGGACTGTCCTGGAATTATGTGGGAGCCACCACACCCAGCTTTCATGATTGTTTATATTAATTGAAGTTGAACTCATAAAGTTAGATAGATGATTGGTAAATGATAACACGTCTAATTTGACATTATATGACATAATAGGGCTACAAGAAGAGNTTCAATTGCGTATGTGGCGCTGTTATGATTCTGTCAGATAGGACGGCCCTAGAGCAGTGGCCCTGTTGGTCACTGTTGCAGCAGCAGCACCTGAGATCTTGTGAGAAAAACCTCCTCCACACTCAACCAGAGGGAATAGGGCATTTGAAAGGCCCTGCGATGGTCTTTGACCCAATGTTTTGAGCGCTGTACTGAAATGTTGCATTTAGCAAATTTTAGCGAGTGCACACACTGCCTGGAGAACATCCCAAGCTCAAATTCTCATTCAGCAGGTAAAAGGTAGAATTCAAGATTCTGCAAACCCCTGCATAGGATGTGTGAGACACTGCTGGTCCTGGATCATCCCTCNGACTGCAAAAACCTAGAACATTCTCCCCAAGACCAACTAATCGGCATATGTCCATTCTCCAAGAACAGGGACCTCAAGACCCCCAATGGGCCAAGGGGGGGACTGTATTCTTTTGACAGNAGATATTTAGTCAGGACCCTTTGAGAGCTATAAATAAATTCTCCATTTAATTGTTTGCATTATCAGACAACCTGCCATGTTCATCTAATAAGAGAGTGTGTGTCCGTGCTCCTGTTTTCTGCAGCAGGTTAATAGTGATTCAATATATTTGGACCTGGAAGCTGCTTCTACGAGGCTGGAACATTTGAATGAAAAATGGGTACTCGGGCTGCATCTCCCTTGGCAAAGCGATCCATTTAATCAGCACTGCTGTTTATATCTGGAGACCAGGGGTTTAATCTGAGTTACTATCTGCTGACTTTAACTCCAGAGAAGAAGAGAATAAAGATCAGACAGGAAGCTCTCCAGCTGTGCTGAGGCCGCTTGAATTTGTCCATCAGGACCAGAGCCAATCTGACTTTCTCAGATTTGACTTGGTTCCCAGGAGATGTCATGAGGAATTCAAGAAACAGTTGCCTCAACATGGAAAGAGGCATCATTTTTAAATGATTTCCTCACCTAAGTCTTCTATTATTATATTTTTGCCACATCTTCCTATAGAATNAAAATATAGAAAATGTCTTTTAAAATAATTAACATAATAACATAATTTTATCATCCATGTTATGTCTTTCAAGAACCAGAGCACAGAAAGAAAAAGTTAGAAAACCTATTCTATTGTTTAAAAAAAAAAATCTTGTTTTTTCTTTGAGATAGGGTTTCTCTTTGTAGACCTGGCTGTCCTGGAACTCTCTCTGTAGACCAGGCTGGCCTTGAATTCCCGAGTGCAGGGATTAAAAGTATGTGTCAGGACTACCCAGCTTAAAAAATAATAATAATAATAATAATAATAATAATAATAATAATTTTTTTTAAAAACCACTTTGAAATAACATTGTGAAAGGCTCCAGTTCCTTTTTTGGAGAGGTTTGAGAGGTAGAACAGGCTGATCTTGAATTCAGAGATCTTCTTGCTTCTGCTTCTCAAGTGATGGGATAAAAGGTGTGTACCCCCATGCCTGGCCTGGCTCCAGTTTCTAACTAAAATCTCTCTTTTTCATTATTTATTAAGAAGAAACAAAGTGCCAGGCATTGGTGGCACATACCTTTAATCCCAGCACTCTGGAGGCAGAGGCAGGTGGATTTCTGAGTTCGATGCCAGCCAGGTCTATAGAGCGAGTTTCCAGGACAGCCAGGGAGGGCTGTTACATAGAGAAACC
>LZPO01027396.1:347693-374263 GCA_001675575.1 Neotoma lepida | reverse complement strand
GCTTGCCGTCTTCTTGAGACAGCCACACCACATAACCCAGGCTACTCTTAGATTTGAGCTCCTCCCACCCTTGGCCTCTGAGTGCTGGGATTACTGNCNCGCACTACTGTGCCCAGAGTACATTCATCTTCATTCCATCCTAATCTGCTGCATCCTTACCTGCAGACACTTTGGGTTCTGATGCTGGCTTGGTGACGCACCCATGACTGCTCAGTACCCCCTGCTTGTCCACCAACAATATAATTTGTTTACTGGGGAAGTGGGGGAGGCTTTATCCTGAACCTGATCAGAATTAGAAGAGATTTTCTCGGGTCACAGTCCAAGGAAAAAAGAACACAAACTCTTTTCCAAAAAGAAAAAAGGAGGACGAGCGGAGCTCTGCCTTCTAGNACCAATTTCTCAGAGGTGAAGTTGTTTGGAGTTATACCCCACTCTCCCCACTTCCCACTTCAACTAACCTTTATTTTTTTAATTTTTTATATTAGGTTTTTTCATTTTTTCGTGTGTTTTTGGCTGCATATATGTCCCCCATGTGTACCCCATGCATGCTTGATGCCGATAGAGGTCAGAAGAAGATATCACATTTCCTGGAACTGGAGTTCTGGATGGCTGTGAGCCACCATGTAGGTGCTGGGAATCAAACCTGGGTCCCCTGCAAGAGCAACAAGTGCTCGTAACTGCTGAGCCGTGTCTCCAGCCCCCTCCAACTGGTTTTAGCAGTAAAAAGATCTAGTAATCAAGAAGAAAATTGAACAGTGAAGTATTGCAATTGTGCCCTTTTGGTTTTGAAAATTCCATGGCAAAATGTTCTTAGGGTTGACTCAAAGGTTAGAAAACACTTATTTTAAAACTTGCCCTTATAAATTAAATCATGGTTTAGTAGCATTAATTCTAAGTGCAATTAAAGGTCAGCAAAAGTTCGAGCAGAGATCAGACAGGACCTAGCCTGCATGTGTATAGGCCCTTACAGTTGCACATAGCAAATAAAACATGGGGACAAAAACAGGGAAGCCTGCTGGGGAGCTACTGCAGGGGTCACGCACAAGATGACCAGATGGGGGTGGTAAACACGGGCAGAAGAGATCAATGAGAGAGATTTTGGACTCNCCAGTGGATTAGATTGAAGGGAGCATGGGGAGGAATCGAGCATGATTTCTGACTTCTGGCTTGAACCTCTGGAAAAGGCCCTTTTACTATCATGTAAGACTAGCAAAGATGGAATCTTTGGAAAGACCCATTCAGGTAGTGTGATAACATCACAGCAATGGGGCAGAGGTGGTAAGGAAAGCCACTCCGATCGAACTAGTAGAGAAGTCAAGAGCAGACATCTGGGTTTGCACTTAACGTTAAGGAGATTGTCTAGACTGGAGTAGGGCATCAAATACCATTACGTAGATCCCCAACCTTTCAGTAATCGAAATGTTCCCGAGAGAAAGGAGCAATAGACAGAGCTTGGGCACAAGTAATGAAGCAGGAAGTCAGATCCTGAAACCTGGACCTAGAACTGGATGAGAACAGTAAATAGCTGAGATCAACTCCCAGATTCAGCACCATGCATGCCAGTGTTGGATACTCAAATATTTGCTAAATAGCCTTATTTACCTGATGAATACTTATGAAGTATATGCTATGGACCAAGCACCATCCTAAGTACATTAAATATATTGACTTGTTTAATTCTCATCATAACCCTCTAAAGTAAAAACCATTG
This sequence comes from Neotoma lepida, assembly GCA_001675575.1. Taxonomy (NCBI): domain Eukaryota; kingdom Metazoa; phylum Chordata; class Mammalia; order Rodentia; family Cricetidae; genus Neotoma; species Neotoma lepida. The sequence goes on along the minus strand of LZPO01027396.1, from coordinate 372,552 downwards.
TTACCCCCATCTTCCAAATGATGCAGGTGAGGCATGATGGACACCCAGAATCCCTCAAACACCCCACTACCACAAACAGCATAGTGATGAACCCACTACACTCATGGAAGAATATATCTGTAACACATGGCTGAGAAAGGGCCTAAGGCATTCACATACTTTATCTCAAGAAGGACAGTTTGATTTCCAGACAGGCACACCATCAACAGTGCATTAGGTTCCTCTTGCTTGCTCCCTTGACCATGTTTATCGTCCACCTATTAACTTTTGTTGATTGAACAAGTGTAAAGGGATTTCTTGTTCGTATTTGCTCTATAGTTGCAGATAAATTTCACATCTGTACATACCTATATGTTACATTTTTTAGTATATCCTTACTGTAAGAAAAGTAAGCTGCCAGTATGCTAGCGCACACCTTTAATNCCAGCACTTGGGAGGCAGAGGCAGGCCGATCTCTGTGAGTTCAAGACCAGGCTGGTTTCCATAGAGAGTTACAGGACAGCCAGTATATCTTTGCTCACTGCTTTCTCAGATTTATCTTTTTCTTGTTGGTTTTTGAAGNTCCTTTGATAGTCTTTCTATTAATTCATCACTTTTAAACANTACAAATATCTCTCTAGACTCTAGCATCAATTAAATTTATNTGTGAATTTTATATGGCAAAAAATAAGAACTTTTCATAAAATGGCATTGTGTGAAGGCCTTCAACTCTCGTAATTACAAAACCATCCCTCCACTGAACTGTGAGACACAGTGGTTCAGGAGAGAGCCTGGGAAATACATAGGAAGCCCTAATTGCCAGGCCACTAAATTGGTGATTAAAAGATGCTTTTGGTGTATTCTATTAATAACCCAAAGTTTCTTTATCCAAGCCTATTCCCACAAAGGATCTAAGGAAGCCTGAAAGAAAACAAGCAATAAAATGAAAGAAGACAAATTTTACAAATCAGGAACACAGGACTCACAGCAGAACAGAGGGTCAAGCGCAGGAAGAAACCACAGCCTCAGGGATGTAGGCCACAGGCAATTCTCAGTGTGGAGTCAAAGCATTGGCGCTGAGCTTCTTGGCAACCAGGGAGAAAAGGGAAAAGGGGGCACAATGGAGGACATTAAACAATATTCTCTTTGTTGATATGAAAATATACAAGTTCCTCGTGGGAAGATAAGTCTTTCCTGACCCTGAGTTCAGGAAGAGACTCTTAGGTGGCTCAGATGGGGACAGTTCCCTCACCAACATTCTGTTGTAGAAATAACTGTTCTGGTTTCTTATAATATCCCTCCAGGACACAAATTGTCATTATCAAGTCGGTCATGAAAATCAACCCAGGTGATAAACTTCCACTTAGGTATGAGAAAAAGAAAACAAAACAGGATANAAACCAACTCCAACCAAGCATGAATCTGAGAGTCCACTTTAGCACGATAACCAGACAAAAAGTTAAAAGGATGCTAAAAATCTCAGTAGCTCAACCAAAGAAACTTATTTTTCACTCTGTAAAACCATAAGAACCAGACTCACTCCATCTTAGGACCCATCATCTACTGGAAAAGAATAAGGATCATGCATGCTTGGGGACAATACTGTATCTCTCCCACTCACATTGTACTGGCTGACACTAAGCCATATGGCCACTCTCAACCATGAGAAGAATGGGCAGTCTGGAGTCATGGGTCCAGGGAAACGAATAAACATTTATCGGGCATTATTTGTACTTTCCAAACATTTCCACAGCACGTCAATTCCCTAAACTAGAGCCCAGCAGCATACAGTCTACAGGCTAACATACTTTTTTCTTTTTCGCTTTTGAGCCCAGGGTCTTGCTATGTAGCTCAGGCTATCCCCCGGCTCTTAATTGCCCTGTCTCAGCCTCCCAAGTGCTAGGATTACCGGCTATCCCACCATGCCCAGATCTCCATTTTGTANTGGTTGGGAGGATCAAAAGAGAAGTACTATTTATATTGTGACACATAAGAGACATATAGGAAAGTCNTGATTATAAAATACATATTATTACATANCTGCAGGANAGGTAATAGTTGCTCACTCCCCCCTACACACACCCCTGCCTCTTCCCTCTGTAACAACAATTTTGTACATCATTCTTTCACAGAGCTCTGGGATGAAGAACTCCAAAATTCTATACTCAGCCGTTGAAGATCAGATTCCCAGCAATGAANACCACATAATGAGAAAGCCAAAATATCCACTCTCCGNCCCTTGATGGGGAGGCATACAAATCCCTTTTAAGCCAGTANGAGTTTATTCAAGTTGAGCAACAGGTCCTTCTAGCCAGTGACCTGAAACACTGATACGTGTGGTTGGTGGTTGCATGCACTGATGGCAAAACTGACACCCTGAGGGAACTCTGGGAGGTCTGGACAAGAGGACATCAGCCCTTCACCAATGTGTAGAGCTGGATTCAGGAGAACTGGTTGGCAAAGCTGACATTTTTTGTAAGCAGCATCTCCAAACACTAACTCANATGGCAGTGTTAAGTGTCATTTTTACATGATCCAGAGNAGACATTGTTTTCTGAATTCCTCAAATAAGAAAGGATTCCTTCTACAGACGCTCAGGCACTACATGGCCAGAGCTTGTTTTTAGTGAATAATTAATTTATCTTAGTGGTACAGAAAAGTTCCTGTTTTCTGGGCTTTTGAACACCTTAGTTCTAACGGTGAAAAGATGTAGGAAGGCTACGAAGGGTCATATTCCAAAAAACCGAAAATCAAGGAGTTTACTTACAGACTCCTGGTGATTGTGTTATCATAACTTTGTTTCTTCATAGTCCAAGCATCAGATCGAGAGCAAAAGTAACCCAGATGCCTCAAATATTGACTGATAGCATTTCTTTCAATTGAAGTCTGAAAGATAAATAGGCTCACAGTGATCAGGTTCAGCCAGAACATAGCTATTCCCTGACATAAGAAACCTCAACACAATTTCCTTTAAACTACTAATGCTGTCTTCATTCAGTGCCAACAAAACTCTCTGCCCTGAGGAGCCAGGCTACCTGACCAGGATGCCCCATCCTTGGGGACGACCATTGTTCCAGGTCCCCACCATGCTCTTTGTTTTATATAAGAGGAAACTGAGTATAGGCTGTGTAAGGCATTCATCCACACCACACAGCTGGACCACAGCATTGAAGACAGGACTTTAGCCTCCCAGTTTCCTGTCCTGTGTTCTTCTCTACACCACAATTCATCCTACGTATTGGCTCTCTGGAGCCATTGCTGACTCCCGCTCAGTTATGTATCCATCTTCCAAGGTAGATAAATTCAAGTCCAATGCCACTTATTCTTTTTCCTCATTGGAATCTCTTTCCACTGAGACCTATAAAACAAAGATCCTGTCTGCTCTGCAGGGCCCCAAACATCCCACTATGCCTGTTTTCAAGAGCTGAGATTACCTCAACTCTTGGGCCAAAGGCTCAAGGGTCTTCCACATTTCCTTCTCTTCACACTTCACTGGTTATCCAGGGCTCATGCTCACCCCACCCCAACTCCTGCCCCTTCCCTCTGCAGCAACAACTTTGCACAACATTCTTTCATAGGGTCCTGGGACCAAGAACTCCAAAATCCTACACTGGGCTGCTGGAGAACAGATTCCCAGGCAGTTACACTATACTAAGTCACTGTGCTTACAGCCAGGGTGTTTTTGGTAGATTTATTTCTGCTAAAACAATGATTTTTAAAGTAACTAAAGCCATGATGAAATTTTATTGATTTTTTTTTAATCTAAGACATCCCAATGAGGGCCACTCTCGCTTCTCTTTCCTGGCAAGTTATTAGGAGGAAAATTCTAATCAACCAAACTTAATTATTATTTGGTGTTACTTGACAAAAGTAAATAGGAATCTCCAATTTCCCTCTGCTTTTGTATAGGACCAGATCTCAATTAATGGCATTGATTTGTTTCAAACAAAAATAACGATCCCTTTCTTTATCCTCCAGTTCCCAATTGCAAATCCCACAATCTCTAATTAACAATGATTTATTCTACACAACTATTCTTTTTCTCATCAATTCCCAATATGCATCCTTATGCCTCAGTGCGGCTTCCAATCCTGACCAGAAACACCATAGTTCTTCTGAAATTCAGCAGAGTAGATGGAGAGATAGCTCAACAGTTAAGAGCACTGGCTATTCNTCCAGAAGACCCAGGTTCAATTCCCATCCCTAGCTCACCATAGGTGGTGCTATCCCTGGACAGCTGGTCTTAGACAACATAGAAAAGCAGGCTGGGCAAGCCATGAGGAGCAAGCCAATAAGCAGCACCCCTCAGTGGCCTCCACTTCAGTTCCTGCCTCCAGGTTCCTGCTCTGTTTGAGTTCCTGCCCTGATTTCCCTCACTGACAGTCTACAACCTGTGAAATGAAACAGATCCTTTCCTCCTCAAGTTGCTTTTGACCACAGTGTTTTATTCCAGCAATAGAAACCCTAAGATGAGAGATAAGTGTAATTTTCATTCAAGAGTTTGACCATGGTGGGCATCTCCCAGTTTCTGATTTGCCTATCTATATCTACTCAGCAGTAGGGCACAGAACTATGGCAGAACCACCACAAAAGCAGAAGAAACTGGATGAGAAGCATCTACATCTGAGAGGTGAGAGGAGAAGACCACCTGGCNGTTTGGGACTGTACACAAACCGCCACTGATCCAGCTCATCTCTCACTGTCACAGAAATTCTTGTTGGAACTAGAGTCCCATGGGAGCACAGGAGAAGGGACTGTGGGACTCCTATAGTTCTGCCCCCCTCTTTTGGAGAAGACCACAGGCACTGGGGCTAGAGGCCACATTCTGGGTGACATGACAAGGCTGCAAACCCTGTTCCCATCAACTTCCATTCCGTGAAACGGATGGAGCAGACCTACCACCTTCTATATCAGTGTTCTCATTTATAAAATAGGGTAACAATGGCACAATCCACTTTGTGAGGCTCAAATGAAATAATATGCGCACACGTGCGCGCACACACACACACACACACACACACACACGCACGCGCACAACGCATGTTCCAGTTGAAGGCACTGCTGTATCCTTGCCTGCACCTTCACAGCCATTTATGATGGTGTTGCTGTTGTTCCCAAGAGCTGTCTCTCTCACGGCCCATTGAGAAGAGTGATGTTTCNTCCTCACTTATAAAACAGTGCAGGGCTGTTTTATAACACAGATCAGTCTCCCTCCCAGCCACCATGTTACAAAACTACACAAAGATACAACCAGGTATCAACTTCCTCCAGGAAACGTGAGCACTCAGAATCCCATTTCTTCCTTTTATAGGAACAAATCTGATAAAGAAGTCCATTTTTCATGCCACTAAAGACCAAATGAGGCCAAACAAGTAGTCCAGAATCAATCTGATACAAAAAGTAATTCCATTATCATCAATCAGAGCCCTTATTTAATAATAGTTCTTTAAGCTTTGAGCTGTCTCACACAGTGAAGAAATTCAAATCGACTATATTTTTTAACTTGAGGATGGAAGGAGAAAGGACCATAAGCTGACCTCACCTTGATGCCTTAAAGNAGGGTATTTAAAACTTTTTCTTAAGTAGTCCCGATGATGGGTGAAACCACAGTACTCACACACATCTCTNGTAATGTGTAAGGTGTGAAGAAGATAAAGATATCCAATAAGGAAAGGATAGAGTAAAAAAGTTANGGCNTATTTCCATGGGAAAATACCATGCAATCATCAACATTATCGGGTATAAATCTGTTGNTATGTAAAGTTGCCTAGAAGGAAAATCAGTTATTATTACCAATAGTAACTTTTATCAATAAAATAAAATCAATAAAAATTTATAGTAAAAAGTACTATGTCACATGTATAGTTATACACAGAAAAGAAAGGTTGGAAGGGTATACATCAAAATAATAATATCCATTTTTAGGTAATAAAATTTCTGAGTGGGTNGTTTATATCTTCTAAATGTTTACATTCATATGCTTTACATAGCAAAGTACACACTACATCAGAAAGAGCTTCATCCAAGAAAAGATCATTACGGTGATCTCTTAGGAGGCGGAAGCAGGNCAATCTCTATGATTCTGAAGCCAGTCTGGTCTACATNGCAAGTTCCAAGCCAGCCAGGGCTATACTGTGAGATTCTGTTCCAAAGAGAGGAGAGAAAGAAAGAAAGAATAAAGAAAAGAAACAGTTTTCAGGCTGGGGATTTGACTCAGTGAGCAAAGCGCTTGCCACATAAGCACAGGGACCTGAGTTCAGATCTCCAGGACCCACATAAAAGCTAGGCATGGTGGCAGGTGTCTGTAATTTCAGCCCTGGGGANTAGACAAAAAAGATAAGCAGATCCCAGGGAATCACCGAGTAACCAGCCTAGCCAAAATGGCAAATTCCAAGTTTGCTGAGAGATCTTGTCTCAAAAGCTAAAGTGGAGACAGACTGAAGAAGACAAAGGAATGTCATGCTCTTATGTCCACGGATGAGCACACCTGCACACACACACACACACACACACACACACACACACACACACAGAGAGAGAGAGAGAGAGAGAGAGAGAGAGAGGCACCATACACATGAAGGAAGGGAAGGAGGAGGGAGAGAGATCTCAACTGTATGGTGCTTAGCTCTGTAGCAATATACTCCACACCTGGGTGATGTAGGTAAGTAAGAAATTGCTTTCTTTCTTCTGTCACTGGCTAAATCAAGTTACCAAGGAAAATCAGAGGCAAAAAGAATCAAACACAAAGGCTATGATCTCAGCTCATTGACTTATATATTCAATAAATACTCAGCATGCAGCTAGAATCTCAAAAGCACAAGGACATGTGCACAGGTCCGTCTTTCAGAGACTATAGTTACTATGACAACAGGAACCCACTTCCAAAGGCTGTGCTACAAGAAACGTGTGTGGAGGACGCATTCCCTTTCGTTCTGAGAAGCAGGGAAGTATCACTGAACAATGAAAAAAAGCACCGGGAGACTCAGTGTTGGGAAGGTGAAGTCTTGAAAATCGATCTCTGCCTTTTACCTTGCACAAAAACCAGCTCCAGGCGTGAGAGATGGCTCAACTGTTAAAAGCACTTGCTGCTCTTCCAGAGGACCTGGGTTCAATTCCAGGCACACATATGGTGGCTCACAAAAAACAATTCCAAATGGATCCTCGGCCACCAGGCACTCATGTGGTACACAGACATACATGAAGGCAAAACACTCATACACACAAAATAAATAAATTTAAGAAAAATAAATAGGGCTACAGAGATGGCTCAGCGGTTGGTTAAGTGCATGACTGCTCTTCTAAAGGACCTGGGTTCAATTCTCAGCACCCACATGGCAGCTCACAACTGTCTGCAATGCCAGTTCCAGGGAATTTGACACCCTCACACAGACATACATGCAGGCAAAACACTAATGTTTGTAAAATAAAAAAAAAAGAGAAATCATTTTAAAAAAGAAAAAGAGATGGGTAATGTCATCTCCCCTCCTCCTTAAATGCCTGGCATGAAAGCATTCCCAGGAGCGCTGGACGGAGAGATGGATATGAGTAATTGGCTGGACATTCAAGGGAGAAACTAGCAAAGCTGAGGACCTGATAAATGAGTTATTTCCAGAAGAGATAGCCAGGGGTAAGTTAGTTACGCTGCTCTCTTGGAAGAGAGCTGATACAGATACTGTTACAGTCTCCATTTTTGTTTTTTTATTTGGTTTTTTGAGACAAAGTCTCACGGAACCCAGTCTGGCCTCCTGCTCACTATGGAAGCAGCAGGAATCAGGCCTTGAACCCCCATTGCTCCAGCCTCCATCTCGCAAGTGTCTCAATCACAGGCATGAGCCACCGCAAGGTCAGCGTTAAATTTTTATATAGAAATATCCTAAAATGTCTGGCTTATAAATTCTGACTGGGGAAATGGACCATTAAGTACTGTAATGGATAACAACGATAAAAACAAACAAAAGCACAACTAAAATAAGTATTCCTGAATGCTTTTGCAGATGAGTAAGCTCTCCAGCTGTAGTGAGGAAGGTTTGCATACAAACCTCTGTGAACTTGGGAGCTGGCAACTTAAGCCACTTCCAAAGCCAACATCCACAGCTTTATGACAACCGCAAAATCTATGCACAACTGAATGGAAAATTCAACACTCTGACTTGTCACAAGAAGTCAGTAGGTCCCCAGGGAATATAAAACTCATTGTGGATGTATAGCACCCAGATTTCTGGAAAACCCCAGGCTGATTTCTTCATTCATATTTGCAAAGCTTTCCAATTTTTTTAATTAGCTGGTTATTTAATAATTCAGAATGTCCTAAATAAAATCTGATATTAAGTCCAATATAATTCTTTTGGTTCCAAAATGCATTCAGCACATACTGCAGTGTGTACAGCCAAAGAAATGTTGACACAGCTCTTGGCTCTTCTTATATATCAACTCTTATATTATTCCATTCTTGGGCCATTATTTTNATTTTCAATATATAATTCTTATAGCAACTTATATGTCACCAAACAGCCTTTAGCATCTCTGCCTTTCAAAAAAAACAGTGGATGGGTGCCCCAAACCTATTGATTTAGTACCAAATNTAAATAAACCCAAAAGCCCTCTCCTTCTGCACATTGAGTGGAATAAGGTCAGACTGGGCAGCTTGCAAATGCAAAGGCTTATTAATTGGACTAACTCTTTCTTGATAATAACGTATATTTAAGATAGCCACTAAAAATTGTCAATGCTAATTTAGTAGATCAATTCCATTAAACGCTCTGAACTTTTCCCTACTTGCTAATCTCATCTATTGCAGACGCTGTTTGGGTGGGAAAACCCAAGCTATAACTTAATAGCAAGTTACAACAATTCTAACCAAGCCTGAAATACACTTTCCTGTATGTGAAATAAAACCTTGAAAGATCTTAAATCGAGTCAACAATTCTAGCCATAAAACTTCTTGTTGTCAAAAACACAGCCAGATCCTCTGAGCTTTTGGCAATTGACATTATGGCACGATAAATACAGTGTGGATGTTCTTTCCTTAGTTTGTTTTTTTTTAATGTATCTTAAAATAACACACTTTCTCATGTTTAAAGTAAAACTTCCACTTTTGTAATTACTAATCAAACACCAACCAACCTTTATACAACCAGAAAGTTCAGGTTCGGATTTTAGTATCAAGCACAAGGCAATTGAAGAACTCGCTCCACTCAGATCAGTAAAAATGTCAAGCTTGTACTTAACATCTAGGTGAGCAAGGTAAACAGTATGACTGGCTAATATAAAAATAACATCTCCATTAATCAGCTAATAAGGAATTTAAGAAGACTCCAAAACCCTCTTCCACAGCCACCACGGCGCATCTGTTTGAAGCTGGGCTCTGGGTCTATTTTTGCGCGGTGATTTAGCACCAGAGTCCTCTGCGTGATAGTAGAGGAAACAGATGCTGGGAATCTCTGGACCAGCAGAGCTCTGACTCACGCGGCGGCTCCGGCTTTGTACTCACATGAGAGGGGGTGGAGCGAACGAAAGGCTGACTTCCAGCCAGGCTGCCAGCTTCCTCAGAGTTTCCACTTACGCATTTTGCCTCCTTTACCAACTTCGTTTGAAGTTCCCATGCCAAAATCCTGAACGGCATGTTCCCAGGATGCATTAAATTTGAAAAAAAAAAAAAAAAAAATCAGCGGGGATTTTCCAACTGAAATAAAAAGTAAATTGAACACTAAAAAGAGACAGTCTTTTCCTTTTTTTTTTTTAAATTTCCTTCTTTCTTTCTCCCACCCCCCCCCATTTGAGTTATTCCTCGCTGAGGATGGATTGTCTTGGCGTCTGCAGGAGAAAAACTTAGACATGAAAATGACATTGAAAATGTTCCCGTCTAATGCCAGCCACAGTTTCTACCCGGGAATCATAACCCTTTGCAGGGTTTCCTACCCCCGATTATTTATTGTGAAATGATTGAAGCTAATAACATCCACATCTATTTGGAGATTACATTTCAATTGTCAATTAAAAATTAACGTTTATTAAATGTCCACAAGACATAAATCTTTATTCTTTCTTACTGTATCAGAGCTGACAAGAATACAGGGGGCAATAAAATCTATGATGTTTAAATACTTTTTATACTGGATTTAAAACAGAAACATGGGCCATGTTACAGGCTGAGAGTGTGGTTTCTGAAGCAGCAGTTTCTATTAAAGCCAAGCTTTTTACAGAGAAATTAAATTCAAGAGCCAGAGTTTTACAGAGCTTTCTTGCAAGCTACTTTTCATTTACCCAATTTCAAACAAAATTGGACCTGTAAAGGTAATTTTTTAATTCTGATTTTTATTTGAATCAGTGAGGTTTTCTTCTCTAGTGCCACTGTTATTTCTGTGANTTAATGACAGCCTAGAATAATTAATTTAGGCTATTTTTACAGTAGGACTATGGAGCCATTGCTAACACTGGGTGTGAATCGGGTTCTATGGCATAACTGCAACACCGTCTCTGTGAGAAGAGACTGGCTGGTCCCTGACAAAAATCTGTCAGTTCCTGGTGTGGGGCAGAGTTGGGGAAAGTATTCATTTGTTTTTACATACCTCAAGAACTTACTAAAGGCTGAACTGTCGCTTTCCACCATGAAGACCCCAGGGGAAGGGGTGGGGCTCAATGGTCAGACCATGGAGGAAGGGGTGGGGCTCAGTGGTCAGACCATGGGGAAAGGGGTGGGGCCCAGCGGTCAGACCATGGAGGAAGGGGTGGGGCTCAGTGGTCAGACCACAGGCCTAGTATACTCAAGGTCCTGGGTTTAATCCCAGCCTCGTGGATGAGTGAAAGACCACCCTTATGGTGACCACCATCTAGTTCTCTGGGAAAGGACTCATTGGTGGACTCCACCCCCTCACTATCACTACATAAATATTTCTTGGGTCTGGAAAGATNACTCCGTGGTTAAGAACAATTTCTGCTCTTGCAGGGAACCCAGGTTGGGTTCCCAGCACCCACGTAGTGGCTCACAACTGTCTAGAACTTCAGTGCCAGGGGATGAAACTTTTGGCTTCTTTGGGCATCAGGCACACATGTGGTGCACACACCTACATGCAGACAAAACACACACATAAAAAATAAATCTTTTTTAAAAAAATAAGTATTTCTTGACAGCTACAAGAAGGAAATATATTGTACCAATTCGTAACATTCTAGAGGGAAATGAGGCACATTAAATAGGAAAACTACTTCCAGGAAAACAAATGTGGTGAGATGCTGCAAATGAACAAAAGAATTTTGCCTGTAAGAGTTTCCAATGGACTGCAGCTTCATGCTTAGGACTGCTACATCAGCCCAAATGTCCACACAAAACCTGACACTTGGGGCTACAGATGTAGTTCAGTGACAGATCACATAGGTTTGATCCCCAAGCACTGAAAACAAAGACATTTTAAAATCCCAATAATATTTTGCGCAGATACTAAGAGAAAACTACGGGGGGCGGGGGGAGGGCAGAGGGCATGCCAACAGTTAGCTACCTTGGTAGCTACAACNAATAACCAATGCTTAGTGGCTATTATGTTAGGCTCTTGGAAGGCACAAAATCACCAGTGACCAACTGATTCCATCAGAAATTAAGCAAATCCGAGCAACTATGTGGCCACCCAGGCAAAGAGGTAAATTCACTATTTACATACGATGTTTTTAGATGGGGCCTCNTAATGTAGCCCTGGCTGCCCTAGAACTCACTATGGAGATCAGGTTAACCTCAAAATCAAAGAGATCTGCCTGCCTCTGCCTCTGTATGCTGGGTATAAAGGTATATGCCACCATGCCTAACAGATATATTTTTTAAGGCAAGGTCTGTAATACAGTGATACACATTAGAGAACAGGAAANAATTTTAACAAACACATCACCCTGGCACATAAATCACAAAGGGGTGTTTCTTCCTTCGTATGCAAATGCAGTGCCTCACCAGAGTCCTAGGCAGTAGACTAGGAGAAGATGTGCTGTTCCTGTAACGTCCCCTGATTCCGTCACATGGCCCAGTAAGTATAACACTGAAGGTCAGCTCTCCAGCATCTTGAGGGTTAAATTCTTTGTTGTGCCTAATTTTGAAAAAGTATCCTAGTAAGCATCCTGCTTAGGCTAGTTCAGCAAGGGAACTGCTCCATAATGAGGCTTGGCCTCACTGGTCCCAGTAGAATTAATTTTGTGCAGTACAACACCTAGATAAATTAGTTTTGCTTTAAATATTGAGTCCTAAAAGAGTTAAAAGAGGGAGGATATCAATCAATAATTTTTAGATTAACTACTTTGTATATGACAAAACAAAATTAACTTTGGCATTCTAACCCCTTCATCTGGTATTTCTGACAGACCATGAGTTTCAAATAAAGAATTAGACATCTAAAAACCAGTTGACATGTGCACGTGTTTTCTTGGCATGCAATACTAACTCTCTGCCTTGTTTATATGAAATGTAAGGACTGCCTACTACACATTTTGCATAAGTGTAAGTACAATTGCTACTTANTAAAATAATCCTCTAATAAGAATTCTGAAGATAAAGAGAGACAGGTTTTATAGGATTTGGGGATTTGTTTATTAATATTGAAGGCATTCCGCCTTAATTTTAAGTGAAAATAATACCTTAGTGACTGTTAGGTTTTCAAAATTACATTTTCATTAGTTAAGTTTCGCAATATCTAACCTTCCCTTTCATGAAACTGATGTCTACTGAAATATCTTTACCAGATTAAAATCACGTCTACAAGTGACAACAAATTTAAACTAAAACTCTCGTATTTTAGTGGTCTATTCGGATTAAATGCCTACCAAAAAGTAAATAGATTTCTTTTCAAGCAATATGTAACAGGGTTTTGAACTTGGCCAATTGCCCATATAAACAATCCTTAGTATTGTTTGGTCATCTTTGGTAACTTAAATGGTACGTCACAACCACGTTGAACTTACATTCATGTGACAAAAAGTTATTTAGAGATTAGTGTGGATAGAGGAAGTGTCTCTTTAACAGATCCTTTGAAGAATACATCTAACAGGAAGCAAAGGCTTTCAAATGCACATAAAAACAAGAAGCAGTTGAACAGCGCCACCCAGAGGTAAAAAGTATATTATATCTGGTGGTTGTATTGCCAACCTTAACTGNTTCTCAGCCATCCTCCCTGCGGTTTCCAGATGTTTCTCTAGGAACGTATCAGAAATCGCTGGCTCCTAGTTCTGTACTGAAATTTCACATTTCAGTAAGCAATTAGATGTTTTGCTATAGAAAGGCGCTTTATTTCTGCCTGTTAATTCTTCTCTTTTGAAACAATAAGCAAACCAACTGAACAACAGGCAAAATACTTTCCAGAAATGTATATTCCATCCTGCTTTTAACTCTTCAAAATTATTAGGAAAACCCATAGTTAAAGGACTACCCTGTCGTTACTCCACTATTTCCATACAGCCTTAACTACGTTTCTGTGTTTATTGAACTACTACATATTTCTGAACCAAGATTATATAACCTTGGAANAGATCTTAGGAAACCCATTGAACTCCATAGTAAGAGGAGAATATTGAAGAACCCTGGGCAAGTACAAGAAAAAGCAAGTAAAGAGTACTTATTATTATTATTATTCTACAGGAACTATAAATTTGACTTTTTTTATTTTATTTTGTGCAGGGTCATGGTGCGCAGACATGCATGCAGGCAAAACATCCACACACAAAAAAAATAATTTTAAATTTTTTAAGTCTTCTTTTGACCGAAATCAGAATGAGCTTGCCGATCTGTAATTACAGAAGCCGGGTACCCTTGAACCCAAGACAACCGCTTCATTGATGGGAACTCCTGGGCCACACTGCAGGAAAAAGGTCTCCTGTGCCTCACGGCCTTCGGCCAGCTCAGATAAACCAGCACAGACAAGCTTCTGAGAAACGCGTAGAACCGGTCTTGGGGCGGCTCCTAAGCAGAGATGCCTGNGAGTAGGTGCCTAGGGCTTTGCAGGGTAAGCGTGCAGGATCTGTAACTGCGTTGCCATGGCTATCCGTAACGCGTTCCCGTCAAGACCCTGGCTGCTGCTTTCTAATCGCCTAAGAAGCAGCCTTCTTCGTGTGACAAGAATCAGGCTCATCCGTTCTGATCTGCATCTTTAGCCTAACAATGAGAAATGGNTTTCCATAAACTTGAAAGAGGCAGAGAAATGATGCCAAAGCCATTACTTACTGCTTCGGGTTGGAAGGAAGACACCTGTCCCTTTTTAGAAGAGTAATAAAGGATAAAACTATGGCAAAGTCTTCAGCATTTCATCTGGAAAATAAAGGGAATCGGCTGGCGCTATCCTAAAGAAAAGCAAAATGCCTTCACCTCCCACTATGAAATCTACATCAGAGTCTAGCCTCGATTTCACGATGTGCCCGATCTTACAAAATGAGAGAAAATTATACTGTTATGAAAACCAATACCAGAAGGATCTCTATCTTTTAATGCTTCAATCTTGTCTTTATCCCTTTCCTCTAAATAGCTGCGTCATTGCCTACGTCAGTATTTTTGTTTTAAGCAGCTTTGGGGGCTTCTGGTTTTTGCAGCCTGTGATTTGAGGTTGGGCAGGCTGCAAACTGCAGCTGGAAGCTTGTCTGTAGTCACAACAGCTTGTAGGGACCCCAGGCTTAAGGCATTTGGAGCTGGCCTTACACAAGCTGCCTCACTCCGGATGGCACTGCGGTCCCCAGCCTGGCTTAGAAAACCCATCGCAGTTACCGCTGAGGCCCGTGCGCACCACCTAGTGGACACTGTCTGCCTGGGGCGTCATCAGGACATGGTGGTTTATATAAAAGTCTCCAAACCCCTAGAGTCTACCAATAAATACAATTTTCTTCATACTGTAGTCGAAGGAGGGAGAAGGTANGGAAGGAGGCGTATTTAAAAGAAAATGGCAAACAAGCAAATGAGTCAATTCACAAAAGCTTCAAGACTGCTTTTTAAAATATAAATATATTTTATTTTTTACTCAACCCTAAACACGATGTCTCCATCTAATCCCTCCCTTCGGAACTCAAGGAACCCTAAGGGGAAAAGGAAGTGGAAAGAGTGTAAAAGCCAGAGGGGATGGAGGACACCAAGGAAACAAAGCCTTTAAACAACAGGACTGTTGCACACACGAACTACAGAGACTGAGGCAGCATGGCCAGGGCCTGCAGGAGTCTACACCCCATGGGGTCCTAGGGCTGAAAGGACAAATGGATACACACCCCATCCCTAACCCATGAGCTATCACCAATTGACAACACCTTACAAGTGAAAAAATAGTGTTCTCCAAGGAAGTCTCACTGGAGAAACAAACGACTCTTAAGGGCAGGCTGCATGCCCGCAGTAGATGGCCAACGGAAAGTGAACTCAATGACACCTTTGGAGATCGTTGTCTCATAATACTGAGTCAGGAATTTTTTTATTTTTTTTATTTGTATTTTTATTTTATTTTGAGGCTTTGTGTATATATTATGGCTTCCGGTTTTGTTTTTATGAGATTCCTGAATGTGCAAACAAATGGGTCATCGTGTCTGTTTCTTGTGCCTTTTATTGGGCTCTTTTCCNTCTGTCTATTTGTTTTGTTCTATTCCAATTTGTTTGTTTTTGTTTTATCTTATTTTTTTTTATCCCGTAGAAGCCTGTTTGTTTTCTAACGAGAGACAGAAAGGGGGTGAATCTAGATGGAGGGGAGGTGGGGAGAAAAGGGGAGGGGCAGAGGAAAAGGAAATCACAACTAGAATATATTGTATGAAAAGAATCTATTTTCAATAAGAGAAAAATACATACATATATAGCTTACAAATGTGAAAGTGCTATGTTATTTTCATCTTTATAAAGAAAAGGGAAAAGTTGTCATTGGTATTTGACTGGCATGCATGAAGGTCTGGGTTCAAGTCTCAGCAACACATAAGTCACCCCAACAATTTGATTTGTACCCCCCAAAAAATAGTTCTTTCCTGATCCCCCCCTCCATTATTTGTGCACATATTTTTTCTGAATGAAAGAACTGGTTTTTTTTCTTAGTCAAGTTGTATAAGGTCTCATTCAAATGACAGTTCCTGGAAAGTTCCTCAGACTGATCTCTACTCATGTCCCACTGCAAGGTTCCTAAATATTTTGTTATCACTTTGTTACACCTTCCTAATTGTCTCATCCCCGTGACCAATACTTCTATTTGATTGGCATCAGCTGCCTCCAGCTTCTTGAATGGTGAATAAACAGCTATGATGGCTCTGTGTCAGGGTGTTATAAATCCTCCAGCATCCCTCCTGATGCATGAACTATACCAACAATGGCATCCATTCACCAGGCTTCAGAAAGTCCAGCCCTTTGCTCAGCAGGTACTGTGATGTTCACAAGAGCCACTGTGAGATGCATTCAGTACTAGGACTGTCCTCACTCTACAGGTGAAGAAAACTAAGCACGAGAGGTAGGAGCCTGAGTGATGCAAGGAATTTGAGAAGCAGACCTGGACTCCTAGCCCAATCTTTCTGGCTCCAGGGGTTAGATGCTGAACCATTATATGACACTTANCTGTCTTATATGCTGTCATTATGGAAAAGCTGCTCTTTATATTATTGCTGGTTGTNTTCTATCTCAGTGCCTCCTTTCCAAACATCAGTTATCAATTTATTCCCCATCAAATCTCTTTAGATGGTTGCTAAAACTATTTGAGTTTGTGAATGCTTCCTCCTTTGTTTGTTCCTCAAAGGATAAAGTTGCTACAGCCTAAAGATTTGTACAGAGGAAGGAAAGGAAATTACTGACCAAAGGACCAAGGTAAGAAAATGTGTCTGCTGACTTCATCTGGCTAAGAGTGCAACAATGAAGTGGGAAGCTGAGGGAAGGGGGGGGGTGATAACCAGTTCTTCGTTTATCAGTTCACCTGACCTCTTGAGACATTTTGATTGAGAAATACTCCTGCAGCTCCTCAGACTTGGCCTGGTGAGTAGGCAAACCACCTGTGCCAGCTTCAAATCCAAGATGAGAAAGGAACCCCAGCACCCTCAAATATTTGAAGATGTTTAAAATTGCTCTGGTGGACTTTCGANTGTAGAAAAGGACTTTTCCAAGAGACAGGAGGCTTCACAATCGTGCATCCTCAAAACAGCCTGTAAGTCCCTAAGTCATAAAACCGACGTGGCATGGGGCTCATAAATGCGATACTATTTGGCAGGGGGAAACAAATATCCTGGGCTGGGGATGTGGCTTGGTGGTAGAGTGCTCCCCTAACATGTATAAAGCCCTGGATTTGCTCCCTAGCACTGAAGAAAAAAATTTAAACATAGAGTTTCACAGTCAAAATACTAAATAAAGCCATCAATGAACACTTANAAANACATCAGGAGGGGTATAGCTCAGGGGTAGAGCATTTGACTGCAAAATGCATGGGGAGGGGGGCACGGGGGACAGCCGACGGACAGTTTTATAGTTGACTAGTGTTCTGGTAAAAGTTTCCCAGCTCTATGATGACAAACTGAGGTAGGACTTGGAGGGAGAAGAGCAGTGCGGAGGCGCTGTCCTAAGAGAGGAGGGGCTTGGNGATCAGACTTGGATTCTCCCTATAGCCCAGCTCCTCACACACTGTGGGCCTCCAGCTGGGGGGTAAACCTCAGGGGCTCAGCTGTAAAATAAAGNCGGCTTAACCCCATGTCACGGGATCATCTCAAGGCTTAAACTACTTACTGCCGGGTTTCATCCTTNGGCTCAAAGACAGAGGAGGACCTCACCCTGGGAAAGAGAAAAGAGAGAAAAGCCACAGGCTACCATCCCTGTCGTCCCTTTCCACTCATCTCTGGGTCACTCCTCTGGCTTCTCTGTCAATCACTCTCCTGGGACTCCCCTCGCAAGAATCACCTTCTGAACATTCTACACACCGAATTCAAGGAACGGATTTTAGCTGCATCGTTTGTCAGTGTTGCCTACAGCTTCCTCCTTGAAACTTCGGTTCCCTTGTCTTCTTTGGTGCCCCAGCAGTCCCCTCCTCACCACTGCCCAGCCTGGGGTCAAGCCTTTGTAATGTACCTCCTGACCAGCCACAGCCTCCTGACTGGTCCTCTGCCATCCTCTCCTCACACCGTAGCCAGTGTTCATCCTGACATGGAAATCATCATGCCTCTTCCCAGGACTCAGCACACCAACCTCGGTTCCCTCTGGCCTTCCCCTCATTCAGGGCACGCCTTCTTGCCCCACCACTCCCGTGATCCAGAAAGCAGTGGTGCGGAGAATGAGGCTTGTTTAAAATTTCAGATTTCCTAGGGATGGCAGGCAGTATGGTTTCGGAGGATAAGGCCTTCGGGGCTAAGAAGCAGCTGGTAGAAAAACCAGATGGTACAAAGGAGCACAGTTGAGTTGGTGTAGCAATGGGTGAGCTTAAAGACAGAGCAGGCCCTTGGAGGCTGAGCGAAAGTAAGTGTGCAACAAGGAGTTGGAAAGATGATGGCTCCGTTGGAGAAAGCGCTTATTCACTCTGATCCCCAGTATCCGTGTAAGAAGGCGGGCACAGAGGGATGCTCCTGTAATCCCAGTGCTGGAAGGCAGAGATGTAGATCCCAGGGGCTCAGTGCCAACCAGTCTAGTCCAAACATCCAAAATCAGTGAGAGCTCATCTCATAGATAGATAGATAGATAGATAGATAGATAGATAGATAGATAGATAGATAGATAGATAGATAGATAAGGAGGAGAGCGTTAGAGAGAGACACCCTACTTTTCCCTCTGGCCTCCACACACACACTCGGTAAGCATATCGCTCATATACACATGCACTTACTCAGATACCACACGTACACATAAATAAGAATTAAAACAGTAAGAGTTCAACAAATATCTCCTATTATGAAATCACAATTAAGGCTGAGCAGGGTGGCACACGCCTTTAATCCCATCACACAAGAGGCAGTGACAGGTGGATCTCTGCTAGTTTGAGGCCAACCTGATCTACATGGTGAGTTCCAGGCTAGCCAAAGGCTACATATCAAGGCCTTGTTTCAAAAAAAGAAAAAAGAAATCACAATTCATTGTAATGCCCTGTACTTTTCAAAACTAAAGGTCACCTTGGTTTTAAGAGTAAAGCCTTAGTAACCATATTTTCACCCAAAGGAAAAATTCTAAAATGTGTTTCTATTGAGTGTGGAGTAGGGAAGACAATATAACTNTCTTGGTTATTTTATAGATGAACAATCTGAGCTAAAATAAGTTAAATGAAAACACATATTCCATTCCATAAATGCTAGCATCTTCATAGTGTAATTTATCTGCATATTTTATTAAATGTGTATGTTTGTTGGTGAATANGATTTAAAGATATGGTGTGAAAATTATACCATCACAAAAACTCAAGTTTGCTAGTTCTAGTTTATGAGCATAAATCTCCAGGTAAACTGTTGTATATTTAAAATGGTGGGTGAAAGAATGCAATGGAAACAGAAAATATAAATGAAAAGAAACTAAATGTTTGGTGGGGGCGGGGGTGCTTTTCAAGACAGCGTCTCTCTGTGTAGCCTTGGCTGTCTTGAAACTAGCTCTGCAGACCAGGCTAACCTTGAACTCAGAGATCAGCCTACCTTTGCCTCCCAAGTGCTAGAATTAAAGGTGTGCTCCACCCCACACGGCAGAAACTGAATTCTTAAATAAAATATTATAATGACATTTGGATGGCTTTTGTAAATATCTTTGGAAGTTATTTACCGACCTATAATTTATATTATAGCTATGATATATTTTTTGTTTAAAGAAAAAGTCACAATTTCCTTCACTCACCTAAAAATGAAGGGCCTTATTATCTACAAAACTAACTTCCTCAACTTCAGTTGCTATTCCCCCTAAAGCACAGGCCNGAGTCACTCCATTCAAGAGAAGGTTGTAACAATGGGATTCAGATGACATGCATTTTCCACACCATATTCTTCATGCCCAGAATGGCATTGGTTAAGATAAGACATTTTAAACATCAATAGTGCTTATTTTGAAGTTTAAACTATCATGCTTTTTAAAAAAAAGTCATTTCCTTTAACAGGAAATGCATTAATAATGACACAAAAGACAGTACAAGTCATACTATAGAGTACAATGTTTCCCTTTGAAAAAAAATAATATCCTAGCCTCAAAGGGTAGTAGAAATGCCTTAGCATAGTTTAAAAAAAAAAAACTTCAAGAGAGGGAAATGCTACACTTCCTCTCNGTGCACACATTTTGCTGAGCTGGGATCATCCAAAACATTTATGCATTTTACTCAGGATTGAGGTTGGGAATATCTGAAATTTATAACCACATCAATATAATCTAGGTCTTGTCAAATAAATTCTATTTGATTTCAATATACATTATTCAATTGTTTTTATATCAGCATCCAGAAGGTGTCATAACTTTGCATTGTAACACAAAATAATNCTAGCAAGCATTACAAAGATGACTTAGGAAATTAATACATGTTTGCAAGTTCCTAAAGTTTTGATACTTCTAAAGCATTTATCTAAAATGGAAACATTTTTCTTAGTGTTTAATTGTATTTTATTAATTTGCATCAACTTTACAGAACAGTATGGGGAGTGTGGTTCCAAGCAATTTCATTGGCCATCAACTCAAAGTCCTGAGGCGTCACCAATAGTGTATTTTCATTTCCTATTAGCAAAAACTCTACAACTCTCTTATCTGTCTCAATTCACCATCATACTCACCTTTTCCCACAAGCTTGATTTTTCACTTTTTCATAAATAAAATGCCCTCACTTGATTGTACTGCAAACCATTCTCAAGCCTACTGATTGAGGTGCATGTACTTGTTTTCAGATCATTTGTGTGTTTATCATATCCCAAAATATGATAAACTAGATTTTGTCTACTTCATAACACTTACCAAAACACATCAAAATAAGAGCAGGGGATGCAGCTGACAGAGCACCTGCCTAGCATGCATGAGCCTCAGTTTAAATCCCTANGGTTGCATCCACTGCGTATAATGGTGCATGCCTGTAATTAGAGCACTCAAGAGAGGGAGGTAGAAGGATCAGAAGTTCAAGGTCACCTTCAACTATATAGACAGCTCAAGGCTATCCTGGGTTACATCAGACCCTGTCTGGAAAAGTTTAAGGCTAGCCTCGGCTCCATCAAATCCTGTCTGGAAGAAGAAAAGGAGAATAATGAGCCTGGATCAACTCTTCTATGATCTTTTCCCAAAATAGCTAACGAACCGATTTTCTGATTAAAACAAATGCCTTTGTTGGCAAGTGCCCACATGGACTGGTCCACTGAGTTGCCCCCATGTTTACAAGCACAGCTTCCTCCAAAGGAAGCCTCTCTTGTCCCAGGTTTGGGATACAAGATCTCCAGAAACAAACTGGTCATCACTTTTGAAAACTGACTTTCAAAGATGGGACTCCAAACCCCTGCATCAGTGTAAGACAAATGTGTTAGTAATATAAAAAAGTAAATTAGGTACATTTAAAGCTCACCAAAATAGGATAGATAATGGAGTATTTCCTCTGGATTTGTCAAATGCTAATGGACTAGACATTGTTAATGTATTAATCACTTGTATAGACTGCATATAGTTATTGTACTTACTGTATATAGTTTTTATTATATTAGTTGTAACTTTTTTTAACTTTTTTTTATTTTTATTAGACAAAGATGGGAAATGTGGTGGTATTTTATCTATGCCCCCCAATAAAGTTTATCTAAAGATCAAAAAAACAAGGTCAGCCGCTAGCCTTTCGAAATTAGCACACGCCCTTAATCCTATCACTTAGCAAGCAGGGTCTGTCTGGATCCCTGTGAGTTCTAGGTCACACTAGGAACAGTCAAGCATGGAGACACACCCCTTTAGTCCCAGCATCAACCACAAAATTCTGGAGGTCTATACAGACAGGCAAAAAGTGACAGAAGTGGGCCATAGGAGGAAGTNATGTAGCTAGGCTGAAAGAGCCAANGGGAAAACAGAACAAAAAGGGATATAAAAGTGGAGGTAGAAGGAAGTGGAACTCTCTCTCCATTTTGGAAGCAGCGGCGGCAGTCTAAGGTGAGTCTGGTAGCTGTTCCTAATTCCTCTGATCTCTGTCAGACTTTCACCCCATCTCTGCCTCTGTCTTTTATTTAACAAGACTATTTAGAAAATCTGTCTTACATATCAGTGGGTTTGTTTTTGAACTGACAACTGGAGCATCAAGGATGTCCATTTTTCTCCCCCTTGAAGACAATGGATTGATTGTTAAATCCTGGTTTGAGGAGTGATTTGGAAAACAGTTCCTTAAGGTCTCATTTTCATGAACAGAAGATGGACAGAGGACAGAAATGGTGGGATTTTAGTCTTTCATGAAATTGGAGATTGTATAAGTACATTGGACATGCACAGGCATGAATTTCCCATGTGAACTGTCTGAACTATCATGTTAAGCAAACAACATGGAAAGACCAAATCCTACACTCAGTTAAGGTGACACAGAAGTCACTGCATGCAAGTGATTTAGTGAAAATCTCCAAGTCCTCACTTCGCATGTGGGGACGAGAGTGACTCAGGCTCTTACTGTTTCTTAAACTCTGTGGCAGGTCCAGGTACCTGCCACTTAGGCCAGCATGATCTGAGGGGACGTAAAAAATCTAGAAGAAATGAAACCCACACACAAAAATATTTCCTTTCTCCAAATATTTTTCCTAGTAGCATGTGAATTTCACTATCCTATTAAAGGACTCAAAGAACTAGAGCTGAGACCACCTGGCTGCATGAAGATTGATCAAGGACTGTCCCTTGAGTGAGCACAAATCCTGACTCGCNCAAAGAGAAGTTTTCGAGGGTTCATTGCTACCTCTTTCTTTTCCCCCATCAAATCTCTTTCTAGTCCTTAAATGCAAGAAATTGTTGGAAATCTTAGACAAAGACCTCAAGCTAAGGTTCACTCACTAGTAAGGAAAAAAATTAAGTAATTTTGATGTGAACCCATTTGAGGCNGGGGTACAGGTCTGGCTAGATGCAGTGGTTTTCAACCTCTGGGTTGTGACATAGCAGATATTTACATTAGGATTCATAACAGTAGCAAAATTACAGTTATAAAGTAGCGATGAAAATAATTTTACAGTTGGGGGTCAGTACAACATGAGGAACTGGATTAAAGGGTCGCAGCATCAGGAAGGTTGAGGATGGCCAGGCTAGAGCCTTATAAAGGAAGAACACTGAATAAATGCTCTGTTCCAATAGATGAATTTGGTTACTGGATAATGAAGTACATTCTTTATCATAAAAATTTTGTGACCCAAAATTCAGTGGGTGGTAGTATGTCTTCAACTTTATACACTCCTATAAATCCTAATTCTAACCTTACTTCATTGAGCAGTTGGGGTCGGAGTGGTGGATTAAGTGGTGAAAATAATTCCGGTACTTAGGTTCCCACCAGCCCTACAACCTTCGATGTACTGTTAAAATACCAAGGAAGGACAAGTAACAGATGCTCGCAAAGGAATTCCAATCTATGTGAAAATCCATGCATAAATAAATGTTCCCCACCCCCCCACCCCACCTCCGCAAGGAGCCTGTGGGCCTGGGTGCATTTGTACAGTTTGTAACCTAGAGCCTGGATAAGACGTTTTGGAATGAGCCCCATGGAGAGCCCTGGACTGTAGTGTAACGCCAACTCCGATTACCGTTAAAGAGAAGCAAGCGCGGTAGATTATCTCTCATTGCAACACTTGAAAGAAAAGGCGATATAGCTGCGTGAAATTCAGGAAGGGAAAACTGTTTAGTTGCATCTTTGTTAACAATTTGGAAGCATCCATTGTACGACTTCTGTGATGCTATTGAGCTGGTTTTATTAAGGGAAATTTATTGCGATGTTAGAAATTAATACCACTCTTATTTCCTCCACTGCCTGACTTTATTGAATGCCATGGGGCATATTAATCAGTAAAGCCAAGTAGTGCATGAAATAAAAGTATAAATTAACCTGTAACATGAATGTAAAAAGGGCTTAATAAAATAGAAATAAATAACACTTTAATGATAATCAACCTGCCCTTCCTGAGCCAAGCAAAAATTGTGACAATGCCAAACACCGGGTCTAAAGAACCCCATCTATCTACACACAGTTAGGAGGAAGCACACACAGACATGGAAGACAGAGATGACCAGGAGCCAGGAAGGAGTGGCCCTGGCCATGGTCCGAGCCACTCAGCAGATAAACTCTGGTGCCGGTTTCATGGCTTTTGAACGCTGTGTGGCAAAACCTACATTGTGTCAAGTGGTTATGTCTTTGGTTTGGGGGATTTGTTTGGTATTTTTAGGATATGGGGATGGGGCAGGTGCTTTTGAGACAAGGTCTCGCTGAACTGTAACTCAAGTCGGTTTAGAACTCACCGTGTAGCTCAAGCCACCCTCAGATTCACAACAACCCTCCTGCCTCAGCCTCCCAAGTACTGGGACACAGGCCTGTACTACCTCACCCAGGGTCTGCAAGAAAATGATTGTCTCGGCCAGGTATGGTGGTATACACCTGCAGTCCTAGTACTTGGGAAGCTGAGGCAGGGGGATCATGAGTTCAAGGCTACTCTGTGCTACAAGGCCCTCTCAAAAACAAAAACCAAAAGAAAATGATTGTCTTGTTGGGCTTTCTTCCCACTCCAATATGTTCTGGTACTTTTAAAATGATATCATGTGACTTCTTGATTTATTATTATAAATTGTACATTCTTCATATATTTTTTAATATTGTGTGCTATGAAAA
The DNA here is from genome assembly GCA_001675575.1 of Neotoma lepida. Lineage (NCBI taxonomy): Eukaryota > Metazoa > Chordata > Mammalia > Rodentia > Cricetidae > Neotoma > Neotoma lepida. Next base: position 347,869 of record LZPO01027396.1, on the reverse strand, counting down.
GTTTTTAAATATCTTCTCTTTAGTTTAGGGTCCCCTTATTCTTCATTTTTTTACTTCTGCTCTTGAGATGGTGCCTCACTGTGTAGCCCAGGCTATCCTGGAACTCCATGTTCTTGTGGCTTCTGCTTCCCAAGTACAGGACTGTAGGCATGTGTCACTAAACCTCTCTCTCTCTC
>LZPO01027396.1:329113-347481 GCA_001675575.1 Neotoma lepida | reverse complement strand
TCTATCTATCTATCTATCTATCTATCTATGTTGGAATTCAGGCAGAGCCTTGTGCTTGCTAGGCAAGCACTCTACAGTTGAACTACACCTCCACCTTTTATTTTTACATATTACTGTAGATATTCTTTCTGCATCAAGTGAGGTACTCAATACATCATATCCATAAAGTATGAGTCTTTTTAAAGAAGACAGACATTGTTGGAAAATACTTGATATAACTGGATGGAAAATACTTGATATAACTGGATGTTACTCTAATTTATGCCCCGATTTCTGTCAGCACTTGACTGAATGAACTGCAGTCCCACAGTACATGAAAGTAGCCATAAAACAAGCTCAATTCCTTACAGAAACACTGATCAGCCATAGCTTGCAACCATGTCCGCATACCTGTGTCACAGGCACAGTCAAAGGAGATTGCATTTGGGAGTTCACATGCCCTATTCTAAGTATCTGGTGGCCAGTGACATGGCTCAGCAGACCGAAGCACTTGCCACAATCCTGACTGCATTCACTCCCTGGGTTCCATGGACTGAGAGAGCTGACTCCCAAAAGTTGTCCTCTGACCTCCACACTCCTGCCTTTGATGTATCACACACGAGCATGCATGTGAGGATGCTCACACACACACACACACACCAATAATAATAATAATAAATAACCAAACAAAAAGTATCTGTTAACTTTATCAGATTAATGAGGAAAAAGATAATACATTAGCATTTGGAATAATAAAATATGGAATGTGGAATATTATAGGAGTAATCAGGAAAGAAAATAACCACACACTCTCTACTCCTGGATTGTGTCATTGATCAATCAGTCATCAAGGGAGATTTTTTTTTTAATCATATTAAAACTATGTGAATAGGGGTTTTTTTAATTATAATTCTTATTTTGCTTTCTACTTGCTGTGCTATCAGTTTGATTAATTCTTTGAGGACACTATACCTTGTCACCAAATCCATCAGCCTAGAGCATAATTCGTATTATATCTCCATCCAAAACCTCCCTAGCTCCCACTGTAGCACATGGAACAATCAGAGAGCCCACCGCCTCTGTGCACATGCCCAGCCCCCGAGTCCTCATCTGATGGGGGCGCTTCCCATCACTGCCATTTGTTTCTGACCCACTAGACTCATCTGCCCCTCTGGGAAGCACACAGTCCATTCCACCACCTTCCCCACCAAGTTTTCCCAGCCTCCAAAGCTTGGGACAGGATTGTGTCAAATGATTTTCTTCTCTACAGTTTTCTGGTCACTCGGAGGTTGCATTGTTTTCAATACAGAGAGAACTAGCAATGCTGTTTGTCATAGAATCCTATATGGTACTATTTTTTTCAAAAAAGAAAAAGTTATTTATTTATATATTTATTTTTAAGACAAGGTCTCAATATGTAGCCTGACTAATCTCACACTCACTAAGTAGACAAAGTTGGCCTAAAATTCCACCTGCTTCTAGGTCCCAAGCCCTGGGACAATAGGTATGTGCCATCACAGTCAGCATTATTCTTAAGTATTTATAATTTTTTGTCAGCATTATTCTTAAGTATTTATAACTTTTTGTCTCTCCTNCCATCGAGTGAATCCCAGGGATCAAACTTGTCAGAGTTGGCAGGCGCTGTAAGCCACAAAGCTGGCTCATTAGCCCTTAGTCTTAATTTTTTTAATCATATTTTTACCCCATATATATCTTAAAGCCAATCAATATTCAACACCCTTGTCAGTGTAAAGCTGATGCTTAGTTTTATGCTATTTCTCATGAAACCCAAAAATCACTCAGTAAAAATTGTCTAGATTTACAAAAGAATTCTTACCATAGTCGTGAATCACGTAATGAAGTGATTGTTCTACCACTCTAAGCCAAGTCTTGATTTAGGCCCTAGCATGACTCCAGAATTCCTACTCCTCCAGGGGAGCCATAAGTGACCACAATATGTAAAGTGCATGCCCACAGGCGTTAAAATGGTTTACAAAGCAAAGAGTAATTCATGCATCCTAAGTTGCCTTACAGTAGCACAGAGCACCACGATGGTTTACAAAGCAAAGAGTAATTCATGCATCCTAAGTTGCCTTACAGTAGCACAGAGCACCACGACCTCATCAAACTCTAGAGCATAATACAAAGGCCACTGAGTTTTAACTGTTATCAACTTTAAAGTTTAAAACTTAAGCCTGGCTCATATTAGAATACAGTGATTGCGGGAGGGGCTCGCCTCACTCTCCCCATCTCAAAAAAAAACCACCAAGTGATCCCTATCAATTTCTCTGTTACAGGAAAGAAGGAGGTGGGGTGGGGGGCGCTGGGGCTGGAGACGCAGCTCAGCAGGTAACAGCACTTGCTATTCTTGCAGAGGACCCAGATTCAGTTCCTGGCACCCACATGGTGGCTCACAAACATCCCTAACTCCAGTTCCAGGGGACCTGACCTGGGGCACCAGACATGAACATGGTGAAAACACAGACATGCAGACAAACACTCATGCATATAAGATAAAATAAATCTGAAGAAAAAAATGTTNTAAGCCATAGCTAGAGGTGACAGTAAGATGGCTGCAAGATTGCGTAGGGGATTTAGATGATTTCAATAAATTTTCGATCGTATTAAAAGACAAGAGAGAAAATTCTTGCTGTCAAGTTCTTACCAGCCATTTCCCTTCCCCCTGGGTAGCAAGCATCCTGGTAACTTCAGATACTTAAAGAATAAAAATGGACGCTCTGTGGCTTAATACTTCAGTCATTTAGTGCATGGTGATTGCCTGTGTTCTGCACATCTATGTTACACATGGACACAGATTGTAAACATCTATGTTCTAATTCTAAGACCACAGCTATCATAATTATTCCAATCTAGCTTGAGAAACTGCAGACCGTAAAACAGTATGAGCTCCCCCTGCTGTTCCGACTGCTAAACTTAACTAACATTTCCGGTGCCCGGGCAGGATGCCCTGATTCCAAGGCTGGCTCGTAAACAAAGGGTAAAGAAAACAGAATTAAAATCCCATAACGTTAATAAATTAGTGAGCAGACAAGGAAGAAGAGAAATGAGGTTGCCAAGGCATCTCATGGGGTGGGGGCATGAAGGTGCACGGGCCTCTGAAAGCTATGCTCTGTTTGCGCATGGCCCGGGTTAGCCCAGAATTAGGATGTTTCCTGGGTCGGCTCTGGGCACATTGGCCTAGAGCTGTCACCTCTCCTGGCCTGAGCCCGGCAGGGCGGCACAGAGCAGAGGATTTGGAGAAACCGTAATGACATTGAACAGGAGGCTAGCTTAACATCTTGTCCAAGTGCCATCCGAAGCCTCCTCCGGATGGCTGCGTGGAGCGCTGTAGGCTAATGAGGGGGACCATCTGCAGTGCTTGGCTGGCAGCTGCGCCCCCTCATCCTGCACCAATGCCTCCTAAAGGGACGCTCTGCAGAGGGCTCCCGGCTCCCAGCGCGGGGGAACGCTGTGCTGCTTCACAGCCATCGCATCTGGAAGCCAAACAAATATTTAACACTGTGTGTCTGCATTTTAGTAGGCCTCACGTCTGCAGATGTGAATGTCAGGAGAAGCATGCAAGTCTGTTTATTTGTAAGTTTCTCTTTATGTCGTCACATTCAGGGCCACGAGTAAAAATGTTTATTTCTTTTATAAAAATTTTATAGACCATCTTACATGCAAGGAAGATTGGAATTGAGTGAACTGGTTGTTTGCCGGTTATCATTATGTCAAAGTCATGGACTGATCTCTAAAGAGGTGGTTGTTTTTTTGTTTTTAACTCAAGAATATATTCAGATTTCATTCCTTTAAATGTGTTCATTTGCGATATACAGTTAATTTCTGATTGCATGATTTCAAAAATAAGAAATAACACTGCAATGATAATCTTAAAATCTTTATGAGCAAATTTCAAATTATGATGGGATGGTATTTTGTAGCATTTTCTTGGCAGCATATGGGGAATTATATAAGGATTATAGTAGGCATCAAAATAGTTTAAAGCAACCACTAAGCNGTTTTAAAGATATGCCTAATGACAAACTCAGCATTTAAAATAAATACTACAGTCTACAAAGCTGATGTCAAAGAGCATAAACTATTTTGGTTTGGTGTGATTCTCAAATATTTATGGTAATTCAACTATCTTTCACTTCTATTTCAATTTATCCTCAGTCCTTAATATAGCCTTGTTAAAATCAATTATCTTTCTCCAAAAACACAATGATACTTCCTTTCAGGAATGATCTGAAACTTAGCCAGCTTAGCTTGGCTTCCATCTTTAGAGGTAAAAGGTGAAGAGAGAGAGAAGAGAAAACTTTAAAAAAAAATTGTCCTTGCACATTAAAGGTTAGCATAACAGATTAAAAAAGGGGGAGGCAACATTTTGACTAGCTCCGCAACATTTTGACTAGCTCAGCGGAAAGTAGGTGAATTTTCTGTACACAATACTCAGATTTGACAAGTTTAAAATATCTCATACAGCAGCACCATAACCGTCTATTTTGCAGTCAGCTGTCTCTCATCAGTAAGATTTTAAACATTATTTCCCAACAGCACACTCAGCAGTCAAACTGAAAGTGAAACTGAGTCAATTCTTCCTCCCCAAACCTCTAAAGCTAGACTTACCTTCCAAAAATATTACAAGAGGTCCCCGCTTGGATTGTCCTTGTTCTCCATAACTGACACAGATCTACAAATGAAATTTCTAAAGAAAAGTCCATCATCACCCTCAGCTTGTTTTCATAATAAATTCCATGTATATTACTAGGAGTATTGATTTTCAGCAATAAATGATGGAGTTATAAAGAGCTCCTACCATTTAATGAGTGGAACATCTCTGCTTCAGGATTTATTTATTAGCGACCACTATAACCCCAGTATGATCAGATATTGCTTAATTAAATGAAGAAGGAGCCTGCCAAAGATTCTTTGTTCTTAAAATAAATGCCTCATTTTCGGTTTTCCCCCAAAACCATCTTAACATGCTCTATTTGAGAGGAGATTGAGCTCCACACCTAAATGTACTTCTTCTAGCCTAAAAAGCGTCCTTTACATGTACTTTCAGTATTTTTTTTCCATATAGGGTACCAGATACAAATGCCATCCTCAGAGGTTTCTGCTCTGCTCAGTACTCAGAATTCCTGTGCACACTAGAAATATTTGCTACTTAGAAGCAAACATACATTTCCACTTACAGCATGTCCTCAGTGCGGTCTGAGGCTCATGGCTTAGGTATATATTCAAACGTATCTACAAATGAAAAACAAAAGACTCGAAACTCATTGGCAAAATCCGACCTGCTCCATCGGAGGCNGGAATATTTAAATAAATAAATGATCTCAAATCCTTTGGGAAAGCGGTTGCGTTGGTCTGGCCTTTCCTCTCTCTGCCCCCGGACTACTGGTTTATCTAAATTCATCTATAATCCCGTCGTCTACTCCTCGCTGACCAACTGCAAAGACTCCCCATTATGTTGGTGAAGAATGCTGGAGGATGCAGGCAAAGGCTTGTGGTAAAACAGGAGTTCAGAATCTGAGCGCGACTGTGCAGTTCCTCGTCACTACCACTAGCTGGCGCGAGAGCTCTAAAGATGTGATGATATAGTGCATCACCGCTCGTTAATTAATAAAACTGTTTTCAAGCTGCTAGTAGTTACCCGATGAAAAGCATGAAAATATTTGACCTAACGCAGCAGCAAAGAGGCAGACATTCCGATGAAAACAACTTGCGTTTTATTTCCTCTAAAGAAATAAAAATGTATCTTTAAAGAATTTGTGAGTTTTGCTTTTTAAATCTTATCCAAATAATAAAACAGAAAAGAAGCCTCCCTCACCACAAACAGCTCATAATACATATAAAACTGTAAAAAAAAAAAGAAAGAAAGAAAGAAAAAGAAAAAATATTCCTGAGAAAAAAATATTCCTGTTATATAATACTCTGCTAACTTAAATAAGTGTATTATTATGTCTTTGGTCTAAACCAGAAATGTCTCCCACGTTAGGGTCACAGGAACACTGTGTGTCTTTCTCCCAAGTAGCCTCAGCTTTCCTCTTAAGCACAGGGATCCCAGCAGCTTTGAAATACCACGCCTCTAGACTCACGCTAGGGGGAGGAGCCAGTCAGCCATCTCGATAATGCGACATTGTTCCTTTTAGGACACAGTGAATAAACGCTCAAGAAGTTGTGCAAGTTCAAATGCAAAAAATTCAAAATATCCCTCACCAAGAAAACAAGAATTTTTCAGGAAAATTTGATATGTGTAGTATATGAGATTAAAATGTAGAAAATGTACAATGATAGATTCCAGTTCCTTTGGAGATAGGATGTGAACTCAGATCAAGTAATGACACCCCATAATTTTGATAAAGAAATAGTTTCACCGCTAACCTTTTAAAGTTCCTGAGGATGCTGATGAGAATCTCATGTGCTGTTACCCACCACCACCTCCTTCCCAGGACCTCGGGAGGAAGAGTACTTGGGAACACAATGGGATGGAGCTGGTTTCTCTGACCTTAGCTGTGGCTTTCCTTCCCAAGCCCTTGCCCTAATTCTTCAAAGAAAGAAGATAGGCCTTACTTTGGGTAGGCTTAGATTAAAACACATTCCTCTGGTCACCTGCCCCAGGAAGTGTGAGGGAATTGGTTCAGGAGGCCCTGTTGATGGATGCTCCAGTCCATCCTATGAGATGGCTCATTTTTTGTCTAACTCGCACAGATACACACCCTTCTGAGTCATTTAAATGCCCCCTTATTTTATGTGCATTGGTGTTTGCCTACGGATATTGTGTGAGGGTATTGGATCCCCTGGAACTGGAGTTACAGACAGTTGTGAGCTGCCATATGGGTGCTGAGAATTGAATCCGGGTCCTCTGGAAGAGTAGCCAGTGCTCTTAACTGCTGAGCCATCTCTCCAACCCCCAAATCCCCCTTTCTAAATACTTACTGAAGCAGTTGTATTGAATGACAAAAACAAACAAAAAAACTCTGCACAATTTCAGCATTCCATTCTTTCAAATATTTGTAGTATTTTCCATTTGCAATTATTTNCATCTATGGATAGAGAGCTGGAGGATATTGAGTGACAGGTGTACTTACAATTCAGTCTCAGTCCCTCTATCCTTACAATTCAGATTCTGTACTGTGATTCAGTCTCTCTGTACTTATAACTCAGTTTCTCTGTCAGCCAAACTTGTGCAAATGGTTCCTTCCAGGCCAAGACTAACATCCTTGCCTGAGTGGAATTTTCCCTTTAAGGTATCAATGAGGCATCATCTTTATTTATTTTGTGTAAATGCACTGTGTGTGTGTGTGTGTGTGTATGTGTGTGTGTGTCCCCACATCCACGTGCCACAGCTCCAGTGTGAAGATCAGAGGACAATTGACAAAAGTCAGTTCCCTTTCTACTGTGTGGACTCTGGGGAGTTAAGCTCAAGTAACCAGACGTGGCTACAAGGACCTTCAATCCAATGAGCCAGCTCGGAGGTCGTGTGGAGCGTCTTCTTTGAATGTCCCCATAAGGTCCCAAATGAACCAGGTCAGAGAGCGGTCTGCAGTGTGAGCCAATGTCCTTTCGGACCCTCCTACTGCANTCCCCTTTGTGAAGCTTTTTCCATAACACCTGAGTGACTTGTTAATTGTTGGGGGGGTGGGTAAAGGAGGTGCATGGCATGTGTGTGGGTAGCCCCAGGGCCCAGAAGGGAGTNCCAGATGCTCTGGAACTGAAATACAGGCAGTTATTATTCACCTCATGTGGGTGCTGGAAACCAAACTCCAATCCTTTCAAAAGCAAATGCTCATGACCTCTGATGCATCTCTCCACCCCTCTACCCACTCACCTATCTACCCCTACACACACACACACACACACACACACACACACACCACTCTTTACAAAGGAGAACATTCAGAAACTGAAAACGAAATTGGACAAAAGGATCCAAAACCCTCCATTGCAGACACAACACAGAAGTTTGTCCTGCCTGCCGTGTAATAAAGGTCGGGTTTCCTCCTTGGCTGTCACCAGTAGTTTTGCTGCATCTTTCNGGGCAGTGTGACAGGAAACTATATTAATCCCAGTGTGGAATGCCCTGACCTTCCTACAGTTATCTTTTGTTATTTACTGACTTTGACCTCCGTATGGACTACGTTAGGTGCTACCAACACCAGCAGGTCCCTCTGCAAAGCCTAGTGCAAGCCTGAGCCCCATGCAGTTTAATTCATATTCCACCCAACACACCCGTTTTATTTCCAGTGGAAATTGCTCATTTAATTGCACTGTAAGTTTTATGGGGTACGCCCCAGGCTGCGTTCTTTATGCTAGGCATTTCAGTATTTATGAGCAGAGCTATACCCAAAACTTCAAACATAAAGTAAAACCAGCAAAATATGCTCTCCTCCGGTTCCATAAATACTTTTCACCGGTTTCATTATTTTTTCCAATGAAATTAAATGAGTGTGTTAACCCTGTAGCACAGGCTATTGCCTGGCATCCCCACAGCTGCATTTGTCCTTCAGATTCAGGCTGATGCAGCTCCCCTTTCCTGCCTAGCTGAGAACAGAGGCCAGAGAGATGGCTCAGGGGTTAGGCTTGCTCACTGCTCTCACAGGGCACCTGAGTTTGGTTCCCAGCACCTATGCCAGGAAGTTCACAGCTGCCTGTAACTCTGGCTTCAGGGCGTTCAATGACCCTCTGACCCTCAAGGGCTCTTGTACACACATGGTGCACATAAACTAATGGAAGTAAACACATTGACTATATATATGTATATATATACATATATATATATATATATGAGGATGCAGAACAGCCAGCTGGATCCATATGTTCCCTGGCCACAGTAAAGCCTCCTTTGCTCAGAATATAAAGAATTTTCCTACAGGAGACTAACCTGGGAAAGGTCCTGGCACTGGTGTTTTGTGACCAGGACCTGCTTCTAGAGTAAATAGACACTCTGGATTACACATTGTGTTATGCACTAGAGATGATTTGAAGGAGGTATGTTGGCCTTTTGTAGATGATTTTGCCTATAGCAAATCAAAATGCATTCCTGGACCATTCNAATGCCGGACTCCCTTGTTTTGCTTAACCTATGACANTTTTTACATGCTACTGTAATCCCCCTATACAAAATACATGAAAGCCTGTTTCCAGGGAATTCTGAAGTTCGTGACAAATAGTTCTTCGTAGAGATCAAGAATGGCTTTTTGGGTAATTTCAGAGAAGTATCACAGAAGCCTCATCATGGGAGTTTCATGAAAAGGCAAACAGAAGGGGATGAAGACAACAATCACACAACAACCATCACTGTGTTTGAAAAGTGTTCTCAGGTCCAGTGGGAGAAGCTTGTCAAACTGAGGGATGTAAGGATGTAGTTAGAGCCACTGAGAAAAGTGACGGAGCTCAAGGACTAATGTTTAAATGAGGGAACAAAGCTNAATAGAGAGAAATTAAAGCTGTGCTTCTCGGAAGAACAGGGAACAGTTTCAAGGTTTAGAAAGTGTGAGCNTCTTCTAAATAAAAATAATCACATAGTCACAGGAATGTTGGGCATGTGCCTCTGAGTGGTAGTTCTCAGTGAGCCAATTAAGTGGGAAGGGGCTGAGAGTCCTCACAAAGCTACACTACTTCTTTGAAAAGAACCCGGNAACAAATCCTGCTGAGTGGCAGTACACAGCCAGGGATAACCTTCCCCGAGGACTTGGTTTACATCTACTGGTCACAGCATCTATGTGGTCATTCCTACATTAATGGATTCCAAGTTCAAGACTAGCCTGGGCTACATCAAGAGACCCTGCCTGTCTTCAAAAGGCAAAATGTAAGTTTTCTCTCTGTGCAAGCATACAGAAAACAGGACTGCACTTTCCCCTTCCCACTTCCAACAAAAACACAGGTAGAGAGAATACTGTCTACCTCACCAATGGGATCATGAGAGATGGGGACCACCTTTTTTTATTTTGTTGTTGGGAGGGATTCTTCACCCCCAAACTCTCTAGGCCTGTTTTGCCCACCCTGTCATTTGCTTTTTGCTCCTGAAATGACAGTTTGAAAGTGAGAGTGTAAACCCAGGTGTGAAAGCTGACAGGAAGCTGTGGCAAGAGTGACTCAGGTATGAAAACACAGGGCATACCAGGTCAGCCAGGACTACACTGCAAGCCTCTCCCCCCCCCCGAAAGATAATGATAATTCATTCATGAAGCAACCTGTCGAGCTAGAAGTGCAGATATGAGCTCTACATCCTGGGAGATAAAGTCTCAGGTTACTCTAGACATAATGACAGAGAGGTGTCTGAGACGTGCAAGTGGCTGGAGTAAGTGAAAGGTAGTAATTGATGATCCGTATTAGAAATCAAACTTCGAGGCTCTTCAGAGAATGGTGGCATCTGCATGTTCTGAAGGTAGACTTTGGGCTCTGTCATCAAAGGTCGCCTGTAGTCAAAAGTTTTCTCAGGTCCCGCCCACCCCCACAACAAATCTCTCTCACCCGAGATCCCGCAGCTGCTCTGGCAGGCCTCTTGCTAGCTAGCTCTTACATCTTAAATTAACCCATTTCTGTTAGTCTATATTTTGCCACATGGCTGTGGCGTTACCGGTCTGCTGGCATCTTGTTGCTCCTTCGTCTCCCCAGACTCTGTCTTTCTCTTTCCTCTCTCTCTCCTTGGATTTCCCACCTGCCTCTAAGATGCCTTGTCATAGGCCAAAGTAGCTTATTTATTAACCAATGGGAACAACATGTATTCACAGCGCACAGAAAGACATCCCCCAGCAGTCACCCATCAGACACTTGCACAGGGTCACTGAAAGGCTCAGTGATTTCAATGAGTTGAGCCTACTCCTCCGAGTCTTGGGCTAAGGCATGTGGTACCCCATCAGCTCCAGACCCAGAGGACAGACATGCTATCTGTAGAGAAGCTAACAGCAGTCTGTCACTTAGCTCAGCAGCTTCTGAACTTGGCAATAAAATCCAATAAACTGAAAGGTTTCTCCAGATTCTCTTTGATTTTATTAGTGATAATGAGACACCAGTCCTCAGTATAACCTTCCACAAGATCTCAACGAGCACTCTGTATGAGTCTCATCTGACCACTGTTTAAAAACAAAATCAAATTTCTATTATCTGCTATCACGTCTCATTAACAGTCCCAGGAATATAAGATGCAAGAACAGCCGGTGTGGCATAGTATGTGTGTGTGTGGTGGGGGGGGAGGGAGTTGCATTCAGGTGAGTTTGGCTTGGCTGCGTGTTTGTTGTTTCTTACAAAGATCAGAACCATTAATCCCAGCACTTGAGAGGCAGAGGTAGGTGACTATCTGTGAGTTCAAGACCAGCTTAGTCTATAGGGGAGTTTCAGGCCAGCACTACACAGTGAGACTCTATCTAAAATAAATACCTAAGGTCAGACAGAACCACAGGAGTGTGGTCAATTCTAACGCCCTGAGCTGTGTTCTTCCTGTCTGACAACAGCCAACAGCATGGCCACCCTTAAAGGGCAGGCCACAGTTGGTCATGTCCCCAGGACGATCATTAGGATGTCTGAACTGACCATTGAATTATATTTCTCTGCAAAAAGAGAGTTGTTTTTTTACACTGGTTCTCGGGGTCTGGGAGATGGGTCAGTGGGCAAAAGTGTTTGCTGTGTAAGCCTTATGACAAGAAAGCCTTATGACAAGAAAGCCTTATGACAAGAAAACCTTATGACAAGAAAACCTTATGACAAGAGTTTGATCTGCAGAACCCACATGATGGAAGGAGAGGGTCAACAGCAGTCCTTAAAACACAAATCAACAATGACAAACAAACAGAAATCCTGGGATGCTTTTTTACAACGTGCTCCATTCAAAGCAAAGAGAAAGACTATGTTTGCTTTAACCTCTGCCCTAAGTTTATCCTTGGTCACCATTCCTTATAGAGATATTTCTTAACTGTCAAAAAAAATAATAGTAATACCCCCAAAGCACCACATTCAGGCCAGAGAGGAACACGGCGTGACCCACACAGTACTCATGGCCAAAGGAAAAAGGGCAATCTTTGCAGCAAAATTAGGCATCCAAATAAGTATCCCCCAGAAGACCCGGGGCAGGAAGGACCACTGGATGTCTCTGTCCTTCCACTCACTAGTCTTTGACCTCAGCTTCCTTTTCTGCTTCCCCTCTCTGTGAACATGGAAGGAAACCCAGTTGCTGCTGAGGATCAAGCCTGCCTGGGCAGATTTGTCAAACTGGTGGGGCAGGATTTGCCAAGGCCCAAGGGGCCCCTGGCAGGGACCCAAAATGGGTCTGCTACTTAAACTCAAACACATCCAGACAAGTTCAGCAAATAGAGAGGGAGGCAGTGAGGTGTGAGTTGTGAAAATGCTTCCCCACTCCCCCCCAAAGGAAAACACACACACACACACACACACACACACACACATTCTCCAGGAATAGGGAGAGTCTTAATCATCGAGTTAATCGCGTGACAAGGGGACTGACTCATTTCCTTCTTTGAAAATCATTCACAGGATTATTTTTTACTCTGAGAAAATTGGGACAGGAGGTCAGAATCTGTGTACCCAATGGCATCATCTCGGTTACAGTCCCAGATAGGTTTGGTATCAAGTCAAGAAAACAAGCCTGAACTATGCCTTTGTACACATGAGACAAAGGTGTCCTGCAGGGAACCATGGCCAAAGGACAAGCAAGGGCAACTCAGAGCCATAGGCTGTTGCTGATCACTCAATACCACATGACCCCCTCCTTGGTTTCCCATTATTCCATTAAAAAGAAAAAAACAGTAATTGGTAAAGGATATGGATTTGGGTTTGTTTACAGTATGGCCAAATCAAGGAGACAAAGGTCTTCATTCCATTTCTCTCCCCCAAGCCTAGGGCAGCCTACAGTTTTGTTTTTTTGTTTGTTTGTTTGTTTTTTTGTTTTGTTTTGTTTTTGGTTTTTCGAGACAGGGTTTCTCTGTGTAGCTTTGCGCCTTTCCTGGAACTCACTCGGTAGCCCAGGCTGGCCTCGAACTCACAGAGATCCACCTGCCTCTGCCTCCCGAGTGCTGGGCTTAAAGGCGTGCACCACCACTGCCCGGCCAGCCTACAGTTTTTAACACGCCATGACACAAAGGTCAGATGTATAGATTTAGCCATGAGTTGAATTGACAGTACAGTCTGGAGGGGAGGGGACTGGGCCTCAGGTTNCCTTCGTCACCTTTGTTCTTTGTTATAGCGACTTTTTCTTTGTAATTCAAGTCCAGGTCTGAAGAAAATGGGGTAGAAATTCCATTTTAAACCCAGACTTTTGAAAAGGAGAGTTTCAAAGGTTTTGTGGACATAGTGGATATGTATATCCATGTGTTCAGGNCCAGCTGGGTTCTTCGTCTGTAGGTCCATTTGGTAGGAGCCCTGGTAGGGCAGAACCTTCCGTACCTCTTTGAGGTCAGCTTCAAGCTACAAACTCCTGCTTGCTTGCTAAACCTTAATTTTGTGAGTAAAGAGAGGTCTGACAGCACACAAGTGTCTGTCTTTACCATCTTTTTTTTTTTAAGAAAGGATATCAGTATGTGGTCTTGGCTGGCCTGGAATTCCCTAAGTAGACCAGGCTGGCCACAAATTCACAGAAATCCACCTGCCTCTGCCCCCTGAGCCCTAGGATTAAAGGTGTGCACCACCACCTCCGACTTGTCTTTATAATTTTTTAACATCTTCTATGTCACATGCTCCAGCTGGTTCCCTCTCAACATGGAATGGCGTCACACAGTCACTCCTAGAGACATGTTTAGGATACTGCTACACTAAGGACCCCCAAAAGTAGCAAAGTTGTACATTGACCCAGTACATCTCCCCCCCACAGATTTGTGGGAAAGATGCTAGTAAGAATGAAAATTGGGAACCTAAAGAAACTACTGAGGATTTATTGCAGCCCCCAAATTCATATATTGAAGTTTATCTCCTGGTATGATGGTATTTGGAGGCAGGGTCTTTGAGAAGTAGTAAATAAGACTTATATGAGGCCATCTTTGGCTTTTTTCTTCTGTATGTTTTATTATTTTATGTTATGATACATGAATGTCTGCAAACCACTTATGTGCAGTGCTCACAGAAGCCAGAAGAGGGTGTCAGATCCCCAGAACCAGAGTTATAGACAATTGTGAGCTGCCATGTGGCTGCTGGGACTTGAACCCGGGTCCTCTGAAAGAGCAACCAGTGCTTTTAACCACTGAGCCATTTCTCCAGCCCTCATCTTCCTCTTTTAAAAAAAAATTAAATTTATTTTATGTGTGTAAGTGTTTTGCCTACATGTGTGTCTATGCAGCTACTGCCTGGTGTCCTCAGAGGCTGAAAGAAGGTGTCAGATCCACTGGAACTGAATGAAGTCACAGACAATTGTGAACTGTCATGTGGGTGCTAAGAATCAAACCCTCTGGAAGAAGAGTCAGAGCTCTTAACTATTGAGCCTCCTCTCCAGCCCCCGAAGACCATCTTTCTAAATTCAACTCTTGTACTATGTCCCAACCAAACCAAAATGGAGTCAGTTATGCTAAGTACCACATATCAAATTGAAACCTTATATGATCAGATGAGACTCCAGACAGACAGGTTTTTCTGAAAAGCAGGATTCAGAGGCTGGGGCTGGAGAGCTGGCTCAGCAGTTAAGAGTACTTGTTGGTCTTCCAGAGGACAGAAGTTCAGATCCAAGCACCTAATTCAAGTGCTCACAACTGCCTGTCATTCATACTTCAAGAGATCCAACCCCTTCCTCTGACCTATGTAGTACCTGCATATATGTGGCATATATGCAAACAGATACACATGTACACATGAATAAAAATTTAAAATAAACTTAAAAACCTGAGTCTTCAGCATAATGTTTTTGGTTGTGAGTCTAGCCTTTAGCGGCGAGCCATCTCTCCAGCCCATCTTCAGCATAATGAAGTCACCCCTGCTTTATAACCCTGCCAGGAAAGTGACCTGGCAGTCATCAATTGCCTTCTTTAAAACTTCCATTTCCTGTCCAACCTAGAAAAACCAACTTCTGCAATGCCCANTCAGATGCCTTTCCTTTCTTTGCTTTCCTGGTGACTTTTTGTAGTTCTGGGTTCAATTCTCAGCACCCACAGAGTGGCTTACAACTGTCTGTAACTCTAGCTCCTGGGGATCTAATGCCCTCTTCTGGTACCAGACATACACAGTACACGAATAATGTACATGCAAGCAAAACACCCATATATATCAAATAAAAACCTTAAAAAATAAAGAAAAAAAAAACGTGTTGTTGGGGTGAAGGTAAAGATTCAGGGATGGAGCGTATTTGGCATTCACAGATTTGAACCTAGGCACAGGAAAAAAAAATCCTTGAAGTTATAAAATAGCATACAGATATTACCTTACTCCTTCCTTTCCTCTAAAACTCTCTCTGTCCCTCACTGTCCTCCATTTCCTTCACTGCCTCGCTCCAAAAATTCTAGAACACCTAGAGCTATTCAGCCTGAGTGAGGAGTTTGTACATGAGAGCAGTGTCTTGTGAGACTTTCCAAGTGCCAGCCTTACAATGAAGGAAGCAGGGCTTCGCTTTGTGAGAGTTTGGGAAGACACCAGAACCAGCTGGTGCTGTGGTGGGGCGATTGATTGATGGGTTTCCTTCCTTCCTCTCTTCCGTTTGTGCACAACAGAGAATCAATCACTGGTTTATTTCCTTGCTCCTCTGGTTCCTTTGTGGGTTTNTGTTGTTGTTGCTGCTGTTTNTGTTTATTTGTTTTTAGATATGACCCCCTCTAGCCCAGGCTGGCCTCCAGCTCACCGAGACTGACTTTAAACTTCTGAGCTTGGCCCCCACCACCCTGGTGGTGCGATTACACTGCAGCCTGAGCCACAACACCCAGGTCATGTGGTGCTGGGGACCAAACCCAAGGCTTTGTCTATGGCAGGCAAGTACCCTGCTGACTGAGATACAGCCCCATCCCTGAAGGACTTCATTCTGAGAAGTCATATGACAGACAGCTGCTGGGAGCAAGCCACTCTCTCCTGTGGCCTTTGCCACTTTTGGCTGCTGTGTTCACTCCCCTTGTGTGTTTGCTTCTGTTAACGAAAATATCACTTGACTGCTTTTCTTTCTTTCATAACCCTCCACGCTGACTTTCATATGTATTTACATATATTTTTTTAATATTTACATATATTTTTAATATTGTATATTATGTTGTCAGGAGACAGAAAATAAGCTTCTGTGCATAGGCTAGGTAGGAATTCACAGTGAAATTCTCACAAGTCTTTCCATAGGCAGAGTAAGCCAACTACACAAAAGAAAGCCGGACGTTGGTGGCACACACCTTTAATCCCAGCATTCAGGAGGCAGAGGCAGGAGGATCTCTGTGAGTTTGAGGTTAGCCAAGAATGAGGTCTAGGACAGCCAAGGCTACACAAAGAAACCCTGTCTCAAAAAGGCAAAAAGAGAGAGAGGGAGGCCTGGGACCAGAGGTGAGTAGCACAGAGCCTGCCCAGGCAGTGTGACTGNGAGCGGAGCCTGTGACTCCTCCCCTTTATTCTATATGTGCAAGGCACTTTGCTGTGGACCTCTGTTCTTCCATCCCAGAGCTCTAGTTTGTCTTCAGCACATTGGGATTTTTGTTTGTACGGCAGGCAGGAAGCAATGGGTCTGATGATTACCAGCCTAGCCCAGTCTACCTTATTATCTGATACATAATATCACCCCTGAAGTGATGAGCTTCAGAAACCGTTGGCTAGCAAGCACAAAGCTGTGGGTTCAGTCCCCAGCTCTGGAAGAATCAAAACCAACAAACAAAAACCCAAGAGTTTATCTACAGGGTGGCCACACACATAGACTAGAAAGAGTCAGCCTCAATCTCTCCCAAAAGATGAAGTTTAGAGGTGTTAATAACCTAAAGAAAGCTGAGCGTAGTGGTGTGCACCTTTAAGCCCAGCACTCGGGGGGCAGAGTCAAGCAGATCTGTGAGTTCAAGGGTATAGTGTTGCATACCTTTAAGCCCAACCCCTGGAAGGCAGATCAAGCAGATCTGTGAGTTTTTAGGCCAGCCTGGTCTACAGAGTGAGTTCCAGGACAGCCAGAGCTACATAGTGTGACCCTGTCTGAAACAACAACAACAACAATAATAATAACAACCACATAAAGAAATAGGGTTTCTATTTGGTCTAAGGCCTAGGGAAAGGAGGTCAGGAAAGTGAAGTGGTAGTAGTCAGTGGTCTATATATACTCCAACTTCACTGGAAGCATGCTTGGAAAATGACAGCATTAACATGCCCTGAGGNCAGAACCTTGTCCCTGTGACACCAAAGGTCATTCACTGGACTCTTGTACAGGCTTCATGGATGGTCAGTGGCTTCAATCAGTTGGAGCTACCTCTAAGTTCCTAAAAAAGCTATGTAGGCAATCATTACCTTCATGACCCATCCTCAGAGCTATTATCTGTAGCGAAGCGAATTGGAAGCCTATTGCTCAGCTCTGCCACCTCCCAAACTGATGATCAAAGCAAGCAAGGAAGGTCAGAGGGCTTGCTCATGTTTACCTTTGGATTCACACAGGTTTTTTTCAGTCCAGGCAGTATTCGAATACCTCCTACACACCCCACAAGAACTGAGGTCTCTNTCACCCTGGAAGAGAAAGAGCTGGTCCCCGAAGGACAGGCAGGAAAAGGAGATAAATGTTCATCCCCGGGATCAGTCCAGGAGTGGANTCAGCACCTCCAGAGAGGAACTTGGAAAGAGCTGAGGACTTTGAAGANGAACCGTAAGAGGAGATCTAGAATGCACTGAGTTAGGGAAGAAGGGCTCTGGCCAGTAACAAGGGAGGCAGAACAGAAAGAANGCCATGGGTACAGCCCCAGGATACAGTGTCAACAGGCAGACAGGCAGCTGAGGAGAAAGCAGTGTCCATTTGGGAAGGAAAACCAGTGAACTAGAGCTAAGTCAGGAAAAAAGAAAAAACAATCCACCATACTCCAAGCAATAGGATGCTAGAATAAACAGCATGGACCACACAGGGCAGGAGCTAAAAGATCTAGTGTGCATGATGTGTGCCAGACACTAAGTGCTTTAATGGGAGTGTTTATTTCACCACCAGCAGCACCTCTGTGTGATGAGTGGAATTATCCCCATCTTACAGATGGGAAAACCNAGGAAAGAGTGGCTAATGCACTCCTCTACAGCTAGTCAATAATACAGCCTGGCTTCACACCTAGGTAGTGTAACCCAGAGCTTAGTCACCCNAATCAGAGGAGAGTAACAGGGCAAAACTGGAAAGAGCACATTCATGATTTCCAATGAGCACCTGAGGTTAGGTCTCACAGTCTACCTCATTTCTATGTAGAATGGGCACCCAGATTCTTTCCTATCAGTGAAGAGACATTGGCTCACCTGACACATGCTGAGCACAC
>LZPO01027396.1:271452-285125 GCA_001675575.1 Neotoma lepida | reverse complement strand
TCTCGAGACAAGGTTTCTCTGTGTAGCTTTGGTGGCGCCTTTCCTGGAGGCCCAGGCTGGCCTAACTCTCAGAGATCTGCCTGCTGAGTGCTGGGATTAAAGGCGTGCGCCACTACGGCCTGCCATTGCGTTATTTTTAAAGATTGTGTGTACCTGGTGTCCCTAGAATCCAGAAGAGGGTACCATTCCCTGGAGCTGGAGTTCCAGATTTTGAGTTTACTACATGGGTGCTGAGAACCAAACCTTTGTCCTCTGCAAGAGCAGCAGGTGCCTTTAACAGCTGAACCATCTCTCCAGCCCCTTTCATTGCAGTTTTTAATGGCTTAAAATAGTTGGCTTTTAGCAGGAGGTTATAATAGGTAATGTTAATAGACATTGTGTTTCCCTGTGTGGTTAATGGAAACATCCTTCAAGCATCAGATAGGTCACCTGTTATGAATTAATTTTAGCTGTCTTATGTCCTCATTTAATAACTTAGGATGCAGTTAGGTTCTGTTTAGTCTTTTAAGCTTTTCCTATCGTTTGGATTGTGAACTTAATCGTGGGCTTGGACAATTTATTTGGGGGTGGTTTTGTGTTTTTCCTTACCTATTTGATACTGCCAACATGAAAGCTTAAAATAATTGGGTTTTAGGGTTGAGGTGGCTTAGTGGCTAAGAGTATTTGTTGCTTTCCCAGAGGACTTAGGTTTGGTTCTCNGCATCTACATGGGACATCTCAACCATCTGTACTTATAGTCCCAGGGGATCCAGTGCCATTTTCTGGTATCAAGCACACAAGTGGTAGGCAGACAAAATACATACATATATATATATATATATTATGATCAAAGTATTATCTGGCTCAGCAATAGGTGCTTTATACATTAAATCCTTATTTCATTTGGTGGGTCTTAGATCTTTCAGGTTGTTGCCTAAGGATCTTTTGAGTTTCCAACAATCCAATGATCTAAACTGAAGTCAAAAGCATTAGCAATACTGTTGTCAAGAATATTAAAGGGAATGTTACTTTTCATTGTTAACGAAAAGTAACTTTCTGATTAAAATATTGAGACCTGTTGAGAAGATGGCCCAGTGCATAAGAGCTCATGCTTATGCAAGCATGAGGACCTTGCTTTGAATCTTGAGCACCAGGTGTCAAATGCAGGTGTGGTCACATATGCCCACTGAGGCTTGCTGGCTGCTAGCCTGGCTTCAGGTTCAGTCAAGAGACCATGTTTCAAGGGAAAGAAAGGATGGAGTGATGAAGGCAGTTACTCGATGTCTTCTGGTCACATGGGCATATACACCACAAGGAGATTCCAAGACCCAAATTTATGTTAAGAACTATGTAAATATAGAGTACTGCTTGAGGTAAAGTGTGAAAACTGGCTAAAAGGGTGCCTGTATAGAATGGTTTTGGTGATCATTTTAACATATCCTGAAGCATACCTAAAGTCTAATGGAGACTAGTTAAGTCAGGATCTTGGTTTTCTTTTTTTCCCTCCAAGTAAAGAACTGAAGTTATTTTAACTTTTTAAAAAATCTATCAACTGAAACTGCTGGTCTTTATTTTTGTTTTTTTTCAGACAGTTTCTCTGTGTAACAGCCCTGGCTATCCTGGGGACCAGACTGGCCTCAAACTCACAGAGATCTATCTGCCTGCCTCTCTCTCCCAAGTGCTAGGATTAAAGGCATGCGCCACCACGTCCGAAAACTGCTGTCTTCTAAAGTGGGAAGAATAATATGTTCTAAAAAAAAAAAGTAATAATTTGAGACAGGGTCTCACAATGTATTCCTGGCGGGCCTGAAACTCCTATATCTGCCTGACTCATGAGTGCTAGGATTAAAGCCATCTACTATTACATCCAGCCTCATAATCACATAAATTATGGGTGTGGTAGTACATTTGAATTGACTCTTCCCTATTCACTCAAAAACACAGGTGGAAAAAAAATCTTGGGTAGGTTTTAAGATTTTTAATACAAGGGGCTGGAGAGATGGCACAATGGTTAAGAGCATTTGTGACTCTCACAAAGGACCCAGGTTTGATTCCCAGTCCCACATGGTGGTTTACAACCATCCATAACTCCAGTTTCAGGGGACATACATTCAGGCAAAACCTTCATANACATAAAATCTAAAATCAATAGAATGAAGAAGCTGGAGAGATGGCTTAGCAGTTAAGAGCACGTACTTGCTCTTGCAGAGCACCAGAGCTCAGTTCCTAGCACCCACATCTGATGGCTCACAACCACCTGTCACTCCAGTGTTGGAGAATGCCAACACCCTCTTCTGGTCTCCAGACAGCTGCACTCATATGCACATACCCACACCCAGATACTCGGGAATACACATAATTAAAAGTTAAAAGATTTAGAATACAATGTTTGACATGACCTCAAAGGTGTGCATTTTAGCCTACAGAATTGAACTAAAAACAATTCAAGTAAAAGTTTAAACAGTTGGGCTAGCTTTAATATTTCAAATATAGAACAAAGGGATTTCTAGTTTTGATAGTTGGGTATGCTAGTATTCAGAGTTTTACATTCCTCCCACCCCCTTTTTCTTTTTTTTTGAGACACGAGTTTCTCTGTGTAACAACAGCTGTGGCTGTCCTGGAACTCACTCTCTAGACCAAGCTGGCCTTCAACCTCAGAGATCTGCCTGCCCCTGCCTCCCCCCGTGTTGGGATTAAAGGCGTGTGCCACCACTGCCCAGCTTTTTAAAAATTTTCTTAAAAGACTTTGTGTGTATGGGTTATTTGCATGCTTACCTGTGTAACTGGTGCCCACAGAGGCCTGAAGAGGGAGTTGGGTCCCTTGGAACTGCAGTTAGATGGTTGTGAGCTGCCATGCAGGTGCTGGGATTTGAACCCAGGTCCTCTAGAAGAGCTGTCAGAGCTCTTAACCAATGAGCCACCTTTCCAGCCCCTCTATTTGAAATCTTAAACAATTATACAAAGCGCTACTCAATGTAAATTTAAGTACTGTAAAGTCCTCTGTCAGTTCCTTTTTATGAATGGCAGAATCTTGTCAAATTGGACTGTGATAATGCAGTTGGACACAATCTATTCCTGTGCTCCACATGGAGCTGCTCCCAGGATTCCTGTCAGTTTCATTATTAATTGGGATGTAGTGTCTTCTGGAATATTGAATCATCCATCACTGCCACACCTCCAGGAGATGGACAGCATGAAAGAACTCAGGACCAAGTATCTTACAAATCCTAGATCCACTTTCAACCTATCAGTCACCAAAAGCAAGGTTTGAGGATGAACAAACCGTCCATTTATAGATGTTTTCATCAGAGATGGGACAAGGCTGAGAGCTAAAGTGACTGGATGGAGGCCTTTCTCTAGGAAATGACCAGAATAGGATCAGTGTGGTGCCAGGCAGAGTGGTAAGTACATGACTAGTCCTAGTGTACTGGTAGGACTCTTGGAGGAGTCACACTTACCAACATACTCTCAAGTACATTCCACGACCCTCTTCCTGAAATTCTTTATGTAGCCCTGGAACTGCTCAGGCTGGGTTTGAACTTGGGATAATTCTGTCTCCTGGGTACACAGCCACACCTAGCTCCCAATTCTTAAAAAGGAATAAGCATGAACTACAGTGATTAGATGAAATTAAACTGGTATTAGGAAGTGTTTTTGTTGTAAAGGAACGCCCAATTTCAAATGTTAGAGGCTTTGTTTTTATGCCCTCCAGATGTCTAATAGGTCTCAACCTATCTACACGTGAGCTAGTTTTCCATCATTAGAATTTCTTCATTCTTAGGTAACTCAATTCCTTGATTTTATTANAAGATGATGGTGTCTATCTTTAATCCCAGAAATGAGGAGGCAAGGGCAGGCAGATCAAAGCCAACCTGGTCTACAGAGTTCCTGGACAGTCCAGGGTACAGAAAAACCCAAAGAAATAGAAAAAAAAGAAATGAAGTTGCATCTATGAACCTCACAACTGGTCTCTCTGGTCCCACTCTTGCCTTTTAATTGCTCAGGTGCACAAACTGGAGGGAACAGGCTCATATCCCTTCAACCTTGGCTTCTCCCTGCTAAAGACTGCCCGCTCCTACGCGTTTCATAGCTGTTCTTCCCATCATTTCCATGCCTGTGGCTCAGTCTTGGTCTGCAGTTTCTGTGTTAGCAAGCAATGCTGAGTGGCTTGACCTGCACCTTCAGATGCTGCAAGCTCAAAGTTGCAATGCTTTTTCACTAGCATTCATTTACTTGGATTTTTTGAGACACAGTCTCGCTCTCTCTACATAGCTCTGGCTGTCCTGGAACTCTGTGTAGACCAGGCTGGCCATGAACACAAAAATAGTGACCAGTCCCTGCCCCAGAGTGCAAAGATTAAAGACACGAGCCACTATGCCCAGCTTTTAAAAAATTTTTTTTTATTAAAATTTCTATTTATTTTACATACCAACCACAGAACCCTCTCTCCTCCCTCCTCCAGCCTCCCAGCCTTCCCCCCCTCCAACCCAATCCCCCCATTCCCACCTCCTCCAAAGCAAGGTCTCCCATGGAGAGTCCCCAGAGCCTGGAACATTCAGTTGAGGCAGATCCAAGACCCTCCTCCCTGCGCCAAGGCTGCACCAGGTGTCCCACCATAGGTACTGGGCTCCAAAAAACCCACTCATGCACCAGGGATGGATCCTGATCCCATTGTCTGGGGGCCCCCTAAAAGTTCAAGCAGCTTTTTTTAAAAAAAAAAAACTGGTTTTCTCAATCCCTTTTCTTAACATACTATGCTTCCTAACCCTCTTCAAATGCCACTTCTAAGAACACAGGGTATTACTGGCTTTGTCTTTCGTGCCACAGTACTGCACAGCAGGCATACCACTATTGTGAACAAACAAGTTTTCATGGCAACATATACCATTTCCTTGGGATGACAATCCTAGTAACCACATTTAGTATAAAGCTCTATGTAGCCCTGGCTGGCCTGGAGTTGAGAGATCTGCCTGCCTCTGCCTCCTGAATGCTGAGAATAGTAGGCATGTACTACCACACCTGGTTATAAAATGCTTTTCAATTTTCAAAACCATTCTGAAAATGTAAAATAACCAAATGTGGTAAATGGGTGATTCTCCTATGGAAAACACTGTTATGAATAAACTCAAACAACCCAGAGTAAATAAGTCATGATATTCCTTTATTAGTGCCAGCTCCTTTAATTTTTGTCAGAGCTAAACAATTTAATATAAAAATGTCATTTTCTTGTTCATACAGTATATAAAAAAGTATAGTGGTTTGGTTAGTTTTGCAATAATTTGCTTTTAGCCAGATGTCATATAAATCTATGAATGTAACAAATAAGAACAGTATAAATAAGTTTTGTAGTATTTACACTTACACAGAAACTAGCCCAAATGGTGCCCTAAGAAATTAACTTCAGAGTTAAAATGAAACTGATTCAACATTGAGACTTTAATGCTTTGTAAAGTTTCATATTATTTCTACATTAGCTTTGGCTATAATTCTGCATAGTTACTTATAAAGTGTGTTTCTGCATTTCACATCACAGTAGGAAGTTTTAGAAGTACAAAACAAACACTAGCTCAAAACAAAAGGCTCTATCTTCCCGAACCTAGTTTTTCTTAGTATCTGGCTTCTTGCTTTTGGGAACCAGGAATACATTGCCATCTCTGGTCTGCTGCAGGGAGTATTCACTAGGAGAGTAAGGTTTTCCATCCTCATCCCGTAACATGCTGAAGACTTCAAGATACAAGGTGCTGAGCTGCCTCTTCAGTAGATGGAGGTTCCTGTCGTTTTCTCCCTTTTCTCGGAGCAGTTTTTCTCTCTCATCTTTTAAGTGGCCCAAGTCTTGCTCCAGTTCCACTATGTTCTCCAGTTTCCTTTTCCTACAGTTCTGAGCAGCGACTTTATTCTTCCCTCTCCTGCGTATATCTCGGATTAATGCAAGTTGAGCTTCATTGAATTGCTCCTTGGACATCATTTCATTGAAGTCATCAACTGGGAGGTTAATGATTTTTTCAACAGGGAATGGGATATGGAGAGCTTTTGCCCTAAGCTCATCTCTTGTGAGATGAGCCTCCAAGCGGCTTGAATGCTTGTCTTTTGTGAATGGGACCTTTTCATGACCAGGACTCACAGGCATTTCTTTTTTTGTTGTATTTTCACATTGGGCATCATGCACAGCACTGTGCCCCTGAGCTGGGGACAGAGGTTGCTCTGTGTCCTCAGGAGAATGTGTTGGCTGTGCTTTAGGACCATTCTGTTTGACACTCCCGGGGGCACTATCTAGCTCTTCCATTTCCGAGTCACTGAACCCAGGCGGTGGGTCTCCGTAAATGGAAGATTCCACAGAGTGCTCTGGGGATGCTCGGCTGGGACTAGCGTTCAGTGAAATGCCAGAGTCAGAGTCATTGAACTCTGCTGTGCTTTCAGGGTGCTCCTGGTTGAAAGCTTTACAGAGTGACAGGTCACAGCCGTCAATAGGCCCGCCCAGAAGTTCAGAGAGTGACTGGCTGACAGCAGCAGAGGAAGGCATGCTGCTACTACCACTGGGCTCTGCTATGAAAGCAGAGTAGAACTCATCACCAAAATCTGTGTTTAATGTGGAGTTTGTATCTAAGGAGTTCAGCTGGCTGGTATCTTCCGTGGAGAGGATGCTGTTGAAGGAATCTTCAAAACCATGAAGGAAATGTGGACTGCAGCTGCCCACTTCTTTCTCCAGTGAGGGGATGGATGAGTAAAAATGGTAATTGCTGTCAATTTCTGTCAGATTGGCTTCTGGGCTGGGCACAGTGGTAGTCTCAACCAGCGGCTTGTTTTCAGTATTAAGACACTAGAAAAGAAGTTCATATGGTATGAAGAGAAGCTG
The DNA here is from genome assembly GCA_001675575.1 of Neotoma lepida. NCBI lineage: Eukaryota > Metazoa > Chordata > Mammalia > Rodentia > Cricetidae > Neotoma > Neotoma lepida. The sequence continues at coordinate 278,293 of LZPO01027396.1, read as the reverse complement.
GGTATTTTTAGATCAATTCTTTACCCCATTTCCAAGGTATTCTTTTCAGTAATTCCAACAACTCTCATTTTCAATAGGTAGGTATGACTGTTGGAGCTCTAAATTAGCTTTCAGGCTTAGAATGAATCTATCCTGAAATATTCGGCCTGCTTAACTAAAAACTAAAAATGTGTTAAGTGAGCCTGGGAAGCTCTCATGAGTAATTTAAACACACCCAATTCTTCCTATAAGAAGGTGACATGTAAATAATAAATAACCAAGATGACTAATTTAAAAGGGCTGCATAGAAAACACCACACTCACGGAGCTCACTTACCTGTAACTCGGGAATGGAAAGTAGCTCCTGCCAAACTTGCTCCATGTCCTGCTGCATGCTGTTTAAGTCAGTCATGGCTGCCTCCAGAGAGCTGTTGAGTGACTGANCCTGATCCGGTGTGGTGAAGACTGGGCTTTCAATGTGGCTGGGAATATCCAGGGCGAGTGACTGAAATGTAGCTGAAGAAACCTAAGATTGACAAGGCATTTACATGAGTGAGCGCCAAGGCATGCAGAATATACAGCAGTGGGGTCTGCAGCTCTCTGCTTACTAATCATTATTTCTATAAAACAAAACATTTCTTCTTCCCAAATGACTCCACATTTACAATTTACTAGCTTGTTACCCATGTATTTAAGGGTAGACTTTAAAAAGGATAAAAATCATCACTAGGACTCAAATTTCTATCTATAATATCTAGCAGAGGGCTTCAAACAATAGGTTAAGATTGAAGTCTGGGCCGGGCGGTGGTGGCGCATGCCTTTAATCCCAGCACTCGGGAGGCAGAGGCAGGCGGATCTCTGTGAGTTCGAGGCCAGCCTGGGTTACCAAGTGAGTTCCAGGAAAGGCGCAAAGCTACACAGAGAAACCTTGTCTCGAAAAACCAAAAAAAAAAAAAAAATTGAAGTCTGGTTAATAGTCGCTCTTTACTACTCAAAATACTTTATATACCTAAATCCATTTTCTATGGAAAATTATTCTGATTCATTTTTCTAGCTATACAATAAAATTGACTTGTGGTTTAGTATTGTGTACAGGTCTTAGTTTTAAACGTTGTATAGATACCTGCACAGTTCCCTTGACAAAGAACTTCTTTGATCAAATTCTTCCTTCTAAAATTTTCTTCTATTCTTGTAACTGGGGACACATGAAAGTGACTAATACCAGATAAGGGAGTTTTGCTGTTAAGCAAACATTTTTATACCTCATGGTCATCTACAAATGGGAATGTCTCTGCCAAAAGCTGCATGCAGTCTTCAAAGTACAAGGCATCTGGTTTGGGAATGTGGGCCACCTGGATCAAGAGGGAAAGGCACAGAATGATTTATTACAAGTTCTACTCTGAGCCCAAGAGTCGTGCTGGCATCGAGTCATTCATAAACAAATGATACTTCAGAAATCAGTATGTTGTACAAGTTCAAACCAGATCACTTGAGTTCAAATCTTAGTGTCCCCTACCCCCTTGATAAATAGTGCTGGGGGATTGAACACAGGGCCTTGTGCTAGGCAATAACCATCCCTAATTTTCTGAGTGATCTGAGTAAATGATTTAACTGTTTTGAGCTTTAGTTGTCTGTTGACATATAACACAGGAATCATAGTACTTAACATGGTAAGTTAAATCAGTTATTCATACAACTAGGGCCATGCCTGCCACAACACTGTGAGCAATGCCTTCTGGCTTTACTACCAACNGCACTGCTTCTTCCAACAGGATGTTTCTGTAATCACAAAGTGCTCCCTGCGATCTGTGTCTTGATCATCATAAGGATCCCCTAAGAGGAGCTCAGGTACTGAACTCATCAGCAAGCTAAGCTTGGGAACTTGACCTGGTCACAAAAGACACGGTAGACAGCAGACTAAGAACTCAAATCCAGGTGGTCCACTTTGAGTTTTCCTTAGATCCCATCATACGCTTTTCCTCAGAACTAAGTGTACCTGGGAGTAGCTGGCAGATGCACTGGTGTCTGTCTGGATGTGTTGGGCTGGCTGAATGGGAAGGAATTCTCCTGTCTCTTCATCCAGTTGTAACTGGGCGAAAAAGGCTTTCTCTTGTTCCTTCTGGAGTTGCTCTTGTCTCTCCTTTTCAAGTTTCTTCTGTTTTTCCAGCTCATAGTCCTTCTGTCGCTGACTGAAGTCAAACACTTCTCGGCTTACCCCGAGATCTATGTCTTGCCTCCAAAGGATGTCAATTAAATCCATATCCTGTGTTTAAGACAGAAAAGGAAGGAGAAACCATGGTTAATATGGTCCCCATGGGTTAATTCACGGTCTCCATCATTGACGGGGGAGAATACAAACTCACTCTGAGAATATAGATCTAGCAATCTAGAAGAGCACTGTTAATTCCATTCACTCAATCTATTCAATAAAAGATCCATGTTTGGAACTGGAGAGATGGCTCGGAGGTTAAGAGCACTGGCTGTTCTTCCAGAGGTCCTGAGTTCAATTCCCAGCAACCACATGGTGGCTCACAACCACCTGCAATGAGATCTGGTGCCCTCTTCTGGCCTGCAGGGTCACATGCAGGTAGAATACTGTATCCATAATAAACAAATTAAAAAAAAAAATCCCTTCTTGAAAAAAAAAAAAACAGTGCCTATCTACAGCCACCCATTCTAATCACAATTTGAATCATTAATGACTAAGTAACAATAAAGGCAAATTATGCACATTTCACATAGTTTTTTTAAAATCTCATATATATATATATATAATAGAAATTATAGCAAATACACTGAGAGAGGATTTGGCTTTAACTTGTTCAGCAAATACCCAGTTTGCCAGAGCTTTAGTCTCAAAGTCCTGAACAGATTAGTAAGGAGGACCATCTACTACCTACAGGAGTATCAAGGCAGGGTGTGCTAACCACACCTCTGACCCAGACCCTCACACCACCAACACTCTCTAGAACAGTAGTTCTAGAGAGACTGAAGGCATCACATTTAAGACATGGGGAAATCTTACAAAGAGAGGTCAAGATTTCATTTTAATTAGCATTATTACTCTGAGATAATGTCTCACTCTGTAGCCCAACCAGTCTTGCTCCACCCACAAATGACTGGGATTAAGGTATGTGTCACTATGCTTGACCCTGGAGCCATCTCTCCAGCCCAAAGCAGTTTTTCTGGTATATAACTATAGTTTTTCGGAAAAGTCTAAAAAGGTAGAAAGTTGACGTCCATTTCCATTTAATATATCACCTATATTGAAAAAATAAAATGAGGCCGGAGAGATGGCTCATCAGTTAAGAGTACCTGCTGCTCTCCCAGAGGACCCATGTTCAATTCCCAGCATCTACATGGTGGCTCACAACTGTCTGTTACTCCAGTTCAGGGGATCTGATGCCCTCTTCTGGCCTCTGTGGGCACTTGGATGCACGTGATATGTGAGTACAAGCCAGGGCTGATCCGGCTTAGCATCAAAACAGATTGGCCATGTTCAGAGTGATATGGTCATAGGCCTGAATGCTGACATTCTGATCAGAATGCAGCAACCGTGAGTTTCTTCTTGTGCCTAACATGTTTTGCTGTTTTAGATTTCCACACGTTTCAGAAGAAAAATGTCTGAAAAANTTTTTTTCCCCTCTTAAGACAAGGTTTCATATTGAGCCCAAGATGGCCTTGAACACAGCAGTCTTCCCGCCCCAGCTTCCCAAAGTGTGTGTCACTATGACCTGGCTTCAGATATTGGATACTGTATAAAATATTCAAAGTATACCACTGGAGAAAGGCATTAAACAAAAGTTTGTTAACCCAAAGCACTGCCTGGGAGGCCCACAGCCCGAGTGCTGTTTTCTATAATGACCAAATAAGCACTGAGCAGTTCCTGTAAGGAACCCTGTGACTGGCGCATGACTTCCACCACAAAGCCTCATCCCTGACCATCATCTAAGAGGAAATATGAGGGTGGTGCCCGTAACAAGCGACAGCATGACAGCAGACAGCAGGGAAGGGAAGTGCCTAAGGAGAACTAAAACTGCTCAAAGCCAAAGCTTTGCAGAGCAGCTAGCTGCTTGACCCCACCTTGTCGGTCCCCAAGGAGGGAAGGCCACAAAAACAGTCTGGGGAGGAAATCAAAAGCAAGGAAGAGTTGGTACAGCATTCCAACAGGTATTTCCTTAGACTGGAAAAGACTGTCCAAGGGAATACAAGTATGGGGTGAGAGCCTTGTGGCACACAGGGCAAATGCTGCCCGCCACTTACTGTTTCAAGGTTTTGTTTGTTCTTTATAGATTCCCGAGTGTGTTCCAAACTCTGCTACAGACGTGCCTTACACAAAAGACAGTAAGAAACAAAATGTTGGACAACTCATGTTGAATTGCCATCTGCTCTAACCAAGTTATATTCAGAATGTGTACTCATCATTTGCCATCTGAGTAATCCATCACAGGCTTCATGGTATTCTTCAGTTGGACAAATTCATGCCATTTGGAAAGTAACATCTCTATATAAGGACAGAGACCCTGAACACTGGAGCCACACTGTGTCTCAAGACAATTTTAGTTCTTTGAGCATTTATCATGTTTAGATAATATTAAAAGAAAAAGAAAATTAAGCAAAGATGATATTCTCATTCTAAATTAAAGCTATTCAGTAAACTGAGGCTTTGGTATATTATTGAAAACATTTTAAATCATATCTTAAAATAAGATTTGTTACATTTATGGGGGGGGCACATGTGCCACAGAGTATGAAGAAAAGTCAGAGGACAGCTTAGAGGAGAGGTTTCTCTCCTCTACCATGTGGGTACCAAGGATTGAACTAATAAGGTTGTTAGGCTTGGGAGCAGGTGCCTTTATCCACTATGTATGCCATCTCTCCAGCCCCACAAGAACAGTATCTTAATAAACTGCTAAAAATACTAAATTGTACCTGTCATTTAGTCTAGAATGAAAACTGATCTTTGCTTCCAACTTTAAAGTAGAAGTTCTTATTCCTCCCTCCCACCCCCCTTTTCTTCTTCTTTGAGACAGGACCTCACTATGAAGGCCTGGCTGACCTCAAACTCATCATCCTCTTGACTCAACCTCCCAAATGCTGGGGTTACAGGTGTATACACACCCTGAAATACACATATTCCCAAAGTCATGCATTTTCNTTAAGAAAACAACCTTAGTTTAAACATCTGTTTCTCTGCATTCTCTCCTTCATCCAAATATTAGTCCTAGAACTCCCGGAGTGAGAACTTGTTATGTTGTCCTCTCACAGACCTCATTATGATGTCCAGGTAAATATATTATTCACCTAGAAAGTAAATCTGGTTTAGCTTTTTCCCCCACAGACCATACCCAAATGCTTTGGAATAAAATCACATAGAAAACATGACTCCTGTTCTACAGTCTGAAAGGTATCCAGACGAGAGCTATCAGAAACTCTAATAAATATTTACCCATTTACTTCTCTGAGGCTCCTGTCCCACACTGCATTACACGGCAGACAAAACAATGCCAATTGTTTTTCAACAAAAATTCCAGTGGCGGCAGAAGAGACCAACCATTCATAGCAGCCGGCCCCACACCCAAGCATTTTTTGGTGCTAGTGGATTACTTTTCTAATTCTTAATTGTGTTACTATTGTGAAATAGGTGATTAAAATATACAGAACAGTTAAAAATACAGAATAGTGTAGGGTCAAAGAGGGCCTTACAGCTATCTAAATGAAGCACAAATATTGCTAGGTTTATGTCTGTAACCACAGCAACATTAGCAAGACCTGGTTAAGCAACTCATATATACTTGGCAGACTCAACACTCAGCACTGACCCAAGATTTCCTCCTACAGAAATCCTCCCTCAATAATCAACAACTAGAGATTTTAACCACATAAAATCCCCAAATTCACACCAAGAACGAATGACTCAGCAAGGTCACAGCCTAGATCCCGGATGTGCTATTCCCTCAGCTGTGAAGCCGCTTCCACTGTTTAGGCTAGAAAGTGGTCTGCTTTCCTGAGTCTGGCAGGTTACCATGTGCAGGCACTTTTTTCACGGGCTGCTTCCTGTTCTCAAACAAGGTTCTGAGCAATGACTCACTTGACCTAAGAAATATGATCTGGCTAGCTTACTGGAACTCTCACTCATTCCGCTGTCCATAGCTGCGATGCATGATGCAAGACAACGCAAAACTGGAAAGTGAGGGCAGTCAGAACCCCGGCTTTCTCCAGAGGCCTATTTGTGATGTGGTCACAATGAAATCACAAAGGACATTTACTTTCCAAAGAGTGGGTAACTCCACCTGCTGCTGAGTCTACATAGCTCTGACTTTTCCATGAGATGTTCCACTCTTGGCTCTCCAGAGTTACAGTCTGATTGTGCTGGAGCAGAGCAGGGCTAGGGTTTACAGCGGTTACAAAAGGGTGGCTGCTACTGTCAGGAGAATAGCTTGATGAGACAAGCAATCTTTAGGGTAAGGGGAAGCCCCTGATGAATACTCTTCAGTTACTGTTAAGAGTGACATGCACACCTCACTACCCAAAGAACCTTCAGGTACACTGGTTCCATCTTCCTAGGCTACTTCACCTCATCAAGTGGAAATAAGCTCAGTAGACTAAGCAGGCAGCTGAGGGCCTTGCTGTCTCCAGACCTTTCTGACAGAGTCAGCTCAAGAAGGGAGACTTTAAGTCACAGAGGCTTCTCACAGAAACTTCTGATGCAGCCAGGCAGTGGTGGCGCATGCCTTTAATCCCAGCACTCGGGAGGCAGAGGCAGGCAGATCTCTGAGTTCGAGGCCAGCCTGGGCTACCAAGTGAGTTTCAGGAAAGGTGCCAAAGCTATACAGAGAAACCCTGTCTTGAAAAACCAAAA
>LZPO01027396.1:88934-107440 GCA_001675575.1 Neotoma lepida | reverse complement strand
TACCTGTGCACATGCGTGCAGAAGCCAGGGCAGGACCATTGGGTATCTTTTTGTCTTTCTCTTACTGCCATTAGAGAAGATTTCTCACTGGACCAGAAACTCACCATTTCTGCTAGGCTGGCTGGTTACTGAGCTTTCAGCATCTGTCTACCTTTGCCTCCCGCCTGCCCAATGCTGGAGTTGTAGGCACATGCATCCATGCCTGGCTTTTTATGTAGGTACTGGAGAATTGGTCTTAGGTCCTTATGCTTGCAAAGCAAGTGCTCTTATTCTTGGAGCCATTCCTAACCCTCATATATTAGCTTTTAAACTACTATTTAAATAGTAAATTGTATAAGCTTAATCTGAAAGCCTAAAAATAGATTTTGATTAAAAATTGAAGTGGCCCTGCAGTTTCATGGTAGAATATATGTTTAGCATTTTAAGGCCCTGGGTTTCCTACCCACAAAGGAACTATTATACAAAGGCTAAGTATTTCTAGCTTTATGCAAACTGAGATAGATAATTGTAACATTTGTAAAACAAGACCTTTGCTTACACAAGTATGTATCAATTTGTTTGTTTTTCCTAACACCCTTCTTTCTCTTTCAGGATCTTAGCAGTTCATATTATTATTATTATTATTATTATCATTATTATTATTATTTTTGGTTTTGGTTTTTCGAGTCAGGGTTTCTCTGTGTAGCTTTGGCGCCTTTCCTGGAACTCACTTGGTAGCCCAGGCTGGCCTCGAACTCACAGAGATCCGCCTGCCTCTGCCTCCTGAGTGCTGGGATTAAAGGTGTGCGCCACCACCGCCCGGCAATATTATAATTTTTCAGTTTCCTTGCCTCAAAGCTTTGTCTTCCATGTGATCCAATGTCCTATGAGACTGATCTTAAATCACTGCCATGCTGCTCTCTCCTTGAAACCTCACTCATGCCCCAGTGCCAAGGACGGCTGGAGTAGTACCATCTTACGGCATATAGTCATCCACAGTTAGTTTTTTGTTATTTAGATAGCTTTAGTTATATACAAAGGAAAGGAATTCGTGTGCTACTCTGTTTTGTGTAAGATTTTAGTATTTGTTTAGGAATAAAGAAACAGTAGTGCTAAAATTAGTGGGTGAAAGTATGAGAAATATGCTGTTTACATAGTCTGAATATAGGTATTGACTTCAACAGGAAATAAAACATCCTTCCAGTAGGGTTACTTAGCTGACAGTACCTACCTAACCAAGTGATCAAAGTTAAGATTACCAGAAATGAGACACATCTTTGGTTATACCGTGCTGAGAAAGGCATAGCTTCATTCCTGTGAGATGCCCACCAACTGTTTAGTCTCTATTGAATCTTAGGGAAACATGCAGACTAGAGATGTCCTTGAAATAACTGCCTAAAGTTCCTCAGAAGTGTCATTGTCTTGAAAGTCAAAGATAGATTAGAAGGAAATGTCTACTTAGAGAGGACTAACAAGGCATCACAGCTAGAATCAGTGTGTGACTCCAGGTTTGACCCTGATGCGAAAAGGAATGCTAGTGGGGTTCTGGAGGAAGGGCTATGGGTTGTTTTTGTCAGTGGTGATTGGTTTTGATAATTAGATCTTCCTTGTATGAGATGTTAATATTTGAGAATGTGACATGAAAGACATTGGTAATACAATTTTTTAAAGTCCGAAATTGTTAAAAAATACAGAGTTGACTCTGTCATTTAATATAGCCATTTAACATGGTATAAGTAAATAAGGAAAAAGTTCACGTGCTCAAGAGCTTTATGGACCCTTAGTTTGTAAGAATATGCAAATTTTATTTATGTGCCTAGAGTTAATACATTTTCCCTTTTTCAACAGCGTGTCATGATGAAGTAGTTAAGATTGTGAATCTAGCGTGCAAACACAACCTTTGTATCATACCAATTGGTGGTACGTATTGTGTTTTTCAATTTTAATATGATTAAATTTGTTCTGTTTAAAATATTTATACATTTAATTGTATTCCTTTGAAAACACATTGTGATTATGATGTAGTTTCTGTGAAAAGTTGGCTCACAGTGATCGTTTGTGTTGTAAGTAGGTCTCCCTCAACTTCCTGAGCTGTTGTTTACTTTTAATTCATGGTTTTTTCCTTTATGGATCAAAGTTCAAGATGTGTTTTAATTCTAAATAAGAAAATGTTGTTTAGTAAATTTTTAACCTGTGTATCTGTGGGAATTATTTTATTTTCCTAAGGCAAAATGTAAATGTNCCCAGTGTCAGCTTTGGAGCAACAGTGATCATGGGACACTGTAAGAGTTAAAAGTTCACCAGCGCACTGATGGCTAGTCAGTNCCTCTGATTACAGAAAGTTAGCATTACTTTTTATCTTAAAGGAAATTCATCTTTGAGTTTTTGTTGTTGTTGTTGACTGCATGATTTTAATAAATAAGCCAAAGGAAATTCCCTTCACTCACTGTATTGGCATTGGTGAATGGAAATCAGACCTCAGCAACCCGAGGAGCCCAGACTTCCTCCCCAGCTGATACTGTCCCTTTAGTTAGTGAACAAAGGAACCACAGTGTCACTTACTATGATTTTTTTCTTTATTGCAAATGATGTTATGAGCAAGTGGTTGTTACCAACTGCAGGTGCTGTATTTGTGACTGACAGTCTTGCCTGGTGAAATTAAAACTCATGTGTACAGATTACTCCTTCTGGAAATTGAATTCTAGAGGTTTCTTCTCCATACAGACTGTGTGGAAATAGTAACTAAAATTGTATTTTATATGGGATGATACAGATGTAGTTAAAACTTAAATATTGTATTCTTTGTTAAGAAAGCATTTCCCCTTTGACAAATTATGTTAAGAGGAAATAGGACTATATTCTTTAAATACTTCTGCATATTATTTATCCTATTTTACCATCACTTCTCAACAAAAAAAATATGAAAATTTGTTTTTAAATATCATGATCTGGGCATTTAGCTTTGTATTTTAATTTATGTGTATTTTAATTTATTAAAGCTTTTTGTGAAAGACTGTTCCTTTAACAGAAAGTCAATCATGTAATTATGGTAGTAAGGAGTTGGTTGTGCTTCTAGGATTGTGTTCAGGACTTGTCTTTTTTCTTTTAAGCTACCTCTCCTCGGTGATCATTAGCTTAGATCTTTGCTAATTTTTGGAGTTCTACAAATTGCTAGGGCTTTCCATGAGTGTGTCATGTCCAGGGATGGAGCCATAGCCCATTACTTTCAGTTCCATAGTAGTCTGCATTTGGCATTCAGCATAAAATAAAGGTGAGTTTGTTTCCAGTGTGTTAGCTTTGGCAAAGTAGAAATAGGTGTCAGTGCTCGCAGGCCCATTTGTGTTTTATGTACTAGGGATTTCTTCCAGAAATGTAGCAGAAGCAAACTGTTTAAACATAGTTTTTGTTTCCTGATTTGACAGGAGGAACAAGTGTGTCATATGGCTTGATGTGTCCTGCAGATGAGACAAGAACCATAATTTCTTTGGACACTTCACAAATGGTATACGATATTCTAAGATGTATTTGGGTTGTTTTCTGTTTAAAACATCATCTTCTTAATACTATATTTTAGCTTCATGATCAGGTAATCAGAAGGTAAGTTCCCTTGTTCTAAGGTACAGATCTTGATACTGTACTGCCAAATTAGCATGTAAATTGATCATTTCAGAAGCAAGATTTTGACACTTAAGACAGTGTGGATAACTTGATGTCTACTATTGTAAAGAAACTATTATTAGTTACGAGTAATTTGAGTAACGCATACCTACTTGCCTCCCAGACTTAACCCAGTGCTCTTGCACATTTGCTGGTGAGGAGTGGAAGAGCTGGTTTTTATAAGGCCGGAAAGCTGTACAGCCTTAAGGCTTTAATCTGGGTTGCATTTTACCTTCATACATCAGTAGTAGTAGCAACTTTGTGTGAACTTTTTAATTTTAATCTTCTTTGAACAGCAAGGCAAAGGCAACAGTATGCTTATGCCTAGAGTGAACAGTTACTAATGTTTTGTTACATTTGCTCTCTTTGATTTTCTAGGACTTTTAAAAACGAATCTTGATGTGCTACTTTGTATCTGTTTTGTCTGTCTCTTTAAAAAGGTCCTTATTGCATGTAACTATTGTATTTTTTATCACTCTTGTCACGTCAAAGTCAATAGTCCATACCTATTTTTAAAGGTATCTTATGATAGTTGATTAGTTATAATGGGACTCTAGAAAAGGGCCTTGTTAACTTTGGTTGTTTTTCTTTAGGTCTCATTTTATCTGAAAGTGTACTTTCCCTTTTCTTACTATTACTGACTTTTGAAGAAACTGGGCTGTTTAGTATGGCATGACAAATTGTGAATTCATCTACTCCTCTTCCTTGGTGTCACTTAACTTTTCTTCTAGGCCCTGGGTATGGTCTAGTTAGATCTCTTCCTCCTCTTCTCTGGTCTCCTCTCCTCCTCCTTCCCTGCCTCCCTCTCCTCCATAGAAAGCTTATCTTATAGAGAGATGGCAGTATGCTCTGTAAAATACATTTTATTTTACTTAAAAATCAACACATAATTATACATGCTTTGGGATTATTGGGATTATTTTGATACGTGTTTACTGTGGCTAATGGTCAAATCAGCAATTAGCACATCTATGACTTTGTTGTTTGGTTTTTAATGTCATATAATATTGGGAGAGGCACTGACTAAACTGGGTAGTAACTGCCTCCTGATTGCATTGTAACACTCCTCATCAGTCTTTCTCCTTATTCTGGAGTTTAAGAAATGACAGCCTATTCTGGAATAGGCTTTAGAATGGTCTTGGATTTCTGGGTAGTTGCAGATGACCTTGAACTCCTGATCTTCCTGTGTACCTCCGGAAATACAGGTGTGCACCACCATCCTGGCTCACTTCCTTTTTTGAAGTGTGAGGTAGGAATAATATGTTTTGTTTTCTATATGTGTTTCTTGTTTTTTCTCGGAATTTTTTTTAAGTGCAGAGATGTGTGCATTATATTTAAATATCTTACAAGGTTTTTTTTTTTCCACTCATTTTCTGATTCATAGATATGGTTGTTATGGTAGCAGCAGTGCAAATAGATGTTTCCTACATGCTGTTTTTTTATGTGGACTATCCTTTTTCTTCCTTTAGCAATCCTGTTAGTATATATCACTATTGTCTACATTTTACAATTGAGGGCTCACTCAGACTGGACAGTTACTTGTCTAAGCTAAGCAGTCACATTTCGTTTAATGTCTGCACAAAGATGGAGTGTGTGTTTCTGTTCCAGCACTGCATCACGTACTGCTCTTGTTGCAACATCATGGCGTGGAGTAAGGATAAGGGGAGCTTACTTTCCTTATTTTCTGATTACTACCTTGTCACTGAAGCTTTGAATTTGGAAGTTAGGTATTTCCAAAGAAAATGTTAATGGCTCAAAGGAATGAGACCTCTCTTCCTTTATAACAGAACCGGATTCTCTGGGTTGATGAGAACAATCTGACAGCTCACGTAGAGGCTGGGATAACAGGACAAGAGTTGGAAAGACAGGTATGTTATCTTTAAACAGCTATATTCTCTGTCTGAAGGAAGTACCTTTCACAGTACATTGGTCATTCAGTGAATCTGCTCAGTTTTTGTTGTAGGTTGAGCTAGAACTGAGAATACAGTAGTGAAACTGTCTCCTGCCCTCAGGGGACTTAGATTGGGATAGAGGATTGGAGAATAGACAATGAATGATTCAGGATAAGTAAGACTAAGTATGTGTCATCAAATGGGGCCAGGTAGGAAGAACTTGGACAATTACGTATCATAGAGGTTTGACATTTAAAATGAGACTTAAATAGAAGGGAATGAATAAGAACAAATTATGTATGAAATTGCCATAAGAAATTCATTACTTGGTATGATAGCTTTAAAAATTAATAAAATAAAACGAGACTCAAGGATGAGTCAGAGTTAGCAGAAAGGAGGTCAGGTGAAGAGACCACCCCTGAGGAAGAAGTGTGTGCAGGAGTGTGTAGGGTAGCCATTGCTTTTGGGACCCTTAGTCTTTATGCTCTTTCACAGTATTTGAATGAATTTTAAGATTTTCTGTTTACGGGGTCTAAGCAGGTAATTATTAAAATGAATTGATTCACGGGGGCTAGAGAAATGGCTCAGAGTTTAAGAACACTGACTGCCATTCCAGAAGATCTGGGTTCAATTCCCAGCACCTACATGGCAGCTCACAACCCTCGGCAGCTCCAGTGCCAGGGCATCCATCACCCTTTTCTGGCCTCCAAGGNCATTGCATGTATGTAGTGCACAGACATACATGCAGGCAAAATACCCATGCACATAAAAATAAATGATTCCCCCCNAAAATTTAAAAATTGATTCTTTAAACTTCCCCAAATGTGGTCAAGATGATTGTAACCCAGCTTTTATAAACAAAAATTAGGAATTGCGATTTGTTGGTGACACACCAGTCACTTTGTTCAAACTAGATTATAGTTTATCCCTGAACCTTTAATATGATACAGAAAATGTGTGGTTATTAATTGTACTTTAATTGTCTCCCCCCACCCCTTTTTTTGAAATGATTAAATTTGATCTACTTGTGACCAATTCTTGACAAACAAAATTTGTTACAATACTAAAAGATTTTTGAAGTATTAAAAGTTTCACTTATGAGTAGTTTTTAGTGAAATTATATTTGGAAAAGTTCAACAGCTAGCAAATACCAACACCTGCCCAGCTGAGGCAGCTTATCTCCAGGGTCTAAAAAGTAATTAACTTACTTAAAATCAAGCAGATTTGTTGAGATATTGTCAGAGATCTTCAAACAAGTCAAGGCTTTATAGAGTGAAGATAAAGGATTTATTAATTATTACAGTTCCTAATGAACTTTGATAATATTCAGTGAAAAGCACCTAGAAGGCCCTGGGTTAGTCCCCCATTAGTTTGAATGAGAGACATTATCAACAGCCATTTTCTGTACTAACAAAGAATGGCCTTTTATTACAGCATTTGATATAGTATTTTAACCTTTCTAAGTTTCCCTTCTTTTTTAAAGGTTAAAATTAAAATTCAAGGAACGTATCTCCTTGAAATTTAAATGACATTTCGCTCCAGTAAGTGCTTCTGAGATTTTACCTGCTAGTTTGTTTCTCTCACTGTGACACAAAACCTCCTGTGCCTGCAGTGGCTCTCAACAGTTGTTCCTGCAGCCATCTCTATCAGATCCCTCCTCGTTTAACTCCTGTGCCCCTTAGTTTATTCCTCAGCTGAGACAACCAGCTTAAAGTATCCTGTTCATTGCTCAGAGAAGGTTTAAAATGACACCAACAAGTTGAATAGCAGATTTTAATTTCTTTAACTTGTAAATTACATTGGTTTTTAATATGCTTAAATGTTAAGGTATATCACTAACATGCCAGTTACTGATTTTGGGGTTTCCTTAGGGATTTAAGTCTCTGGTTACTTTTTTATCTAATAGTCTGGGGATATTTGTGCTTAAGTTTTTCTTTCCAGAGATAATATCATTAATAATTTCATAGCATCATGTTTTGTTCTTGTTTCTAGTAGCTACTAGTCCTTCCTTTAAACTTCAGATATAGATCTTAGTTGTGTGACCTTGGACAGGCTGCTAACCTTTATGCTTCAGACTCTTCATCTAAGAAATGGTGATAATATTCCCTCTCAAGGTTTTTGCTAGAATGAAGTATGTTAATAATGTAACACATTTAGAACTTAATTTCACTAATTTCTATCCAACATTATTTACTTCATTCAGGTACACTGAACGTTGTTCCTTTTGTAGCTGAAGATTTCCAAACTTGTCCTCAGTGCAGATTTTTTCCCCAAATGAGGACGACCATATCCAGTTCCTGGCTGTTCTCTCTCCTTGGTTGTGTAATAGAAATTGCAAACTCAGCATTATAAAAGCTGAAGTTTTAGTGATAAAGTGTGTAGTTGTCCTTCAAATATTGCTTGGTTTGTAGCCCCCACCCCGAGGTCTGCNTTACATTCCTTAGACTTCATACTTCTATCCAAGGCCCAATGCATAGAAATGACTCGTTCCCTTTCTAACATGGCTGCTAAATTTATGGGAGAATCAGCATCACATAGTATCTTTAGCTATCCCAGAACATTGATAAATGATAATAACAAATATCAAAAATCAAATGTTATATTCAATCATACTATGGATTATTTTTATACATGGTTTATTTTCTAACTCTGGTACCACATTATACTATATAGGGCTAGACCCCTGTCCTTTCACATTAGAGGAGAATTTTAACTCTGAAGTTTCATAAACTTAAATGTCCATTAAATTTTCAGGAATAGTGTCATAACAGTCTGGCCACCCGTGCTAGCTATTTTTATGTCAGCTTGTCACAGCCTAGAGTTATTTGAGAGATGAGAACCTCAAGCCCGCTGGTCATTTTCTTATTTAGTGATTGATGGGGAAGGGCCAGCCCACTGTGGGTGGGGCCACCCCTGGGCTGGTGGTCCTGGGTTCTATAAGAAAGCAGGCTGAGCAAGCCATGGAGAGCAAGCCAGTAAGCTTTTCGAATTATGAGTCATATATTTTTGTTTTATTTCTCTAATAGTTTTAGTGAGGTGTAGATGTCATAGAATAAATAGCTGTCATCTAAAGTGTACCGTTTGACACTGAATATCCCAGAAGCATCATCACCATCAGGGTGACAAAACAAAACTCTTGCTTAGTTGCTAACATATCTTAGGGATTCATAATTTTTTTTCTTCTAATTGAATAAAATTGAGAAAATAATGTCAATATAGATTGTTTGAAGATGGAGCTCTGGAGGAAATCTAATACACGNATCATTTTCATTGTAACCTTGCTTTTTTGTGATTGGTTATTAACTTTTAATATATTGAATATTTAGTGAAAAAAGTAACAAGTGATACTCTTTCAATTCTATCTTCCTAGAAGCAAAATTAGAAAATATAATTTGCATTGCTAGCATGTGAAACCTAATTTATATTTAAGCTATTGGGTTTACACATTTTGGATTACAACTTTCATGCCATACGTACACTTTGATACATGGGCACAAACATCGCTGACATACTCTACATCTCTGCATGACTTACTTGAGAAATAAAGCAGTTGCTGCACTGGATGACTATCAAATGGTCAACACAGATTGATGTGCAGGCAGCAGCGACTATACAGATGGTGGTGTCTGTACCATTTGATAGGAGATGGCTGAGACTTTAAAGTCATTTCAGTGGAATGGCTTTGGTGTTGTTGCAGTAAAGGGCATCCATTCAACCTCAGGTGCTGTACAGATGGTGAAGCCAAGCTAATATAGAAAAATGAGAAACAAGTGACTGTTTAATGTACAGGAATGCTTGGTCCACATCACAAGTAAATGATGGTATTGCATTTGGGAAGCCTAGCCAGATGGCTGTACATTAAAACACACGACTCCTTGAGAGAATTAAGTACAGGCAATTTGCTCAGATTTTCTGGAGGCCTGCTGCATATTATATTAGAGTAGGGGAGAAAGAAAGATGAAGTGCTTTATTTATTGAAAGTGTTAGGTGAAGTTGGCAGTTATTTTAGTATAATCTGATCTCTGAGTATTTAAAGTGTCTCTTCAAGGAGTTGGAGCACAAGGAGGTTCAGGTGGCTTCAAAACAAAATAATGTGAAGAGTAGTGATTTTTGGCCCATTCTTTTTCAGTTTTATAAAGGTTTTTCACTAGGCAAAAAAAAATGTTTTCTTTCCAGGTTTAATGTGTCAAAAATACTAGAAACAAATTGGAGGAGTAAATGTGTTGAATGCTGTGTGAAATGGGACCATTTTTGCTAACAAAATTTTACATTTTTGCTTTCAGCTTAAAGAAAGTGGTTATTGTACAGGTCATGAACCAGACTCCCTGGAATTCAGCACTGTGGGAGGATGGATATCCACTCGAGCATCAGGCATGAAGAAGAATATCTATGGCAATATTGAGGACTTGGTAAATTTATTTCTAGTTGCTGTCTAATGATTAGTATTTAGAAAACACAATAAAATACTTAAAGCCTTTAAAAAATTAAGGATTGGGCTAGGTATGGTAGCTTTTCCCTTTAATCTCAGTATTCGGGAGGCAGAAGCAGGTGGATCNCTGTGAGTTTGAGGCCAGCCTGGTCTACAAAGTGAGTTCCAGGACAGCCAGGGCTCTGATACACAGAGAAACCTGTCTCTAAAACCTAAATAAATGAATAAATAAATATTAAGGGATGAATGGTAAATCTCTCCAAAATGCACTCCTTTTGATTATAGTAATACTGATTGTACATAGTAAGAAGTAATTAAAAGATACAACCTTGGTCATATTTAAGGATTTTTTTTTTTTTTTTTTTTTTTTTCTGGTTTTTCGAGACTGGGTTTCACTGTGTAGCTTTGACACCTTTCCTGGAACTCACTCGGTAGCCCAGGCTGGCCTCGAACTCACAGAGATCCACCTGCCTCTGCCTCCCGAGTGCTGGGATTAAAGGCGTGAGCCACCACCGCCCAGCTAAGGATGTCTTTTTTAAAGTGACTAATATTTAAGATTTGTAGTTGTTTCATAGTATCTATCTAACTCATAAAATATGCGAATAAATATTTTACAAGTCCTTCAAGAGTTTAGTTGTCATCGTCTTTTTTTTTTTAGGTGATATCGCTGTTATTCTTGCTTTAGGAGATTTTACATTTACTTTTTTGAAGGAATTCTTTTTTCTGTCACAGTTAAGAATCTCAGTGAAATGGTTCTATTGAGTAGTCATATATGTTGTCTTATTTAATGTGTGCCAGGCTTCTGACAGTGCTGTAACTCTGGGTGCCTCAGGAAGTGTTGGGTGCTATTTGTTGCATTTGTAGCTTTTCTGGGGGCAGATTAGTTTTCTTTTTNCAGCTTCAGTGTTCTTTTTTGTAAAATGCAATAATTATATTAGAATTATTATANGGTTAAAAGACATAAAATGAAATTTACACAGGTCTCATGTATGGTAGGTTGTTCATAAATGTGAGTTTTTCTTTCTAATCTTCAGTATTTCAGTAATATTTATTTAACTTGACATTTTCCTTCATGGTCTTGCTATTTAGTCCAGGCTGGCCTAGAACTTGCAACTTTCTTATTTCCATTTCAGTTGCTGGGGTTATAGATGGCAACTGTTTTGTTTTTCAAGCTTAAGGTCTTAGGATTTTTATTAATACTTCTGTTGATAGAAATATCAGGTTCATTTCATGAGAGACATTACCTCTTATCAATCAGTATCCGGTATTTTACACTCTTTAAAAATGCTTGTTGTTCTGTTTAAGAAATGTAAAAACTACAGTTTTTCTTTTTGTATCAAAATTAAATCCAGTTGTAGAAAAAATAATTTTGGGGTGCCATTAGATTATTAAGAACTTTATAAGTCAAGCAAGTACTTGATAGACCACTAAAATNTATAAATTTATTTAATCTTTTTTTCTAAAGATTTTTAAAGGGGAAAAAATTCTGCATACATTTAACACAACTTACTACCTAAGTTATTATGTAGCATATTTTATTTTTAAATTTCTTTGTAACATATTGTATCCTTTTGAAACTCATAATTTGCATTGCTTTTATGAAAACTCTAGTAGGGCCAGTATTTGTCTTTGTGCTACAGTAGAACTCATAAAAAATTTCAGTGTTAATAATTCTTTAATAGAAGTGTAGACTCAAAAATAGAGTAAATCATGATACTAGTATCGTGTCTAACTGTTGGAAAAATGTTGAAAATTATTATATTTATCTTTAGTGTACAAATCACTAAAAGATGTGAGAATTCTGAAGGGTGTCACAACTTANNACTTAGTCCACTATTTAATGGGTGGTGTTTTATTAAAAAAATATGTATTGCAAGTGCAGACACAGATTTAACAGATGCCTGGAGTTTATACTATGTATTGTATTAAACAGGTGGTTCATATGAAAATGGTAACACCTAGAGGTGTAGTAGAGAAAAGCTCCCAAGGACCTCGTATGTCAACAGGCCCTGATATCCATCACTTCATCATGGGATCTGAAGGTTGGTGTAATTGTAAAGTTGTTAGGAAAATATGTAGGTGAATGACTTCATTTTGGGGAAATCTGTGGTACTGTGATACCATGTCTTTGAAAGAAAGGTATGCTTTATATTTTTAAAGAGTACTAAGTTTTTATGATTTACTGTTTTTTAGTTCATACTTTATAAAGCTTTTTGTTTGTTTGTTTGTTTTGTTTTTTTCGAGACAGGGTTTCTCTGTGTAGCCCTGGCTGTCCTGGAACTCACTCTGTAGACCAGGCTGACTTTGAATTCAGAGATCACCTGCCTCTGCCTTGAGTGCTGGGATTAAAGGCGTGCGCCACCAGGCCAAGTTTACTTCATAAAGCTTTTATAATGAGAACATCGTACTAACCTTCCTTCTACACTTTACTCTTTTACATTTCTAAAGAGAGTGTGGTCTTTTTGTCTTTTTGTAGTGAATCTTAGGAAACAGTGGTTAGGGCTTAGCTATTTCAACTCTGTATGTTACAAGTTTAATCTTGTCCCAGTTACCAGGTAAAAGGACTGATGAAGTGTTCTTTTTCTATTTTTCTGTAATCATGTGTTTTGTTACTTAGTGTTGGATGCTCTAAAAAATCGAAGTTTCAATTCCATTTATTCATGTATCTTTTCAACTTCTGTTTGTCATTTAAGTTTTTATTTTGCAAGTAATATCTCTTGCTTGCTTGTTTACTGTTGGATAGACTAGAATGCCATTCTTCAGATCCTTTAAAATATGTAGTTCCTTCTTTTTTGCAAGCTGTTGAGTAAACACAATGGTAAATGGTGTGAGTAAAGTAAACTTGGGTCCATTTTCCAGATTTTGGAATGGGAAAGGGACATCCCTTAAATTCAGAGAAATATAAATTTAAACAAGAAAGTGTTCTAAATTAGCTGAAGAACTCTTTCTTACTTCAAAACATAGGGTTTGGAAACATTTAGCTATATTCAAGAATGAAAATGTTACCCCCAATCTCTTGTGCGCCACGAAGGAGAGAGACAACACTTACAGGTTCCAAAGACTAATGAGTCAACACAGAAGCAGAGTCGTGATTGATCAGGGCTGCAGGACACAGGTACTCAGGAGGCTTGCTTTTCCTGGCAGCCCCAAGCAGGGGTAGAAGTGAGGTTTATAAGCACAAAATTGTAAACATTTGTTGCCAAGTTAGAGTTTCAATTTTCACCAATCAGAAGTCAAAGATTAGGGGCCTCCCCTATGTGTTTCACCATTGTCAACCAACGCAGAATGTAAGCGTTTTAATCCAGCCAATCAGACTTATTTGTTCTTTCTGTTCTTAGGAACAGCTGTGATGTTTTAGAGAACTAAGGGGCATAACAGACTGTTTCTATTGTCTAATGAAGAGGTTGGTCAGCTATTAGAAGGTGCCCAGCTCCCCTAAAGTTTGGGAACTTGAACTTTGTTTCACCCTACAGGTAAAATTGGGTCCGAAGTAAAAATGGCAGTTCTTAGGACAAAGTGCTTTTGCCTGCTCCTTTCAAAAGAACAATTATAATTAAGGTATTCAGGCACAAGTTCTGATCTCTGATAGTAATAGCAAAGAAGGAACAAATAACTGTTTCTAAATGACATGGTAGAGATCATATCAGGTATGATGATAGGTTGATTATTTGTGATGGTTGTGGTAGTAGCTGTGGGGGGTAAGTAGGGGTGTGTGTGTGTGTGTGTGTGTGTGTGTGTGTGTGAATACTCCCCTTGCTTTGTGTGTGTGTGTGCACGCGTGTGCGTCTGTACACTTCCCTTGCTTCTCCATTACTGCTGCTGTTCTTTATTCTTACCATATTCTTTTTATTTTTTTGAGACATCTCCTGAGTGCTGGAATTTAAGGCATGTACCAACATGCCTGGCTTGGTTCCTAGCGTTTTTCAAACTTCTTTATAGCTAGGACTATGGTCCTATATAGATAGTATTTTGGCATTATTGTTGTATGAAGGTCTTCTGGGCATCATTTTGTATGTACTTTCTTTAGTCCCTAATTGCTCTTTTTTTCTCTTTTCTTCCTCTTCCATCCCCTTGATTTTTTTTCTTTTAATCTGGTTTGCTGTTTTTTTGGGGGTATGGGGGGCAGTGTCTTACTCTTTAGCCTAGGCTGGCCTGACACTTACTATGTGCTTCTGACTGGTCTTAAACTTGTAATCCTCCTGACTCTGTTTCCCAAATGCTGGGATTAGAGGTGTTAGCNACTGTACCTGCTACCCTTAATTCTTTCTTGTGTGATAGGTTGTTTAAGTATTCCTTCACTCCTTTTCACATTTACAAACCTGTAGCAATTGGGAACTAAGGGAATTTTTTTTCTTTTTATCTTTGCTTAGAGGTAATTTGAAGATTGCAGTGCTTTTTGTTTTAATTTTTGTAGCCTTTTAATATTGAAGTTATAGGCCCTGCCCTGGGAGAAAAGGGAGAAGACAGATTTAGAATCAAATGACTTCCCAACAGTCAGACCATTATTGACAGTGGGCACATCTTTCTGACAGGTTGTTTTTATAGCTCATAGGGTTCACAGCTGCATCAGACTGTTGATGCCTTTTCCTGCAGCACTTTTGGAGTTCCAGCTTGCTTGCTCTATGTCTTGCAACCAAGGTATGCGGCATCTTCAGCAGTAGAGTCTTATCTTCTAGTTCTAGCGGGCAGCCAACAGGGCTGTAAAGAACCTTATTATTTTGGAGGCCTTTGNGACCTCTGTGACCAACAACTCCAAGTAAATTATACAATGCTAATTTCTATGGTGAAAGTCATCTTGGATTATAATAGTGATTGTTTTCATAGACATACTTTTCATTCCTNTCATTTCCCTATGTTACTTCATATTTAGTTTGTTTTGTTTGATGGTCTTACAATAATGTAATAGTAACTTCCAAAAGTGAGTTACTTTTTGAGAATTTGTGAAGAATTGGTGTGACTCACTTAAGTGTTTGATAGTTTTCAACAATGAAACCATCTGTCCCTTGGATTTTCTTCTTAAATCTCCATTTTTCTAAGTACCACTTTTTAAAAATCAGGAGAGAGGAGAGAGGATGAGAATAATCGGTATGCTTTATATACATTTATGAAACTGTCAAAGAACAAATTTAATAAAAGAAAATGTAGGAGTCATAGGAAGAAGGACTGTGAAATGCCATCTTCTAGGCATGACATAACTAGTGCAGTTATGAACTCAGCAGCACGGGGCTTGTACAGACTGGCCCTGTCAGCAATCAAGTAATGATTGGCAGGGGTGGGGAGACCCATGGGCTCTATCCCTGGCTTCTGAAATAATGGTTATTGATAGATTCTGGGAGAGAGGGAATCATTATCTTTAGTAATCATTATCTTCACATATTTATATGTACTTTATTAAAAATATATATTAAAATTAAGACATATGAGTTGTTTTAAAAAATATTTTTGACTATTCTCAGTTTCTTGCAATTCCATATAAAAGAATGAAGTTAGATTCATCCTCACATCATATTTATTTAACTTGTTTAACTTGAAGTCTCTGGAAGCCANAATCTAGGAAGGAGATAATGAGGAGGGGTATATCTTTTACTTTCACCTTTCTTATTTAAAAGTTTTTTTTCATTTTACATACCATCCACAGTTCCCACTCCCTCCCCTCCTCCTGCTCCCTTCTCGCCCCACCCTCCTCCCCATCCCCTCCTCAGAGAGGGTGAGGCTTTCCCTGGGGAGCCAACAAAGTCTACATATCAAGTCAAGGTAGGATGAAGCCCCTCCCCCTGCATCAAGGCTGAGCAAGGCATCCCTCCATAGGGAATGGGCTTCAAAAAGCCAGTTCATGCACCAGGGATAAATCCTAGTCCCATTGTCAGGAGCCCCACAAACAGCACAAGCCATACAATTGTCACTCACATTCAGAGGGCCTAGTTCGGTCCAATGCAGGCTCCCCAGCTGTCAGTCCAGGGTCTGTGAGCTCTCACTAGCTCAGGTCAGCTGTCTCTGTGGGTTTCCCCATCATGCTCTTGACCTCCCTTGCTTATGTAATCCCTCCTCCCTCTCTTCGACTGAACTCCAGGAGCTCAGCCCAGTGCTTGGCTGTGGATCTCTACATCTGCTTCCATCAGTTACTGGATGAAGGTTTTGTGATGACAATTAGGGTATTCACAAATCTGATTACAGGAGAAGGCCAGTTCAGGAACCCTCTCCACTTGGAGTCTTAGCTGGGGTCATCCTTGTGGATTCCTGGGAATTTCCCTAGCAGCATCTAACCCCATAATGGCTCTCTCTATCATGGTATCTCTTTCCTTGCTCTCCTGCTCCATTCCTCCCCCAACAACTCGACCATCCCACTTCCCTTATGTTCTCATCCTCTATCATCTGCCGCTCCTCACCCTAGTTTACCCAAGAGATCTCATCTCTTTCCCCTTCCTAGGGCCATCCATGTATGCCCCTCTTAGGGTCCTCCTTGTTACCAACCTTTTCTGGGGCTGTGGATTGTAGCCTGGTTATCCTTTGCTTTACGTAGTGTCCACTTATGAGTGAGTACATACTGTGTTTGTCTTTCTGGGTCTAGGTTACCTCACTCAAGATGATTTTTTCTAGTTCCTTCCATTTGCCTGCAAATTTCNTATGTCATTGTTTTTTACTGCTTAATAAAACTTGAGGAGTATATCTTAAGAGAGAGAGGCTGATAGAAGAGTTACTTCTTTTTGAAATCTCATGAGCCCAACCTTTACTGTCCACATTTTTATCAGCATTATGGTCTTCCAAACCCCTACCAGAATCATCCATTCATCTCTGTTTATGGCATTTTAGGATTTCTCTGAAGTACCACTTCAGACTCTTCCATATTCTTCTCACAAACCAGGTTCAAAAGCCTAAGAGATACATGGTCAAGTATGTTATATCAAAGACCCCATTCCTGATACCAGTTTGCAGTGTTAGTTACTTCTCTAATGGTTTGATTAAATATGAGGCACAAAGCCACTTGAGGGAGGAATGATTTGTATTGGTCACAGAGGGGAAGTATGATGATGGAGTGGCTTGTAGTCCTGGTGCCAGGACAGGAGGCTTCTTGATAATACCTCCACAGATCAAGAAGTAGAAGGCTTGGGCAGACGTAGGGTTATTCTATAACTCTTAAGGCCAGTCCCCTTGTGACTTGTGTCTTCCAGTGAGGACCTACTTCCTAAAGGTTCCACACCTTCCTAAAACAGCACCTCCATAGGTAGAGACCAGATGTTCAAATACATGAGCCCATGGGGGATAATTTATATCCAGCCATAATAGGAACATATTTTATATTATTTCAATCTTTGGAAATCTGTTCAAGTTTGTTTTATGACNTAGTTTGTGGTCTGTCCTGAGAATGTTCTCTGTGTCCCTGGAATGAATTTACGTTCTGCTATTGTTGAATTGTATGTTCTAGCCTAGTAGGTTAAATTCACTTCCAGTGTTGTTCAGTCTTCTCTTTGCTCAGTTCTTAAGTCATATTGAAAGTGGGGTATTGAGATCTCTCTCCANTTANTCATCATCCTTTTCATTTGTATCAATTTTCCTTCATATATTTTCATGTCCTGTTATTAGTGCCATGTTTTTATAATTGTGTGTCTTCCCAATGATTTATCATTACAAAATGTTCCTCTCTGTGTAGTAACATTCTGTTTGAAGTCTGTTTTGTCTGGTATTAGTACCGTGTTTGCATGGCATACCTTTGCCATACTTGAGTCTAGGTGTATTTCTGAATTTAAAGTGTGTCTCTGGCAGTGACAATACATTTCAATTATTTAGAAATGATTGCTTAGTGTAGTATGTCATTATCACAGTTGGAGCTACTCAATCCATCCATCTTTTTTTTTCTTTTTTTTTCTGTTTGCCTTTGCATTTAGCAGGTACTTTTTCTCTAATTTTAATTTCCTTTTTTTTTTCTTCTCTCTTTTTTCCAACATACTTATTTTAGTTGTTTCTTAGTGGTTGCTCTATGGCTTAAAATCTACGCCTTACTTAAGCAGAATCAACTTGATACTAATATGTTATAACACACAGAGGTAGCATTCCTATATAGCTCTATTCTTTTAAACTTTCTTTTATGATATTATAGTTATACCTATATAGCTTTTATAACCACAACAGCATAGTTATTGCTTTATGTAATTGTATGACTTGTTTTGAAGCTGCTAGAAGAAAGGAGAGCAAGTATACACTTAGAGCTTCTGTTACTTGTCCTTTCTGGTTCTCCTGTATTTGTTCCTATGACTCAAGTTACTGTATGTGGTCACATCCACCTACACAGACCATTCTTTCTACTCAACTTTGTGCTGCTGTAGGTTCTAACATAGTATATATTATAATGGTATTGTTTTATAGCATTGTTTTCAGCGGCATATAAGAAGAGAGAAGCAAGCATCTGCNTGATCTTTTGTAATTGTGTAGGCCATTATAATCATAACCACACTCTACCCAACTATTAATTTATATTTTCTGCCTATATTGAGTTGTGTATTCTGGGCATTTAATATAAAAGTCTCATCGTATGTTGCCTTATGGATTTTTTT
>LZPO01027396.1:57949-81675 GCA_001675575.1 Neotoma lepida | reverse complement strand
TCTCTACACAGCTTCTATTTTGCCCTCATGGCCCCATCTAGATCCTCATCCATCTAGTTCCTTCTCATCTTAGCCTCCTCTCCCATCCCCTTCCTCCTCATCTTGTTCTTCCCCATCTTGCTCTCCTACACCTTCCATCTCGCTCCTCTAGTTCTCTCTTTTAGCCCCTCAACCTAGTTCTTCCCCATCTCAGTTCATTCCTCTCCAGCTCTTACCCAACGAGTTCTTCCTTTCTCTCCTCTCTTCTCCGTCTCGCTCTGTTCTCCTGTCCTCTTCTGTTCTTCCTCATGAGACTAAAACTGCCTTTTTATCCCTTACACCCTTATCTCTCCAAGCTATCTCTGCTCCGGCTGTTTCTGGCGAATGTGTTCGGTTGCTAAGCAACTTGGCTAGGCAACTTCCACCACAGCTAGATGTACCTGTAAGTTGGAACCGTATAATTCTGGGTTAATTGTTAAGGGTGGATCTAATACTAGATAGAGATAAGACTTTGGAGAGGAGACAGTTAAGCTTAATTAGCAAATCTGCCAGGCCTGAATTCCTGCAAGGTCATAAAGGCAGGTAAGGGTTTCCTCAGGCAGTGACCATCAGGCTTTCTTTTACAACCCAAAAGGGGAGTGGTAGAGGAGGAGGTCAACACTGAGTGCTGATAATCAGTTAATAAATCAAAAGGGGATTTATGTGCTCAACCTACATTTCTAGAAGTAGTTAGGGGTCTATAAAGTTCGTAAGGCAGTATAAGGGTCTCAGCTAAAATTGCACAAGAGATAAAGCTATCTGCCTGACCTAGGAAACAGGTGGTTCGTTTGACTTTGGATGCTTAATAGGTATTTTAGATAAATACACTGTTAGGAGTTCTTGGAAGCACACATAGCATTACAAGAAAATCACTGTAGGAAATAGCTAAAATATATACAAAAGCTAAAATATCACCAAGACTTCTTAAGCCATGGCTTGACTTTCAGAAAAGTCACTTTTCCAAGTAGTAGCTTTTGTGATAGTAGCTGAATTCTATTACATTTTCCTGCAGCTAGCAGCAGGAAGTGTTCTATTACCTGCAGCAAGAAGAGAGAACAGAGCGGTTTTTTCCAAAGTGCTGGCTTCTCCAACAAAGGAAGCATGCAAATTTTATGTAAGAGACTTATGCATATGCATAGAGGAACGTTTTTTTAGAAGTGGGCACATTTTTGAGCATGTGTAGTTTAAGGTTGTTCAAGAAGGGAAGATGGATAGATTTAGGGATATGCTTAGCTTAATGATGAAGCACTTACTTACAAAGGTTAAAATGGTGGCTGGGAACACTTGGGCATATTCAGGTTATGTCATAATGATGCAGGCAGACAAAGTGCTTTTGGGCATGCTGGCTTCCCCCCAAAAGATTTAGCAGCTCAGCATTGGCTGTGCTTCTTCATTGCATCTTCTGTCAGCTCAAGTCAGATTAAAAAATAAACATAAAAAGTTGAAAAAGTATTTTAGATTTGTATATTTTCTTGACAGTAGATCTCAGAAGGGTCATATTCAGCTGTGTTGGCTAATGCTATGCTTCCTAGTNTCTCCTCAAGTTAGTGGATTGTAATTCAGGTATAAATACTTTATGCTTTCCTGAGTGGCCATCCATTTTCTCACAGTGCACATACTCACTTAAAATGCCTTTGGTTTCATCATTGAGAACTGATGTATAAATCTACAAAAATCCTGTTTATAATGTTACTACAGTGGATGGAGCCATTCAGTTTGAATATGAATAATTGATAGAGGCTGGTGCAAATTTTTATAGTTTGATGTACTCTTACTAGAAAATGACACAGAAGGTAAGGTCTACCTGTGCTTTGGAAGAGCAGGGCTAGACTCCTCTTCCTTCCTTGCATAAAGCAGCAAAACTTGCCCCTGAGTAAACAGTTTTAAGAACCTTAGGTACTCAGCTGGTGACTATAGTACAATTCACTGTACTGAGCATACATTTGGAATAGATATAATAATGATTGATAGTGCCACCGTGTGGTTACAAAGCAGATCAGCGAGAAAGTACCTTTCTAGNCTGGAGTTTTGTGTACTTAGTAATAAATAGCTTTTACAGACAAATCATGTAGACTAGAATAGAAAGCTTGCCTTATTTGAATCTGATTTAAAAATCTAGGTGGGTAATAGTTTATTTTCAAGCATTGTTCCTCACTGANACATGGCTAAGAATGCAGTTTGGTAATATCACATTATTTGGAGACCCACAAATTGCATGCTGTATAATGCGAATGTGCAGATATTGCTTTGGTGTAGATACAAATAATTTTTTTAATGGCTTAAGAGATACTGACCTTACCCTTTACTGAATAGAAACCTCATGCCAACAGTAGGTCCTGTATTCTGTTCTCCTTTTGTAATAGTATTTTCAGACAGAAAAAAGTTCAGAAAATCATGTTTTGCTCAGTTTGGGATTTGGAATTTCAGTTGATAGCAGGTGATATTAGACTAAAATAGATAGTGCATGCTTTATGATTGTGTCAAGTTCTTGATCGAATAATGAGTTGGCTGCTTGTAATTTTTTATTGTCATTTCACACTTTCATTTGCAATATTTTTACTCAAGTTGCTTTCAGATTGCAAGCTGTATGGTGGATGAGTGTTTTCTGGAAAGGAGCATGTGTGGTTGTTCACAGTAGCAAAAATTGGTGCTGTAGGTTTTTGTTATTGTTCTTACTGAGGGTGATAATTAAGCAGCTTCAGCTGGCAGTGGGATGCTCTNCTCATATCTCCTGTGATCTTGTCTATGTGAAGAATTGTCCTCTTTCCCTGCTCTCTGAGGAGCTAGAAAGGAAGAGTTTGTGGGTGATCTCTTAAGTGGTAGGTAGTCCAGGGCAGTCTNCATGTTTGCTCAGTAGATGGGTAAGTGATTCTTTAAGACTTTCTTAGAAAATAGATTTTCTATGACAGTTAAGAGATGAGGATGTACTGTCCATGTCAGATATAGCATTTTACTGTTCTCTTGTTAGTCCANAAATAACACTGATGTTCTACAAGGTTGGAAACAACCTCNGTAGCATAGCCTCTGCTNCTTTTTGTTGTTTTCAATAAGAATTTAGGATTCTGTCTTTCATGTTGAGAGAGGGGCATTTCTTTCCATTAGAGGACAACTGACTGGAATACATTAGTCAGTTCCTTGAGAACTGCTTTTTCAATGTCAGAAGTAAGTGTTTAGACTTATAAGCTAACAGGTAGACTTTTCCTTGCCTTCACCAATCACAGAGGGTGGTCTTTTCTGCTTTCTTTCATTTTTGTTTTCAATATTTTAAGTAATTTTAAATTGATAGGTATTTCCTTATGCTAAGTTTAGATCAGAATAGAGAAGAAATTCTGCAGGAGTTCAGATGATCTGAAAATAATTAGTTTTAACATGTGCTTTACAAAAAAACCCTTTGTATATTCAGCAATAATTCTTGGGTACACTTGCTACATATGAAATGGAATTGTCATTAGAAGTTGACATTTTTATATGTGTCATTTTTTTTTCTCTAAAGAGAATAGCTTTGGTCAGCAATTTTGTTAATTAGGTTCTTTACAGTTGTGATCCAGTGAAATGGGGATCATTGTATGGCATACTCTCTGCCAGAAGTTCTTAGAAGTTGTTACTGTGCTTTTATTAAACTGAAAATAAAAGTAAAATTATGATTAGGATGCTCATACAAACTTGTGGCTCTTATAAGCAGAGGGAAATATTTACTCAATATGTATTTCATGCTTAAAAAACAGAAACACTTGTCTTTTAAGAAGAGATTTCTTGTTTACAATACACTCCTAGTTATATGCATGTCATCTCCAATATGACCAGTGAATATTACCATTAGTCTTCATATATGATTTCCCCTATAATATCAACTCTGGCTATATTTTAAATTTATATTTCTAGGAGTTTTCATTCAACTCATACCTTTCTTCCCCCTTTTGAACTTTTTATTAATTTATCATTGGCTTTTGTGTAGGAGAACCCTGCTCTTAACATTATACTGCATAATGAAATGGGTAGTGTGCAAATTAAATAACAAGCTCTCAGGCTCTTGGCAATTATTAAAGACACAACATATCCTAACTTCACTGAGTTTAATTTTTGTGTAGCATTGTACATAGGGTTTAATATTGGAGCGTTTGTTTCTGATAAAACATCTAGACTATCCTTTCCTCTCCTCTCCTCTCCTCTTCTCCCCTTCTCCTGTCTCTTATACACATCTAGATGTGTATAAGAGACAGCTCTGTCTCTGCCTCCCAGGTGCTGGGATTAAAGGCGTGCGCCACCACCACCAGGCTAGACTATTTCTGATAGAGTCTTTAGGCTCAGGAATTTGGGCAGGAAGTTTGGTTTGCCCTTTGAAGAAACCATTTCAATTCAAAGATGGCTCACTAGCTGTGGCATTCAGTGATATACTCTTCTAATTTGTCTTTAAGAAGTTAAAATAGTAGCAGTCTTAGAGAGACTTAAAAGGTGCATCCATACTGAACTCTTGTAAAAGCTAGTTAGGTGAGAGACATCTCTACTCATGTGCCTCATCTCAAGTACATGTTCTGGTTTTCTCTGGCAATAGCCATGGTTTAGTTTAAGGAAAACATTTTTCAGAAATCTTTTAAAGTATGTCTTATAGAGATTGCCTTTTTTAAATTTATGAAGTAGTTGAATTGAGATATCTGTTATTTAAGTTACAGAGAGTAATACCAAAATTTACTTTTCAGGTATAGATTCAAGTAGATTTCCTGGTTGTAATACCCTTAAAGAAATAGTTAGAATTTTGACTTGATCAAATCTGTACTCGAATTTTGAATTCTGTGTGCTTATATATTTATTCATCAAGATAAAACAATTGATAGTTGTTAATTAGTGCACAGTAAGTTTTTATACCGTTTTATGTTAGTTAGTAACTATAAATAGGTTGTACAAATCAGATGCATGAAAAATTCTAGTAANTGTGCTTAGTTATTTCATTATCTTCAGTTGGAGTAAGCAATTTTTGTTTGCGCTAAAATTCCTTGGATTCTCAGTAAACCCACCATTAGTTTGTTGAAACAGCCCTCCCAGGTTACTTTGACATCTGTCAGCAGGGNTCACTAAAGCTAGGGCTCCTGGCCTCCTTATCCCCTNTGCTGTTGCTCACTGGATAGTATGGTGTGAATTTCATCTTCAGTTCTTAGAGTTTATACTCTATCCTTGAAAGAGGACTGAATTCATTGTTTTGCTTGACCTCTCCTTTTAGTTTTGAAAACAATGGAGACAACCTAATCTGAGCTATATATACTTTAAGACCAGGGACATGATTTTGATGTTTTGATTATATGAACTTTTCTTTGATCAGTTGTTTTGGTAACTTTTAATTGTTTCATATTCTAAGTAAATTTTTTTTGTATATTTAAAATGATCTGTAAAAATTATCAGTTGCCAAAGGCCAGCATACTAACCTAGATACTATTTTTTACTTGAATTCTTTGCTTTTGTGCATTTACTTAAGACAGCAACTGAAAAACTATTTATTGACTTTGAAAAAAATATAAAACTTTAAATCTGTTGACTTGAATTTGATAATTTCTAAGATTCAATGTTAAAAACTCCGTTTGTTTTGGGGTAGTATTTGCTCATGTAACTCAACCACCAAGTTAAAATCATGTTCAGTTTAGGTGAATATTGGTAGCTGCATGATTTAGCCAGTGCTCTGAAGCTTTCTTGCCTATTTTCCCAAGTTTTTTTTTTTTTAATTCATGCATAGAACATTGGGATAAATAGTGTATCGATCACCTGCATATTGACTTTATAGGTCCAGTGTTTTCTGTTTATTCCTTATGTATATGATTGTGAACTATTGGAAATTAAGTTGCAGACACCATAACACTTGACTCCTAAATACTTTAGCAGTCGTCTCCTAAAAAATAAGAGAACAGCATTCTTTATAATCACAATGTGATTATCATATCTAATGAATTACAGCAGTTTTTTAAAAAATATTTTTATTCACCTATTTAAGAAAATTGTGCATTCTATTAATTAAATCATTTGAGAGAAAAAAAAAAAGGCATCCCATTCTACAGCTTCCAGAACACCTTGGACCATTTTGGGTTTTACTGTAGATATTACCTCCTACCCAGTGTTTTCCTTTACCAACATGCAAGTTTTCTTCCTGCCAGCCAGACTGACAGGTGAGAGTCACAGGCATGGACTTAGTTTTCAGTAGTTCCTGATGGGCAGCACTGCCCAATCTCTACATCTTAAAGGTTTGCGCTACCATGCTCTGTGGCATCGTTTAAGCACACTTTTAATCCCAGCACTTGGTAGGATTTAATTACAGCACTTGATCTCTGTAAGTTCAAGCAGCCTGGTCTACATAGTGAGTTCCAAGCCAGTCTGGCTATAGTGTGAGACCCTTGTCTCAAAAAATAAAATGTGGATAGAATGAGCAGAGAACAGTGGAGCCACTTCCAGCTTAAGGGGATAAGTCAAATACAGATTTTTTTACAGCAGAGCCAAAATTAATCTGCAGTTTTTGGACATGCTTCCACACCAGAAGATAGTCCAGCTTCCTTCCAACAATAAGCATTTACTAAGAGTGGTATCCTTGGCTCCCGTTTCCTTAGCACATACGTGTTGCCTGTTTTTACTAATAGCACCCACTCTTGAAGCAGTTTAAGTGGAATCTGGCTGGTGGCAGCAGGTAGAATTTACAGCTCTCATCAGGAATTTAACACCCCCCTGAAAAAGAGCTCTGAATTCTTTAATATTTTATGATGTGCTTATGCCAGAACATACAAACATGTATGCTATAGATATTATCTCATGTATGCCTTATTTTATGAAGAAAGGAAATTTGGCCTAATCAGGTTTCAGATGTTTTATTAGAAGTCACTGCACACATTTTATTAAAGGCATCTGGCTTTATAAATTGTGAAGAAAATTGTCTGTCCTTTAGTATTTTGGAAACTGGCAGTACTTTTAGGAATTCCTGACCAAACTATAATACCTTTATACCAAAATTTGAAATTATCTCTTTGTAATTTTTTTTAAACTGTTAAACTTTTAGTAAGATCACAAAATGGCAGATGTGGTAGTTTTGATGTAATCTTTGATTTGAATGTGAAGCTGAACAATGTATGTTTATTGATTTTGTGTGTGTGTGTGTGTGTGTGTTTGTGTGTGTGTGTTTGTGTGTGCTCATGCATGCACAAGACCGTGGTGTACTTGAAACTGCTCATTAGTAGAATAGTCAGGACATCTTGGTTTTTTCTTTGCTATTTCATAGCCATCTGACCTTGGACAGATATTTTAACCTCATCCATTCTTGTGTCCTGTACAGTGTGAGGTGGTTTTCTGTTGTCCCCATATGTATAAGACCACCTGCCACTGTCTCTTCAGACCTGTCAGTGACTCTGAAAAATCAATTGAATTATCTCATCTTTAGTATTTATATGAATAAATAAATTGCTTATAAAAATAAGAATCTTATCTATCCTTTTGTTGGGTAAAATGAATTGTGTTTTATGTTTTTATAATAATTAAATACTTGCTCAACTAAAAGCAAGTAATAGCAAAAATGTCTTAATGCACATTTTAAGCTTTTAAGGAATTTTGGGACTATATAGATTTTGCTGATAAATCACACTGTGAAGACAAATGGTTAAAAATTTATGGCATTTTTTTTTAGGCTAAGACAGTAGGAATGCCATGAGTTTGAAAGCAGTCTGGACTATGTAGCAATATTCTGTCTCAAAAAATATTTACAGCATTTTTCAAAATATCTGCTCTAAAAACAGCCCTTGGTAGAACTTTAGCTGCCCTAAAATCCTGTGTAGGAAACAATAACTCTTTTTGGGCTTCAGACCCTTTTCTAGTTTTTATCATCACAAAGTTAATATGAGTGCAGGCTGAATGTCTTGTCCGCAGTCTTGGAATTAGTGCTGGTACTCAGCTCCTGCACATTTCCATACACTTCCTAGTTGGACATCTGCAGTCTGCAAATCCAAATGCTCCTAGATCTGAAACTTGGTGTTGGTAAGTTGTTGCTGAAAAAAAAAATTGAATTTCAGAGCATTTTAGGTTTCACATTTACAGGTGAAGGTTGTTTAACCACCACCTGCTGTCTTCACTTTGTGTTCTGTCTTGTTTTTCCCTTCTTCCTTAAACTCTTAGTTTGTTCCCATATATATATACATACACATATGTAGAGAGAATCTTAAACGGTCTTATTAATTGAAAACACCAGGCCAGGTATTGAGGTAAATTCTGAATGATCAGAGAGACAGAACAAGCCACAGCCAACCTCACCTTGCCAACTCCTCAGCTGATCTTGTTTCCTCAGACTGCAGGCTTCTGAGTCTTCACCCAAATGAATCTCAGCTCAACTGCTGCTCAAAGCCTGAAAGCTTAAGAGGCCTTCTAGCTTCTGGTTTCCACACCTTATATACCTTTCTGCTTCCTGCCACTACTTTCTAGGATTAAAGGCATGTGTCTTTCTCAAGCAAAGACATGAGATCTCAGGTGCTGGAATTAAAGGTGTGTGCCACCATGCCTGGCTGTTTCCAGTGTGGCCTTGAACTCACAGAGATCTGGATGGATCTCTGCCTCGGGAATGCTGGGATTAAAGGCATGTGCTACCACTGCCTAACCTCTATGTTTAATCTAGTGGCTGTTCTGTTCTCTGACCCCAAATAAGTTTTATTAGGGTACACAATATTTTGGGGGACATAATATAATCACCACACACATACACACACACAAAACACTGAGCAGACTTATTCTTTAGATATATATTCTTTTTTATCCTCTTTTATTATTTATTTTTATTTTTTATGTGCATTACTGTTTTGCCTGTATGTATGTCTTTGTGAGGGTGTCAGATTCCCTGGAACTGGAGTTACAGACAATTGTGAGCTGCCATGTGGGTGCTGGGAATTGAACCTGGGTCCTCTGGAAGAGCAGTCCATGCCCTTAACCGCTGAGTCATCTCTCCAGCCCCTAGATATATATTCTTAACTATCAATAGCAACTATTCATTGCTGTTTGCATTACTGTAACACTGGAAGAACTTAGAACTCTGACTGGGTGTTTGTAGGGCTTTCTATTTAAAATAATTTGAGGAAGGATTCAAAAGAAGGAATGGCTCCTAGAGTTGTTGTTGAAGATATTGCAGATATGTTTTAGAAGTTTTTTGGCATATAAAAATTTCCATCAGTGCTTTCCTCGTTTTAAAAGTATACAAGAAGTTAGTGATGTGTCTGNGTGGTGGAGCATTTACCCAGCAGGTACATGGTCACAGCCTTGATTCTCAGCACTGTAGGGGGGAGGGAGGGGGGAAGGAGAAAAAGACTATGCAAGAACCTAGTAAAATATTACAAAATGTGCAACTCTTAAAATACATATTTAGTCTTTAAAAGTTCTACTTTGTTGTAAAATAGTCCATTTGAGGACTGGAATCTCTTTTAAGTTATTCTCACGGGTTATTGCCCGGCAGCAAGTATATTTTATTGCTAAGATTAAAGGTCTGAGTATGAATGTATTGATTATATACTTAGATTTCTCCAAATATTTTTATAAGCCACTGATGTTTTGTCTTCATGAAATTATGTAAAAAGTTGAGATTTTTTTTCTTTCCATGTATCTTTAGGAGCTAAGTCGTTGAAGTCTTATGAGGTAATAGTCAGATCCTGCTGTGTGACTCTTTATTGAACTGATTCCCACTTCTTCCTTTAAAACAGAGATGTGCTCCTGCATCTATCCGCCTCATGGACAACGAGCAGTTTCAGTTTGGTGAGTAAGGGGTGGCGATTTTAGAATGTGCTCAGTTAGCCTCCAGAAGTCTCAGAGAATGATGATTGTCACCGTGCTGTCCTTCATGGAGCGCTTGGCCTGTTCAGGACTTACAGTCTTATAAAAGAGAGCACAGTGGTGGTGGAGGGCTCTGGAGAGCACAGGGTGCCTGGGTTGATGGTGAAGCTATGCTTCATTCACGAGTTTTCCCATGATGGAGAAGGAAAGTTTGGAAAGACTTCTGAAGAGTTGGTACTTGCTCTGAATCTTCAAGGGAAATGAAGGCTTGCTTGAGTCTTCTATCTGACCAAATTTATGTTCCTTTGTTGGGAAGCTGAGCTTTTGAAAGCACAATAGCATGGTGTAGAGTACTTCAAATACTTTTGTGGATATTATCCCGACTGCAGTGGTCTTTCTTTGTAGAGGGGGCATCAGTCATCTTGGCCTTAGAAAGCTCTTTCTGGCAGTGTTGCTCATTATGAGTGAGGAGGGGATGAGCTGGAGATGCAGCTGCAGTGGTGAACAGTGCATGGGCACATTTGAAGCACCTTGAGTAGAGTGGCAGCAGTGAATAATGGGGGGCGGTTTCAGGTGGCAAGCTAAAGGGAAGGTTGAGAACATCTCCAGATGTTGATTGGTTGATTGACAGTGGGGTTTTGGAGAACATTCATTACAGTGGATGGTTAGGAATGCTGCTGGGATATTTGGGTGGAGAATAGTAGGCAGCTATATCTAAAAATATTTTTCTAAAATGTTAAACTTTTCAGTTTTGGTTGTTTTTTTTTTTTAATCTGTCTTTCATGTGCTGAAGTTTACTTTGGGATTTAGTTTTAAGAATTTAAATACCTCAGAATCAGTTCCTGAAATTATTGCTATTTCTCAGTAGCAAATGCCAAGGCTAAGATAGTCAGGCTTTTGATTATGTGCCTTAGGGCAGCTTAGATTTTTAATAGGGGAAAACAATTTCATTATATAGCAAACTAAGTAAGCATGCCAGTTTCTTAACAGATCAAGAATTAGTTTTTAAATTCAATTCTTCTAAGTCAGTCACTGTTTTAATTTTTTAAAATGTTACTTTCAAAATACTATTGATAAAGGTTTCAGATAAATGTGTCTCTTAAATTATGAAATAAACAAGCTTCCTTTTGTGTTTTGGCCTGTAATTGGAGATCTAGGTCTTAAGAGAGTCATATCCAACTGTGTTGTTTTTTATGTGTTACTGAAGTCATGAATTATCTCACGAATATACAGCTTTGTAAAACCACCTGTAATTTGAGCAGATTTTATTTCTGAGCAGGACGTGTAACAGTTTACAATGGGCATTTGAGGAAAGGTCTTTTGGTGCCATCATCCACTTCCTCATTCTCTTTGCTTAGAGATGTGACGACATACTCCTTCTACTTCTAGATTTAGTCATTATTTGTAATTCTTAGTACTTTTTTAAGTTTGCATACAAAGTTGGACCTTGTGAAATCTAGTCTTGACCATTTCCTCTTCACTTCACTTAGCTGCCAGACAGATCATTTTGAAATACCACGCCTCGTTGGCTGTGACTTTTTTGTTTGCTTTCTTTATTGGTATATAGTCCTTGTACAGAATGTTGGCTTTCATAATGAGACAATCTTTCAGTGATACCATATTTGACCATATGTACATACTCCTCCCCTCTGGCCTATCCTTTTTCCCTTTAGGTTATAGCGTTTTTGATTCCTCAGTATCCATTGAAGATTCTATTTATATATTCTATCATGGCTTCATGATTAAGCAATTAAAAGAGTAGATCTTTTAGCACAGCATGTGATATCCAGGACTGCACCAGCCATGTGGCTGATTATTGAGTGTTTATGTCATCCTGGTTAATGAGGTACAAGGCTTATTATTAATTATGCTATTTTTAATATTTTTATTTCTTCTGATACAACCCTTAATACAGTATATTGAAGTTACCTATTTTCAGTATACTGACATGATCTACATATTTACTGTATAGATGAGACTTCCAAATTTGAGGAATATTTCTTTGTCTCTTTATCTCCTGCACTTACTATGTAATGGACATTTAGGTGTTGGTTAAATTAATCATTGAACTGGCAAAAGAGAGTGAACAAATCTTAGATAACTTATAGCACAACACTGAGCACATTGTAAGTATCAAAATTTCTTACATATCACCTGTCAGCTGATCTTCAAGGTGATGACTCTACAAGTTGTGAGTGGTAGAGTTGTGATCAAACTCAGTTTGTCTGATTTCAAAGCTCCATGTTTTAACTGTGTCTAGTCACTTCAGAAATATATTGTTAACAAATCCCCTTAGATGAATTAGTATTATAGCATCATGAAATTGATGCTATATGCTAACTAATGCTAATCATATTTTTTGACTAAAAGATTTAGAAATTAATTTACTATAAAAATAAGGCACACTAACCAAAATATATTCAATATATAATAGTTTTGATAGGCAACAGTAACTTGATGACAAAAAAAGATACTGATGTCTTCAAGTTATTACTAATGGTCAACCCACTTCAAGTCAGTGTCACTTTTATGATAGTTGATTTAATTCAGTATTGTGGATGAATGTAGCTGATTCCCACATTGTAATGGGAATGATACCCATCAGAGTCTGTGGATTAAGGTGATCATGTGTCCTTAAGGATTATTCACACAGGATTAGTAACATCTGGAGTTTTCATGCATTGTTTAAAGATAAGTGGATTTGAAGATTTTTGTATAAAGCGTAATTTAAATCTTTCGTAAGAATTCAAGGCATACTCAGGACTTTGGTGGTACTGGGGATAAAAGCTAGGCTTCGGGCATGCCAGGGAAGCATTCTACCACTGAGCGATATGCCCCCCTCTTTTTACTTTTTGAGGTAGGGTCTCAATAAGATGCCTAGCCTGGTCTTGAGCTCGATCTTAGTCCAGGTGGGCCTTGAACTTTCAATTCTCCTGCCTCATCCTCTTGAATATCTGGGATTACAGCCCTGAGCCTCTGAGCTCAACACATTTATATGTTTAATCTCAGTTATTAATATAGGATGAGTCCTATTTGGTGAAAAGAAGTGAGCATTCTGATGATGTGCTGTTTCCAAGTTTATAGATGCTTAAACTATCTTTTAAGGCATTGTTATGCTGTAGTAACATCTCTGACATCTTTTGTTTTGTTTTGTTTTGTTTTTGTTCTTTTGTGTTTTGGTTTTTTTGGTTTTTTTGGTTTTTCAAGACAAGGTTTCTCTGTGTGTATCTCTGACATCTTATAAGAAAGAAAAAAGTTTCCAGACAAATCAAGTTTTGATCCAGGAGCTCAGAAGCATCACTAAGTTGGTCTCTGTCTACCCCACAGTTCATTTTCTTTGTTTGCTACCTTGCTTGTCTCTCAGTTTTTCACTGTCACAGCTGTAGCATGGGTATCTCTTAGTTTCTAGTGAGACCTGTTCTACTTANTCTCCTGTGTGACCTCGTTTTTTCAGCACAGTCAGAAAAAAATGTAGTGAAGAAGTATATATTCAAATTCTTACAAAAGGCTGGCAATGATTGTTTTAGGAGCAGCTAGTTTGCCATTTGCATTTCTTTTAAAAGGAATATCTTGTACTTCAGAATCCTCAATCCTAAAAGACTAGGAAAAAACCTTTATTTGAAGACAATTTTAGGTTTGCTAAGTACTTGAAGATTCTTTTTGAAAATTCTGCATAAACAGGATGGCATATTTTTTGAATT
Organism: Neotoma lepida; assembly: GCA_001675575.1. NCBI lineage: Eukaryota > Metazoa > Chordata > Mammalia > Rodentia > Cricetidae > Neotoma > Neotoma lepida. The sequence continues at coordinate 68,188 of LZPO01027396.1, read as the reverse complement.
GTGCTCATAGCACTAAGGCCAGATGTNGACTTAACTGGAACCATCCCAGAGCTGAGAAGTTGCTCCTCTTTGAAAACAATGAGAAAACAGTAGAAGGTTCTCACTCAATTAAGCGTAATCTGCAGGCAGCGATGTTAATTTAACAGACTCTGAAAGTGTGTTATTTTGGCAATTTTAACTCCCTGAGTGTGATTAAGGAAGCAATTGCTAGTTTTATGCTGAAAATTCTGGATGAGTTAAGAATTAATTAAGAAACAACCTTAAACTTCACTTGGGCTCCATATTTGGTTATATTTCTGTGTGGTTTCTGCATAATTAAAAAAATGATAGCAAACCCAGCCATCACTGGGTATTGTTAATAAAAATTAGTGAGGTGGTTTTCTGGTGTGTAAACTGTACCATTGAAATGAGGTGGTTTTCCGGTGTGTAGACTACCATTGAAAGATAGCTGACATTATGTGTAGTATTAGTTACGTGTACTAATTTGGCCTAAAAAACAAGCAGTGACTTTTATAAATAAAACACTGTCATCTTTGAAAGAATGTAGAAGTAAAAGATCTTAATATAAGCATCCATATAAATTACAGCTATAAAAACTTGCTTTCCTTAGATTACTAAATTAAAGCCATCTTTTAGTTTCAAAAACACATAATTTGCTATTAATTTAAACTGTAAACTTTTTTTCTCTTCCTAGGTCATGCTCTTAAACCTCAGGTCTCCTCTATTTTTACATCATTTTTGGATGGATTAAAAAAGTTTTATATTACAAAGGTAAGACTAAAAAAAATCTAAAATAGTACATGTACAGGCCATGAGTTCTCTTCTTGCCTTCTCTCTGCACACCTCCTGTAAGGCTGTTTTTCCATGTCTGTTGTGTTGTTATGTTGGAGCAAGTTTGTTAGCAACTGAACTGTGCAGTCAGTTTCAAAAGCCTTTGTCTCTGGTTCTAAAGTCTAAAAACAGTCCTACATGGAACACTCTCCTGCTGGNGACAGTTCTATATATAGTTCACTCAGAAGTGAAATGAAGTTCATTTATTCATTTAACCTTTGATTCCTGAGACCTTTGAAAGGAGATTGTACTAGTGTATCACCATGGCAACAATGTGTGTCAGAGTGTGTACCACTGTGGCAATAACATGTCATTTTGTTGTTGTAGCTGTAAGGCTTTGTCATTATTTTGCTTAATTAGCTAATGTTTCTTGAAACTCCAGAGAGATTGAACCAATGTCTGTCCCTGTCTTTTCTGGGTGTAGTTAAATGTGGTTGTTGTGCTACAGAGGGTTACTTGTTTTCACTGTACTTCAGCACACATGCTTTTGAGGAATGGAGTTACGAGGTGCCCTTTGGCATGGATTTGGTAAATACCTTTTCTAATCAGGTGCCTCCCTTTTTAATAGGGTTTTTCTTTTTGGTGCCATGGATTTAAATTTATATCTATTCTTCTGACTATTTAATCACTTCAAAGCNGAGAAAACCCTTTCTCTTCTAGTATATTTAGGGACATTTCACTCCCCAATCTGTTATTTTCTTGTGTTGTCCAGTTTTTTTGTAGTCTTGGGAATAAAACTCAGGGTCTCGCTCACTAAGCTTTGGTCTACCATTAAGCTATATCATATCCCTTCCCTGTTTTAATTGACAGTTAAAGGGTTTTGTTGTAGGGTTTTCGGTTGTTTGATTTCGATCTTTTGCTGTTAGATGAAGCTCTAGATTGCTCTTCACCTCCTCCCGCCCTGTGCTGACCCTTGTGTCAGCACTAGTGACTGTGACAGATGCCTGCTGCTTTTTACATGAATGCCTAAGGCATCTTCCCACGGCCAGTACTACCTGAGAATAGACACTGCTCGTTCTTTGTAATAGTTTCTGTTTTGTTTTTGAGAAGTTAAAAAGATATAATTTGGTTTTACCTCATTATTTAGAATTTTCTGTTACCACCATCACATGTTCGTTATTCTAGAAAAATTTTCCAAATGATCGTTGAGATTTTTATTATAATTGGAATAGTCTAGTATATTAATTTGGGCAAGCATTGGCAAATTTGAAATAATTTACACATCTATGTTAACTTTTTTCCCCTGGTGAATTTATATATTTCTCTTTAAAATTAGTCTTTGTTCTTCACACAGACAGGATCTTTTCTGTTGATATTATGCAGTGTGTCATGGTAGGTTTGTAGAGATGTTGTCAGCTCCAACCACATGCTTTGTTCTGTCATTTTGTAATTTGTGTGTTTTTTAAATTACAGTTAAAATCCCGGTAGGTTACCTGTTGTATACTGTATCAGTAGGTGATTATAGTACTACAGTATACTTTGAAATACGATGTATTTCATACACCTAAGTTCCTTGTNCTTGTTCTTGCAGTGTGGGCATCAAGCCCAGGACCTCATGCAGGTCAAGCAAGCACTGCCCTATGAACTGTACTCCCAGAAGGGTCAGTACATGCACCCATCAGGTGTTTGTTAATTGACATGTAAAGCTTCAAAGCTCACTATTAAACAGGCTGCTGTAACTGAGGCCAAATCAGAAGGAAAAGAGCAAAGTGTATTTCAGTTTACTATTTTATAAGCTAAGGCTTCCCTGTAATAATAAAATTTTATTTTATATTTTGTAGTTTAAAGGATTTGATCCAAATCAACTAAGTGTAGCCACGTTACTGTTCGAGGGGGACCGTGAGAAGGTTCTTCAGCATGAAAAACAAGTATATGACATTGCTGCAAAATTTGGGTATGGCTTTGAGTCTGTAACAAAGTATGCTGAAGTTGTGCTAGCTTCATACAGACTCTATGTCAGCAGTTCTAATTTAGATTGACTATTAAATTCATTGTGATTTATGAAAGTAAGCTTAAAATACTGTTTTATTAGGTCTGTTGCTTGACCTAATTTTACACATACATACAACATGTGTGTTTGTGTTATATAATGTTAAATATTTTGCTTTTACTACATTTTTGCATGAATGACAAATTTGATGTGTTATTTGTTGTGTAAGAATGAAACAAAATTGTCAAGTTACTAGTTCATGTATGCATGCTGCTAGTGTGTTTTAAAAAGGAAATTATGTTTAGTCTGTGGTATTTGATAAATTATCTATACTCCACCCCCTGTCACTTACTGTTTTATGTTGGTATGAAGAAACAGAAAGCACTTCGCATCCATAACCAACTGAATAATGATGGGGTGGTTTCTGTCTGCTTGATGGATTAGAAGACTGACGGGTGAGAGCTCCAGTGGATGTGCCATTTGTCAGGGCTGTTTCCCCTCGCTTCCCAGCTGCAGAAGCCCCCAGTCTTTCCATACTAGTCTTTCCCATTTGTCCAGGGCTTAGGGCATACTTAACATTAAGCTTATCCTGAACTCATCAACACTTATCTCTCTTCTTTTCTTTTTGTCTTAAGAAATTGACTTAAGTTGGAGAGAAATGCTTTACAGTGTCCCACCTTGTGCATGTGCTAGCTTAGCTCTTTATTTTTGATTGTTTGAGATTAGTATTAAATACTGTCTTCTTAGAGTGAAAGCCGTCTGTCTAATTTTAGACTCCGTTCTTACTTTATTTTGGTATTGTCTTTGAGCACTGAAAATAAGTCCCTCTTTTATTTTTGGTCTATTCTAAAATTAAAGGCAGAATTTTAATTTCCTTAATAGAAGATGACACAATCTTTTCTCTATCTTCCTTTTTTTTTTTAAACTACTGAAGTTCTAAGTTAGATACACTTAATGTCTAAGTGGATTTCAAATCTTTTCTTTTTGAGCTTTTGAATTGTACATATTTTCTTCTCCAGAAAAAATATTGTATTCCTTTGTTTTCTAGATTCTAAGTTATATGGAATACAAATACAATTTGCTTAAAAGACTTTTTNTCTCTCTTTAAAAAAGGATATTAATCAGAAAGGAGATTTAAGTAAAATTTTTTTCTGTATCTGCTCTAGCCTGAAATACTAGAAACTGAAGCTTTAAAAAATTTTTTATTTACATATTTTCACTTGATCTTAGCAAAAAAACAAACTGGGAATTGATCCTTATGGATTTAAATATTTAATTGGGATTTCTAAAATTTCAGAAGTACTTAGATGGAAATGCAGGGGACATTTTGCTATAATGTTTGAGTTGCTGGATATGTGGTTAAGTTTTGCTTGGTTCTGCCTCTGCTCCCACTCCCCAACAATGCACCCCCACTACTTTGTGGGAAGAATGCTTTTTTTATTGCAGTTCAAAGTGAAGCTGGAAGATGATTAGTAGGTAGGAATGTGCCACACTTGCTGTTGTGATGCAGGAGGCTAATGATGATAAATGACTGTTCCTTCTACCTCACACTCAGTTTATCCTGTCTCTTCTTAGGTGTTACTTTGTTTCTTAAGGCACACTCCATGTGTATGTTTGATTAAAAAAACTTGTTCAGTGAGCTAATGACACTCAGGATGGTTTTTTTTTTTCCTTCATTTTTTTTTTCTTGCTCTATTCTCCCTAATTACTATTTCATTTGAGAAATTATATTTTAACCTGTAAGGCTTTATCAGAATCATTTTATCTGATCTACCAACTGTCATGTTACTAATGCTATGTTTGTTTTCTCATAAGAACCTTCATTTACAACTTAAAAATAGGACTGGAGAGATGACTTAGCAGTTAAGAGCACTGGCTGCTCTTCCAGAGGACCTGGGTTCAATTCCCAGGAGCTACGTAGTGGCTCACAACTTAAAAATAAAAGTAAATTATCTCTGAGATATGCAGTTCAACCTTCCTGAGATAATGTTGAATAACTACTATTTTTGCTTACTTTAAATACATGTGTATCAAATTTATCCATTAAAATGAAAATGAGATCACTTTAAAGCAAAGAGGAAAGGCCTTGACTAGGATTAGAGACTTATTTTCTTTTTGCTGGATTTGCTCCTTGCTTAAAATTAAGTTCTNNNAGTACTTTTGTCTGACTTCCCTCATTAAATCTGTGTTTTGAACAATCCAGATTATTAGGGAAATGGCCTGGGCTATTTTTATTTTATTTTATTTTTTTATCCTAGAAATACATTGTATTTTGGTTTTCTGACTTCCCTGTTTGCAGTAGATAGGAATTTTTGTTCNAGTTACTGAAGACTTGGGGGTGTTTTTTGTTTGAATGCCACACCACCAACTCTGAGTCCGAAGTCACTTCTCTGTGCATCCATCACAGTGGGAGGAAGGCTCCACCACATTGCTTCCTGCTAGAATTTGTGTATTTTAATTAGGGCATTGTTAATCCGTCCTTTATTTCCTTTCTTTTTTGTCCTGTGTTCTTATTGCCTCATTAACTAAAATTGACCATTTTTAGTGNAGTGATCCCATCATGTAGAATGTTTTTAGTGTGTTATTGTACTCATTTTGCCCCCCTTTTACCCCTACTCCAGCACTATTGAACATGCTTCAACACCCATGACCCAATGGACATAATAGCCAAATGCTAAGTAATAATCCTGTGGTTGTTGATCCATGTTGGCTAGTAAAATACTTTTACTCCTTTAAGAGCTGAATAAACATCACCTGCCAGTAGTCATGACAGATGCATTGACATTTTCCATAGAACTTAAGGCAATACCTTATCATCATTTTTACAGTATTCTTAAGTTGTTTGATATAATTCAGCATGAGAGTGATTAGTTTGGCCAGATGGTCCTTTTACATAAAATCAGAGTCTGGCTTTCCTCTCCATTAAGCTACCTACTCCTTCTTTAAATATGTTTAAGAACCTTGTGAATTGGTGTTTGAAATTTGTGAGAATAACAAGAAGTAGATGATGGATGTTCTACTTAGAAATAAAGCAATTTGAGTCTCTCTCTCTCAAAATTGACAGTTTAGAAACATTTCATTTCTGAGTTTTGTGATAGTTTGTGTATTGTACCTTAATTTGATTTTGACTAAAATAACAGTTCTGGAAACAAAAATAAAAGAGATTCCAAAAGCTAAATATGCAAGAAAACTTCTGAATATGAAAAGTAAGCCCAAATTGCCCCTTATTCTCTTTCAGAGCTTATGAATATAGGATGGATGTCCAGTTACAGGTTTTTTATTACTATTGTTGTTCTTTGCTTCAGATTTTTTACTTTGTATTATTTTTTAATTTTTATTTGTGTGTGTGTGTGTGTGTCTGTCCGGTGTTTATGTACACATGTGTCAGTTTGTCTGGAGCTAGAATTACAGGTGGTTATAAATCATCCAGTGTGGGTGCTAGCAATCAAACTTGGTCTAGTCCTCTCCAAGGGTGGCAGGCTCTCTTACCTACTGAGCCATTTCTCCAGCCCCTTCAGAGGTTTTTCAAAAAGCAAGTTTCTATGGGGTTTGTCCACTGCATCCCAGGGTGGAATGGATCCCTTATCACNAGATAGTAGCAAAGGATTGAAAGGAAAATGGCTTGTCTTGGGACAGGAAAAGTAGACTTCATCTCCCCCAGTGAAGCAGATAGGCTTGTTCCCACCATCTGCACTCGGTACTCTGTCCCAGTGGTTCCCAGCTCNGGTGTCTTGCAGCATCCTCTGGCTTCATATTCTGTCCTTTCTACTACCAGCTCCCGTGAGGACTGTTCACTTCCTAGCTCTGTACTGTTTCATCTTGTTAAGCTGCAGAGCCTNACTTTGTTTTGTGTCTACTAAAGCCAGGAGCCCATCTGCATCCTCTTAAGTCCTCACCGCAGCAGTTTGGTGCTCTGGAACTTGATTTGGCTCTTTGTCTCAACCTCACATCCAACCCAGAACTAACTTTCTGCTTTGAGTGATTTGACCTGAGCTGTATCTTGCTGGTTCGTTACCATTGTGCTTATAAATCGATAGCCTTCATTTTGCCCCAGTCTTAAGTGAATTCCAGGACAGCTAGGGCTCTGTTACACAGAGGAACCCTGTCCAAAAAACCAAAAGAAACAAAAGTGTTTTCAGATTTGTTATTCAAGCTTGTTTTCTTAATAACTCTGATATATTAATGATTTGTGAAATTAAGATAAAATGAGTATAACTTGTTAATCTTTTGAGCAGTTATTTTGAGATGTTATTAGTTTGGCTTTTTTATTTTTATTTCTTCAGTTAAAATATATTGACAGTTTGTTCTTTATTTATAGTGGTCTGGCGGCTGGAGAAGATAACGGACAGAGGGGTTATTTGCTGACTTATGTCATTGCATACATTCGTGTAAGTTGTATTTCTGACATCAGTTACTTTCCTATTGCCATGATAAGACACCATGATCAAGGAAGGCATCTTATAAAAGAAAACATTTAATGCGGGGCTCACAGTTGCAGAGGCTTATATAGTCCATGACCATCATGGCAGGGAACATGGCAGCAGGCAGGCAGGCATGGCACTGGAGCAGCATCTGAAAGCTTACCTCTTTATCCACAAGTAGGAGGTATTCNCCCTCCCCCCATGACATACCTCCTCCAACAAGACCATACCTCCTAATCCTTTCCAAATAGTCCTATGAACTGGGGACCAAGCATTCAAATATATGAACCTATGAGGCCATTTTCATTCAAACCACTACATTGACTTAGGTTATAAATAATAGTTTTTCTTGCTTAGAATGAATAAAATTACTNTATTTTCCTAAGTATTAAGCTACTGTAATTTAGTGCATTGTTTTATTTGAAAGCCTGGATTTACTATTGACTTTTTAGAAGCCCCTTTAAAACTTTTGTGTTTTTGAGGAACTTACAGGTGATTTAATGTCTTTCTGCCTTTTAAAAAATTACGCCAGCCTCTGGCTGAAAGCCGAGTGTGGCTTTCTTAACATTACTTGAGCTGGAGTCAAGCTGTCCTATGTAGCAACAGTCTTCACTTGATTTATAATCCATCTTAAAGATTTATAAAGCTTTATCCTTTCTTTAAAAATTGATACTTGATTGATTCTAAGTAGTCACTGGTTCAGAAGTGATGATGACTATAAAAAGCCAGAAACTGTGTGTGTAAACACTGCAGACTTCCTTACCATGCACTCTGCTTATGAGGGGCTGCATTGCTCATACTTTCCTCAAGTCTGTTATGGTTACTGCTATAAAACCAGCCTTTTGAATTTTTAGTTTGTAATTTGTTCATTTAGTTTTGTTTTCCTAATTTGGCTGTTACAGACTCTTGACTGTTTTCTGGCTGAAGTTACTTTTATTTACTTATTTATTTATTTTAAAGTTTAACTGTTAGTGATTTTAATGATCTTATCTAAAAAGATGTATTGGCTGCCTTACTGAGAATTTGACTTTCCCAAGTGATAAATTTTTAATTTTCCAGTTGGAAATTGTTTTGAGGAAAACATTTATAAAAACATACATAAATTTTTTTATTGTTCTCAAAAGGCATGCAGTGTTCTCATTTTGGGATAATTTAATCGTAGTTAAGGTCTGTTTCATATTAGTGAATAGTCAGTTATCCCACCGCCAAGGATTCTTACTGGGAAAGGAGAGTGGCTGCTTGTTCCCTGTGTTAGGAACCCTGACCAGGAGATGTGCAGATCGTGTAAGGGAGTAGATGGCAGGGTCACCTGTGTAGACTGTCACTATCCCAGGATCTTCCTAGAGGAAATAGTTATAAAATTAGATGTTTTCTCTGAGTATATTGAGGGATATATATTGATAGGTGTATTTCCCACAACACTGAATTCAGAGTTCTAGAAAAAAATCAATGCACCCATAGTAAGTCCAGCACGATACACTTTGGGCAAGACAGTCTGTTTTTAAGGTTCCAGTTAATTTTGAGGCCAATACAAAAGCAAGTTTTAGGGAATCTTTCTCCCTAAATTTATTTGCTTTATCTTTGTGTTTCCCCCTTACATTTATTTATTTTGTGTTTGAATATGTACATGTGTGTAGGTGCATATGTCACAACATGTCTGAAGGACAGTCTGCAAGAGTCAGCTCTCATCTTCTACCTTGTGGGTCCTGGGTGTCAATCTCAGGTCCTCAGGCTTGGTGACAGCTGAGCTGCCTTGCTATTCCTATTTGCTTTAATCTTTAAAACGTTTTTCTAGTGCATATTCCCACTGTCATGGGGATGATTCCTAGACAAAGGGATATGTACCACTGAACACACATTTTAGTTCAGTAGATTTGGAGGCATGGCCTCCCAACACTTAGTGGAATTGAAGTGATTGTTTTTACTATATTTTATTTATTTCTTTTTGTTTGTTTGTTTGGTTTGGTTTTTCGAGACAGGGTTTCTCTGTATAATCCTGGCTGTTTGAGAACTTGCTCTGTAGACCAGGCTGGCCTTGAACTCAAATCCACCTGCCTCTACAGTGAGTGCTGGGATTAAAGGTGTGCACCACCATACCTAGCTATATTTTCTAAATGTGTTTCAAAATAAAAGTTGATGTGAAAAAAAGGCCCCCCAGGCCCACTGTCCTCTTGTTCCTTTTCACCTTGATGCTCAATTTTTATATTGGCTCTTTTACTATTTTGTCCACTAAACATCTATTTTCTAATCTCTTCCACATGTGCATAAACTTTTCCTGGAGAGCATCTCCATTAACTAGAGAAATATTTGAGTTCCTTTTCTGTGTCAGATGCTTTATCTGCTGCTGAGGCTACAGACAAGGCTCCCATCTTCAGCCTCTGGAGAGCAGCACACACAAGGTTCCTGTCCTCAGAGATGTCATGCCACACTTGGGAACTTTCCAGTGTTCTTATGAGACAAACAGTTAGCAGATTAGGTTAGATTAGAAGGAGTGCCTTACTAGCAACTTACAGAAATTCTAGTGGTTTATCAATTAGTGCATCAGTTGTAATTTCTTTGTTTTTGTGTGTCTTTACAGGATTTGGGTTTGGAATACTATGTAATAGGAGAATCTTTTGAGACTTCTGCTCCTTGGGACAGGTAATACCTAATAAAAGGACTTACTCTGATATACTTTATAATTGATGCATGTACATGGATATGTAATTTATCTGTGTGTGAATATGGAAAATTTATAATTTTTATAAGAAGCATTGAGATAAGGAAGGTACTGTTGTTTAAACTAGTATCATGATCTGAATACCATTGCTTTCAACCTTCACCTTATCCCTTTTCTGAATTAAGGTCATAATTTGCTTAGAACCTAACCAACAAGTATATTGAAGTTAACATTTTGAAGACCCTTAGCGAACAAACATAAGAACCTACTGTGTAGTGTGACTTGGATTAGGTGATTTATTAGCTTAAATGTTCATTTGAAAGCCTTTCTCTCCCACCCCAAATTACTAAACCTCTTATCTTCTTCTGTAATGTATCATTTAGCTTTGGGGTGTGTGT
>LZPO01027396.1:40685-53625 GCA_001675575.1 Neotoma lepida | reverse complement strand
GGTAGCCCAGGCTGGCCTCAAACTCGCAGACATCCGCCTGCCTCTGCCTCCAGAATGCTAGGATTAAAGGCATGTGCCACCACTGCCCGGCTCAAACCTAACATTTTTGATATCTTTTGTATATACACATACAACATACACATGGAGTCATAGACAGTATTTTAAGGTCATGCCACTGCATTTGAGCATTTTATTTGTTTTTCAAGTCCTTTCTAACTATTGTGAGCTTTGTAAAGAAGCTGTATTTAAGTCTGATCCTATTTGGTCTTTGAGCATTTCTCCCGCTTNTGAACCATGTTTCTTTCTGTTAACTTTGAGCAGTTTGGAAGATTTATAACTCATCACCACATTCCATCAGGTCTGTTTGGGAAGTGTCTTCTTCCCCCACCTTCCAAGGTTTCTCTATATAATAGTCCTGGCTGTCCTAGAACGCTCTGTAGATCAGGCTGGCCTCGAACTCACAGAGATCCACCTGTCTCTGCCTCCCAAGTGCTGGGATTAAAGGCCTGAGCCACCACCCCCTGGTTATTGTTTGTTTTAACATCTGAGTAAGTCGGATGTTTTGTTCATTTCAGGTCAACTAGAAAATCATTTGCATTGCTTTAAATTTTTTTTAACTTTAGAGGGATAATAATCAAGACTTAACAAAAAGTTACAAAATAGTATAGTTGTGTTAGTTTTTTTCCTGATGCTGTGATAAAATACTCTGATAAAAGCAACTTAATGGACATTTTTGTTTTAGCTCACAATTTGAGATACAGTCCTTCATGGTGAGCAAGTCAAGGCATCAGGGGCCTCCAGCAGCTGATCACATGACATACACAATTAGGAAACAGGAGAAATGCATGTTGTTGCTCAGTTCCAACTCTCCACTTAGTCCAGGATCCTCTGCCCAGGGAATGGTCCTGTCTGAATTAAGATGAATTTTCCTGTATCAGCTGCCATAACCACAGTAATCCCCCACAGACATACCCAGAGGCACATCTCCTAGATGCCTCTAGACTCTGTCAAGTTGACAGTTAGCAGTAGCCATTACATTTTCATATACTGCCTCACTCACTTTTCCCAGTNTCAGTATCTTACATGGNTACACAGTACGATTATTAAAATGTAAAAGCCAGTATTTACTACTACTACTGATTGACCTACGATTCTGGTTTTTAAGCTACATAAAGCTGTGATACTACTTATCTATCTCTATATTCATCCAGTGTCTCTATCTAGTATAACAAAGATAGTAAAATTATACATTGTGTTTCAAGATATGTGCCCTTTTAAATGTCATTAAACTGAACATCAAATTGTCAGCATTCCTCACTCCTGTTCCTGTATTCTACAAAGTGTCCTATATTGACTGTGGAGAGCTTGTGAGTTTTCTAGCACATTTAAACTATTTTCTTTTTTTTTTCCTCCACTTCAATGATTTACTTTTTTCTGCCTAGAATTTCTTGATCCACAAGAATCCAATCAAATGACTGCACATGGTATTGTTTTCAGAGCATTTATATATTTTGCAGAGGTGATAGCTTGTTTGTGTTTTATCATCAATGTAGTTTTTTTTAAAATAATGAAAATTAAGTACTTGGTATTTGCATGTCCTCATGTAGTTCATGTTTCTGCTCTAAACATTAATGAACCAATGAAGGAACAAATCCTTGTTTCTAATGTTGCCTTTATGGGTGGTAGGCACTTTGTGTAGTATGTCTGCTTACTGTGGTAATATAAAATGTGTCCACACGTATAGACTTGAGCAATGATACTGTGCTTCAAATACTGTTCTATTACCTACACGAAGAACTAATTGCACAGAAGTTGAATGGAACAGAGGAAAAGTTGAGTTACTTACATTGTCAAGAAGAGGACCTTCTAAGTCAGGTTTTTGTTAGGTTATTTGGACTGTGTGTGTTCAAGCAGTTTATGCCAATACTTACCTGACTATATTTTAAATGTTTAAATGCTGCTTAAAATAAGGTTCTGTTACTTGTAGATAACTTAAATAAGCTCACTGAGAATGGTGGAGTTTTTTTCATAAAATACTGAATTTTATAAACATTTTTGCTTTATTTCCCTGTAGTTTTAGACATAAAACAGAATAACTGAGCTGAGACATGTATTTGTAATCTTGACTAACCTCACATTTAGAGGAAAGCAAAGTTCTTTGTTTCCCGCTGCATTCTTAGCTCACCTGTTTTGGCAACAGCTGCAGAGACAGCCAATGGGCCCTTTTCCCTGGCAGTGGGAAGTTGGATAGAGGATGAGGTTGTGATGGGGTAGATTGTGCAGTGATCTTATTTTTGAAGTTTCTAGATGCTAAATCTGTTTTCACCGAACTTAAAGCCCTGTGGGGATTTTGTCCGTTTTTCTTTTAGGGTGACACAGACGTATGATGCAGGTGCATGTATCTACTTCTATTTTGCCTTTAACTACAGGGGAATTAGTGACCCACTGACTGTGTTTGAACAAACTGAGGTAATTTTGCATAAAGCTTTTATGTTCTTTTATTAATTTAAATAAATTTTAGTGCCAATTTAAGGATTTCAGTTTGAGTCATCTTAGTCACACATGGTTTGCCTGGCTGCTAGCCCATTGAAATGAAAGGTATGTTAAGTCCACTGACNTACTTACCAAATGGTCAGTCTGAAATTAATGTTGGGTATTCCTGAAGCCTGTGTCTCTTTGGTTGTTACTTTCAGTGCATTATAGCCAATTAAGTAACAACAGGAACCTTCATGACTGTAGGGGTCTTTGATGTCCCATTGACAGTCCATTCATCTCCAGGTGTTAGCTATTGTTGAGGCCAGCAGCCTTCATGTTCTTGGTCTATGTCATTGTAATAGGTTCCCATGCTTGTGAATTTTTACATAATATGATTGTGTATAAGGTCCTTGGGATTCATTTGCTAGCAGTTTCAATTATATTTCTTAAATGACCTTAAGCTGCTAGTTTTTATAGAAACTGGAAGAAGCCATAATAGATGTCTCATTTAGACACACAGGTACCCTAGTTTTTTAAGTTAATTATGTGCCTGCCAATGATATCTGTCATCCTCAGAAGTTTAAATATATTCTTTATGTGTGGGTGTGCGCGTGCATTTCTCTCTCTCTCTCTCTCTCTCTCTCTCTCTCTCTCTCTCTGTGTGTGTGTGTGTGTGTGTGTGTGTGTGTGTGTATGTGTGTGTGTGTATACAGGTACATGTATGCAATACCACACAAGTGGAGGTCAGGGGATGACCTGGGGCAGTTGGCTGTTTCTCTCCACTATACAGGTCCCAGGGATAAGACTCAGGTGGTCAGGCTTGGCAGCAAGTGCCCTTATGCACTGAGGAATCTCACCTGCCCAAAGGTTTGAGTATTTCTGTATCTCTAGCCTGGCTGTGAAAATCCCTTGCTTAGCTGGGCATGGTGGTACACACCTGTACTTTCAAGCACAGGGGAGGTAGAGACAGGAGGACTGCAGCAAGCTTGAGGGTCAGCCTGCTTTGCACGGTGAGTACCAGGCCAGCCAGGGTTACATAGCCTTATCTCAACACAAAACCTCCTTGGAGTCCACAAATTGAAATTATTTCTATTTTCTCAGCTCTGTTACTCACTGAATTCCTGATCTCATGGAGCTGTTTTATTTGAAGTGATGTGTTAGAAATGTAAAGCTATTGAGCAGAGGCTAGCATACTTAGGATTATATGGGAAACACCAACTCCCAAGTCCTGATGGTTCCTGCAGAGTCCTTTGTAATAGGTGTGGTCCATATGTTCTACCTGGGCAGTCTCCTACCTCAGCCACCATTGATAGGTTTATAGACATGAGTATGAGAAGCTCAAGGCACAGGAGATATTCACTTTGTGGCTGTTAAATATTAGCAAATCATTAAGAATAGAAAATGTAATGAAATATATGCATGAAAAGCCATATGAAACCCATCACTTTGTATACTAACCTAATTTTTTTTTTCAATTAGAAGAAAAAGAAAAAGTTAAAAGCAGGCCAAGGCTTAAGTAGGGAAGAAAGGAAACAGAAAAGTGCAAGGCAGCTCCAGGTTCTGTCACCCTTCACTGTACATGCTGTCTGTATTTTGTTACGTGTTTATCTTTTGACCCAGATACATGCCATAAGGATGGCTAGNACTTAACATGTTAGAAGGTTAAACAAGGGGACAGAATGGAAACTTGGGGTTTTTTCCTTCCTCCCTTCCTTCCTCCTNCTCTCCTGTCCTCCATTTCCTCTTAGATATGTGTAGAACTACAAATAATTTATCCCCTGTGATTGAACTAAGAGATGTTTTCCATAAGAGTGCTTCTGGCTGTGTAGTAGAAATAAATGAAAGAGTTCAAGCAAATTGCTTGGTACTTTTCTGGGCATCTGGGGAAAGTCAGTAAATGTTAGCCATTCCAAAGTGAAATCCAAGTAGCAGCAACATTTTGTGTTGTTTCCATTTACAGACAGCTGCTAGAGATGAAATCCTTGCCAATGGAGGGAGCCTGTCACATCACCATGGAGGTATTTTTAAAGGGGGGTGGTATAGAATTTCTAATATTCCTGCTTTTAAATATATTTGGTTCGTTAAAATCCTGGGGAGAGTCATCACATGAGTAATTTGAGAGAACTTGAGATTCCGGAAACATTTTTATGTCCTAGAATAACTGTGATTAAAGTAGCTAGATTGTCTCGTAGCCAACAGAGTGCTTGGTTTGATAAGCCTGCCTTGGTATGGAACCTATCAACTTTTCTAATTCTCAGAGACCTTATGTTACTAGAGAGCAGATTATCTTACCTGGGAGGTATTTGACCATAACAGCTAAAGCTCTAAAGAAAGGGAAGAAAAACAAAACCTCTACAGTCTTTTCCAGCCACTGTTGGAGTATAGATGGTCAACAGTTGTACATACTGAAAGGTGTTTGTCCCTACCCAAACTCAGCAAATTAACAGACAGGAATTTTAATAAACTTAGGGAAGTAGTAGAATGCAGTTGTAAGACACAATCTTTTANAAGTTAAACAACAGCCGTTCTGTTATTAAGATTGTAATTTTTGAGATTATGCACAGGTTTTCTGTGACAGAAACTTATTACAATATATTTCTCGCTATAATTTTATGCTTAGAAAAATAGAAATGTAGAGATTTTTAAAAATTTAGGGAGTTGCANGAGGACAAATAATCACCTAAAAATCAAACTCCTGGCCTATCCTCAACTCTGTGTGTGCCTCGTGTCTTTTTTGATATTTCCCTTTTAACTGTATTATCTAAAATGCTGTGCGTTTGTGTTTAAATCATTTGCATTTGCTTGCTGGAAAGTTGGAGTACAGGAGGACAATGATTTTTTTTTTCTGTGTGTTGCTGTATACTAGGACCAAAAACTGCCCGATATACTCTGCTTCCCTGTGTGTAGAGAGAGATTGGAAGAATTTTGGTGGAGAAGGGGTGTACTGTAGAGTGCCTGTCTCAACAAAACATTCTTACAGGCTGGGCTGGAAAAGATCTGATGCAGGTTCATAAGATGCAAGATAGTTCAGACACTGCTACATCAGTTTTTCTTTAATGTCATTTTGTTTTTCTTAACCCTCACAAATAAGTTGAATGGGTTGTCTAATGAACATTAGAGTGGGTAAATTCATCCTTTGTCTCCTTTTCCTGAATATACTCTTTCCTTTAGAAGTTGTTTTTTCCTCCCTTTTGTGTGTGTGTTTGCTGNTGTGTNCATGCGCACGCGTGTGAGTATGTGTGTTTGCTTACGTGTATGAATGCACTTGTGTGCCCATGGATGTGGATGCCTGAGGCTGAGTGGGAATCTTCCTTGATGGATACCTCATTCATTGAGGCAGGGTCTCTCAGAGGTATTTGTGGATGTTAGAATGACAAATGAAGAAAGTAGAAAACAGGCACTGGAAATGTTTCAAGTGGAATTAAAAGCTGAGGTATGCCTCTGGGCCTTACACCTTCTTTCAATCAGGGACTGTAAGATCTGTGTTACAGTAAATATGAAAGAGGGAACAGAAAGTGAGGATGGATGGCTGCAGAGAAGGGATGACAGAAGCTAATTGTCATTTAGAGAACCGATTATTAAATAGGCTGCTTCCTTGATTGTAGATTGATGGTCTCGGTTCACTCACGTTTTGTAGTGTAAAAAATTTTGCCAAGATTGAAGGTGAACAAGTGTCCTGCAGCAGTGCAGACGAGAGCCATGTTAGTAGCCTTTTTGTGGTCAGTAGCTCTCTTTCTTTTGCAGCTGTGAGGATATTCAGGCCTTCCTGGGAGTGGCTGTGTGTGAGGTACCCAAAGGGAGACACACGCTACAGTTGCTTCTCGGATGCCGAATGCTGAGGGAGGGCTGCTGTCTCAAGCACAGCTGTGCTGACAAAGTGCACCTTTAAAGCACTCACTGCAGAAAAAGTAGACTACTCCCTGCTGCAGATAGACTTGAAACTGGGGTTTATTTGTGAAAGTGATAAAAGTTGTGTGTGTGTGNATAGTATATTAATATGTGTATATATTATATATATTACCCAGTACCACAAGTAAATCAATAAGCAATAGTTGGAAAAAGTATAAATCTTGCCCTGTAATGTATTGATTTATCAATCCTTGGTCTCANAGTAAAATATATAACTACCCCCTGTGGGTTTTGTTTGTGATAGAGACTGAGCCCCAGGCTTACAGCTGAGCTACCTCTCTAGCCCTTGTTACTGTTTTTTGATACAAAGTATACTTAATGCATTTTAATCTTGTGTACTGTGTCTTCTCTATATAAATATTACTGGCCAACTAGGCTAGAGAATTTCAAAAGGTTTTCCTTCTCCTCAAGGCTGTTACACAGTTGGTCCAAGAGAATAAGTATTACATTCAGAAACTACTCCTCAAAACTGGTGTGATTGTGTCACGCTCACTGCAGTTAGCTTAGTCTCCCTCATTTTCAGACTGCACTGTCCAGACAACTACTGACACAAGGAATGCCTGATTGTGAGAAGGAACAAGACGATAAAGGAAGTGTTAAGTGTTTTCTGGGGTCTGTAACCTAACCTCTTTTAGTCCTCTTCAGCNTGCTGCTGAGCAGCTGTTATGTTTCCAGTGGAGCTCAGAAGTAAGCTGTTGTCACTAGTGTACGGCCTTCGTTCCTCCATGTCCCTGCCTTACACCGAGAAGCCTAAAATAGTTGATTTCAAATCTAAGAAGATTGAAATTGACTGCCTTTGAAAAGAAATACTCTGCATTAGTTTTCCTTCAAGACTATAAGTCCTCCTTTTCTTTAATTTCCACATTATCTAAGATAATTACCTTTTAAACAAGTGCCCCAGAAGGGAATCAGAGTTTTAATTTCTTCATTATAGGTTTTTTTGTTTTTTGTTTTTTGAGACAGGGTTTCTCTGTGTAGCTTTGGCGGTGCCTTTCCTGGAACTCACTCTGTAGCCCAGGCTGGCCTCGAACTCGCAGAGATCCACCTGCCTCTGCCTCCCTAGTGCTGGGATTAAAGGCCTGCACCACCACCACCCAGCAGGTATTTTTTTATTCTTAGTAGTTCTTTCCTATAAGTCATTTACTTTCTTGTTGGTTTTATATTTGATTGTAGGCATCTAACATTTCAATGTCAGGTACTGAAACAGTACAGGGCAATTCATGTTACAGTGTCTTAGTTATTATTTCTATTGCTGTAGATAACACCATGATCAAGGCAACATATAGAAGAAAGAGTTTATTTGGGGCTCACAGTTTCAGAGGGTTAGGACCACCATAGCAGGGAACATGGCAGCAGGTAGGCAGGCATGGCAGTGGCTGATAGCTTACATTTTGAAATACAACCAGGAGACAGAGATGTTAGGAATGGCATGGGCCTTTGAAACCTCAAAGCCCACCACCAGTAACACACCTCCTCCAGCAAGGCCACGCCTCTTAATCCTTCCAGAACAGTTCCACCAGCTGGGGACCATGTATTCAAATATCTGAGCCTGTGTGGGCCATTGTCATTGCATTATTACTTACAGTAAAACTACTTTACAGTTTGTGTATATTTTAGGTTTAGAATCTTTATCTGTTAAAGGCTTCACACGTTGAAAAATTCCATTTATTGGCTTGAAGTAGAATGCGGCAAGGTTTGATTCCATACTAAATTTAGAGGCTGCTGCATTGAAAGACACATTTTCAAATTTTTGTCCCATTTGTCATATTTATTTTCTATGTGATCAGAAACAGTGACTGCATGGAAACAAGTTCCAAACTACCTGATTTCCTGTAGTACTTAGAAAAGGAACCTAGGCTTGCAGAGGTGCNCAGTCCACCTCACATACACTATCAAGTGAGCGTGCGGTTTTGCTAAGCTGCTGGAGTAGAGAGCATATCTGTCCATGCCCCTATTCACTCACTTCCTTAGTGACAGCCTTAGCCCCACAATGTAAAACCAACCTAATGATTTATGCCGATGACTCCAGGTACGAAAAGATGTCACCGCTTCTGGTACTACCTTAGTTCCAATCTGTTTCCTGCTGGTGCACTGTACTACACTCTTAACTCACCTATTCCCCTCCTCCCTTCTCTTGCTGCCTGGGAATCTTTTCTTTAAATCAGGTTGTCTCTTCACATTCAGAACAAAACCCAGACCCCTTCTCAGGCTTCAGGGTTGCAGTGGTGTGTCTATCCGTCTCTCTGTCCTCATCTCTAATACATTTTTTCCTACCATTTCCCAGACTTTAACCTCTTTTCCCTCATGGCTCATGCTGTTCCCTCTTTTTCTGCTGTTCCCCTCATAGAAGTTTGCATGGCTCCCTTTACCTGGTCATTTAGGTCTCCAGTAAAGATGCCACTTTCCTGGAGCTGTCCCCTACTCACTTGTATAGTTTTTACTGTTTCCCATTTGAATTCTGTTCAGTGATGGAGTTCTAACTATGATCATATTCTGTTCTCCAATCCCCAGAACACTGTTCCACATAGTTCTTCCTGAGGGACAAGGATTACAGGAGGGCACTATCATGGCTATCTGCTTTAACATAAAATGTGAATTGCACATATGAGGAGCACTCAGTAATATGCAGTTTAGGCATGTTATTATATATTCTGCTGAATAAGTGACTCTGCTAACACACTTTCACAGAAGTATTGTAAAATAAACTGAGTCTATAATGAATATGATTCTATATTCAAGGAAGATCATAAGCTCAAGTCATTCTTGGGTTATTGAGGTAGTTCAAGTCTTTCCTGGCAATTTATATTGAGATCCTGTCTCAAGATCAAGATTAGAATGATGCTTAGAATGTCGTTGGATGGTGAGCATTTACCTCAGATGCAGAAGGTCCTAGGTTCATTCCCAAGCACCACACATGTGCACGCAGACACACACATATCCTAATATGTGGTCAGAATTATGACTGCATGTGAGTGATACACACACACACAGACACACACACACACACACACACACACACACACACACACACACGTTTAGGGTGCTATAAATAGGAAAGGAATATAGTCTTTGAAATCAAATATATATTGAACTCCTAACTCCAAATTTCCTGATGAGATCATAGGGAAGCAGGTTCTCTGAGCTGCAGTTGTCCTCAGTTGCAAACCAAGAGTTCACCACCTCAGAGGTTCTTTACAGGATGTAGCTGTGATGTGTGTATAACATCTAATGTGCCTTGCATGTAGATGCTGAAACCATGTAGTGTGTACTTTTAAGTAGTAGGAGAGCACCAGGTAGAACTCTGCTTTATTTTCTTAATCTTTTGCACCAACCACCGAAGAGTGGGTTGCAGTTTATTTGGAAAAGAGGTATACATTTAAGGGGGTCTGACCATCATTTTCATTTGTAGCTTAGAGGTCTTACTCTATGAGTNTCTTAAAATCTGCATCAAAGAAAAATAAGTTTCTTTCACATTACTGACAATGAAATTGTCTGTAGTAAAATGTCTGTTTTTGTGGTAGCTTCTCTGAAGTTAATCATTTAATTTGAAAATTTCAAATGCTCATTGCTATTACAGTTTCATAAAGCCAGAGGTGTTTTTAATCTAAAATTTAAATAACATGTTTAATTGTGCTGCTAGGCTTTCTAGTAAAGCTTTTGAGAGACCACTGTTTTTTATATATATAAAAGGTTTTCCTCATTTGCTCCCTGAACTGAAAATTGAAGCTGGCCTCAGTAGCATATTTCTTTATTGACTTTCAGGCAGTGTCATGACAGTTTCAGTACTGTGTTGGTTNGTTTGTTTGTTTTTTGTTGTTTTTGTCTTGTTTTAGTTCCAGGAGTAGAGAATATTGATGCAATTTCTCTTGGAGGGTTTGGCCTGTAATTGTGATTAATAACAGTTGCTTTCACTATCTGGAAACAGACAGGCTGGTTTGTCTGCCTACAATCATGCTGTGATAAATGGAGCTATTTTAACTCTGATTTTGTATATAAGAGAAAACAGATGTAGTCTGGGACTTGAGGCTGAAGGAAAAAGGGAGTCTGCTTAACTTACTCTCTATAGCTCTTGTGTCTGCAGCTGATGTGCTGGTTAGGTTAAACAGCACAGTTTGTGTCAGCCACATACTTAACTTGAACTTGGGCTTAGGATTTTAAGTCACTCATTTTCTGAAATTATTCTTCAAGTCCTTTGGCAGTAAGCAAAATATCCTCAATGAGTTTACCAATCTTAGTTGAAATGTTGGTGTCTAAGCAAATCAAAGCTCCATCATCCCTGATGGTCAGAGCAGAAACTAGTAGTATCAGAAGTGCTTGAAGTAAAAGAGCCCAAGAAGAGTTTCTGTTAAAAACCTCTAGTGTGAAATGGAAGGCAGAGAAAAAGATAGGAAGGTGGGAAGGAAGGAGGGAGGGAGGAAGGAAGGAAGGAAGAAGGAAAGAAAGGAAAATAAACTGTTCCTTTTGGGCCATTACATGATTCTCTGTCTAGAAAATCACAGAGAATATTCAAAGACAGAGTCAGCAAGAACACAGAATACAAAACTCCATATAAAAATTAATAACAAATGTAGAAACCAAAATCTAAAACATAACAACATGCACAACTACTAAAATATGAAATAAATGTAAATCTAGTAAAATAAATAGGCTTCAATCTAAGAAAATATACATAGGCTTTGTATTCTAAAAGTTAAAGAATGCCAACAGAAGAAACCAAAGAAGTCATATGTAAATAAACAGAAGTCAAATTCNTGTTCATGCATTGGGGGAAAAGACTACATGGTAAAAATGTCATTTCTGTCCAAACTGACCTATCTTTTTAACACATTTTCTATTTTAGTAGGTTTTTTTTGTTTTGTTTTGTTTTACATTTGTTTGTTTTTTTGAGACAGGGTTTCTCTGTGTAGTCCTAGCTGTCCTAGAACTCTTTGTAGAGCAGGTTGGCCTCAAACTCATAGAAATTGGCCTGCCTCTGCCTCTCTAGTGCTGGGATTAAAGGTGTGCACCATCACCACCCGGCTTTTGGCAGGGTTATTTATGGATCTAGAAAAGATTATTCTAAATTTTATATGATAAAACAAAACTAGATAACTAAATATTTTTTAAAAAAAGAAAAAAAAGGTTTTCCTGATTTTGAGCCTTGTTATATAGCTTCACTAATCAAGAATGTAGTGTTAGATCGATGGAGAGAATAGAGAGCACAGAACTTGGGCCACAAACCTGGACCCAAATTATTTTGACAGGAACACTCCAGGGGAAGTGATGCTGGAACAGCTGTACATCGGGAAGTGCACATGCATGCAGCTGTACATACAAAGGAATATGAACTTAAATCTACTTTACACAGAAATTAACCCCAAATGGGTCATGATCTTAAATGTAAAACATGAAACTCTAAAACTATTAGAAAATAGCATAGGAGAAAATCTTCAGGTCTAGAGCCAAGCAAAGAATTCTTGGACTGGATCCAAAAGCATAGTCCATAGAAGGAAAGCTTGGTTAACTGGACTCAACTGTAAAAAGGTGAAGGTGGAACAGCCTGGATATCTTTTAGCCTCTGAGTGGCTACACAAATCCTGCCAATCCATGTTCTGGAGTATACTACTCAGTAACAAAAAAGAGTGAACTAGTGACTGTACTTGGCTGCATCTCTGTGGGACTGTGCTGAGTGTATAAAAGCCAGTCCCAGTGGCCTCTTGCCCTTATAATTCTGTAACATCTTTGACATGATGAAATGGTTGAGAAGCGATTAGTGGTGTCTAGGAATCAGGGCTAGGGCAGTGGCTAGAGACAGGTAATNCATGGATGCTTTTGAGACAAAGCTGTCCAGCATCCNTACTGTACCAGTGTCANAGCCATGTCCTCTGATAGCCAACAATGACTTTACATCAGACTACCATGAAAGAGCAAGAAGTTTGTTTTACCTTTTGAGTTAATATTTTCAGTTTCTTTATGGCCGGCTTTTTCTCTCAGAACTTGTACATTACATATATTTTTCTACTGAAGCGATGTAAACAGATTCTAACAACAGATAGTTAAAAACAAGTGTGCACACACCTTTAATTCATAATGTATCAGAACATTATAGCTTTTTATTCCTATCATAGTTGCAGCAAACTTTAGCTCACAGGGAAAACTATTGAGAGTGCACTGCTCGCCACCCTCCACCTAGGCAGCTGCAGAGGCTCAGCCTCAAAGGACCATGACGTGTGTCTGTTAGGTTCTCCCATGTGCTAAACTTGTAGTAGCTTGCAGCATGAGGGGCATAATTAGAAAAGGATGGTGGCTTGAATAACAACCATGGGNTTGGGGATTTTGGGGGGAGGAGGGGGGCATTAAAGAGAATTTTTCCTTCCTGGCAGTTATGTAGACCCTTATAAAAGTAAGGTGTTGTCAGTGTGAGGATGCCCAAATTATATTATCATGTTCTTATAGGTACTTAACAGTTAATAATCTGTTTCATGTGGTTACCAAAATTAATTCTAATTGATATTTTCAAGTATATATCTGTTAAAAATATAACATCGGTGGTGCATGCCTTTAATCCCAGCACTTG
>LZPO01027396.1:0-13441 GCA_001675575.1 Neotoma lepida | reverse complement strand
AAGGTCTTGAAGGCCGAAGAGGCAAAGCCATCTGAGAAACAATCTCATGAGCCTCCTGGTTGGGTGAGTTTTTTTCCCCTTGAAGAAGCTGGCCTTTATGGGAAAGCAGTCATTGGAAACCACAGACAGGAATGCAGGTACATTCAAGGGAACACTCTAAAGTGTTTAGAGATCCATTTCTTAGCAAAGAACCACANAATTTTAATGCTCCTTTGTGTTGACTGTTCATATGTATCCAAGCCCACACCATACTCTTTCCTATGTACTCTTGCTGAATTACTTTTAGCCTATGAATTTTCTTTGTAGCTCTCACACTTTGACATCAAATGGATTCTCTCCTCATCAGAACATCGGCAGAAGAGTTGAGTTCCAGTTACCCATTGATTGCAGAGGCCTGGATGGATGGNCTTCAAGATAAATGAGTCNGCATACACAGAGGCTGAGCTACATTCCCTCGCCTGACAGTCAAAGCCCTCCTCNGTGCTGCCCAAATCAACACATGAATCGTATGGCCAGCCTCTCTGTTTCGTCCACTCTACACTTTCTCTACCCTTTCCCACCTCCTGCCTCTTCTCTGCTTAGGTCAGATGTCCTGACTGCCTTCCCTCTCTCATCTCATATCCAGCCCATTTCAAATACTCTGGGAAGCCTGCTTTATTTCCCCAAGACTGGAAAAGTTACCCTTCCCTTTCTGGACATTCCACGCTCATTAGTAAGTTCAGGAAATCCATCTTTCCAAGGACGTGCAGAGCAGCATGGTTANGGTAGCAAAGAACAGGAAGCAGTATAAATGCCCATCAAGAGTNGAGGGTAAATAAATCATTGTGTTCTTACAATGTTATGAAGAACAAGGCAGCAATTAAATGTCCCACCAGACTCATGGGTTGGAAGTTTGGTTCTCGGTTGGTGGTACTGTTTTGAGTCCCTAGCACTGGAAAAAACAAAAACAAACAAACAAACAAACAAAAAAAAAGAAAAAGAACAACTTCCCTTTCCCTAAGCCTCTGGCAACTACTGCTTTTTTTCTGCCTGTAAGATCTTTTTTCCCCCAGAATTCTATGTAACTAGAAGCACAGGGGATCTGGTCCTTTTTGATTGCTTTCTTTTACTTAGCAATATAATTGAAAGTTCTTCAAGGTCTTTTCATGACTGTTCCATTGCCTGGATGTGGCAGAGCTTATCCACTATATGTATTGTTTTCATGTTTTAGCAATTCCGAATAACGTTTCCAGAGACATCCACGGGCAGGGCTGTGTGTGGACATGTTTCCACCTTCTTTGGATATGTACTGAAGCATTCTGCTCTTCCAGCGTGTAGTCATTTGGTCCTTATTTTCAGTATTAGTTTCATAAGTAGGTGAGAAACTGTCAAANTGCACTCAGAAGTGTCTGTCCCATTGTGCATTCCCAGCAGTATCAGATGACAGTCCCTGTTGTTCTGACACTCTCACGGTTATGGGTTTCAGCCATTCTGATTTAATTATAATATTCAGTTAACTATATTTTTTAAGGGTAGCATTACCCAATAATGAATATGTGGATGTGACTCTAAGTACATTAATATTACTCCCTCACCACTCTTTTGGAGGGTTGTGTACGTGTGGTGTGTGTGTGCATATGTGAGTGCACATGGATGTGTGTGTAAGACAGAGGTCTGAGCCTGGCTTCTTCCTTAGTCATGCTCTCCCTTATTTTTTGAGATAAGGTCTCTCACTGAACCTAGAGTTCACTGATTACTAGCCTGGCTGGCCAAGACACTAATCCACCTGTCTCTATCGTCATAGTGCTGGGATTACAGGTCCATGCCATTGTACCTGGCTTTTTATGTGAGTGCTAAGGATTCAAACTCATGTCTTTGTGCTTGCACAGCAAACACTTTACTTAAAGAGCCATTTCCCCGCNCCTCCTCCATCTTCAGTAGCTGGACTATAACTCTGCAGTCCCCTAGTCTCTTGGTTTTAGCACTGTGTTTGGCTTCCTGTAGGTAGGTAGTAAATGTTTACTGGTTGCATGGATTTCAGTGACCTGGATGCCCTTGCTTTGGAAACTGTGAGAAACTCATCTGGAGAGACTCACAGCAGTACCAAGGCACATGCTCCACATACACACTCATGTATGAACACACAGAACAGGTGCTCTTTTCCTCCATCTTGGAATGGTGTCATTGACTCTCTCAGAGGTATTTCCTGTCCCANTATATTCTGTACTCAGTCTACACCATGTGCCTGGCACAGTGTAGGTTGTAACTAATATTCATTGACTGACTAATTAACGTGCTTTAGGCCAACATAGACATCTAGAGCCAGCTATTAAGGAAGCGCCTAACATCCCTTAGTTCCTTGTTNGGAGTAATTACTGAGGCTGCTTCACAATCAGAGAAANGATTATGAGATTTNCCTCATGAGATCACAGCCGTGGTGGCCAATGTTCCCCAGCCTCTCACCTCCTGCTCANTGTCAGAAACACAGTGCATTGTGGTGATCACAGTGCCAAAGCTTTATGACATCCATAAATTGAGAACTACTGCCTCCAACAGTTATGAGCCTGTGTCAACACCAGATCATGTTGGCTGTTCTGGAATGTGTTTGTGAAAGTCCTATACCAGCCTGGAAGCTGTTGACATCAGAGGCTGTAACTTAATGAGATGTGGCCCTGGAGCGTTGTGGGTCTTGACATTTAAGAACTTTTTTTTTCTTAAATTCTTTGATTCAATCGCAGGGTAGGAACTACTTGGCTGCCATGTCTGACACAAGAGAACCCTGATGTCTGGACACCATTGCTTCCTTCCCTTTCAGCAGATTGCTCCAAGAAGGGCTGCAGACCATGAGAGACGGCAAAGTCTGCTAGAAGAATCCCAACCTGTGTGTACTGCACAAGCTCTGTTGGATTCTGCCAGGGCACAGCATTCCGATGGTCCTGTTTTGGTGGCAGTGCAAACTGTGGGCTTCCCGCCTTTGTGCGTGTGTGTGTTTAATAGAGTGTCTGAGAGGCCAACTTGAGTCCTTGGAGATGCCCCTGCTTCCTTCCTTTTCCTCTCTACTGTGATGTCCTGTCCTTCATTGTAGGAAGGAGGAGGTTTCACACCCAGAACATGATGTGAAATGTATATGCAGTTTCTACTCTGAACAAGTCAAGGAAAAGAGAGGCATCTGACCATCTATCAGGCTGCAAGGAAAATGTCTGTCTCATGAAATTCAAGACTTGAGTCCCTTGTCTTGTGCCTGGTTCCTTGGAACAGGACATTATCCTAAACTGGAAGGTGACTATGAGTGCTTCAGCTACCAGGGACCAGCCAGTGACAGAGGGAAATGGACATCCTGGGAAGTGGAAAGTGAAGTGGAGAGTGAAGCAGTGAGGTCCAGGAAGGACTTGCAGGGATGCTTGTAGCTCACTAGCTCCCCTCTGCTTGTCTGTATCCACTGGGTTCCAAGTGCTAGCAGAGTAGAAAATGCAAAAGCAGGTTTTCGTTATTTATTTTGGTTTTGCAGTGCTGTGGATTGAACCCATGGCTTCATGTGCATGAATCATTCACTACCAACTGAGCTATATCTGCAGCCACAAAAGGACAGTATTAGGAAGGGCAGTTTTCCTGGTTGGTAGGTAGTCACCTCTCCGTGACTTTGTATGGGAGGTAGTAAGTTCTGGTGTCTTCATACAGGACACTAGCTGTATAGTATATATTGAGCCCCATTGGAATGACCTCATTCTATCTTTATTATCTCTGTATAGAACGTGTCTTCAAATGATGTCACCTGGGAGGTTGGACTGTTAATGTCTGATGTTTGGGGAACAGGATGGGAGAAGAATTGAATCATTACACAGCACTGAATTCAAGCAGTTGGAAGGGCTACTCCTTCTCCTGAGTCTTCACTGCATCTGTGTAGTTAGGAGACTTCAGGTGAACACTATGGAGGAAGGAGAGACTTGGAAGAAGGCTAGAACAACGAGCCTCAGACAAATCCGAGGGCCCCTGTGTGGTGATTATATTATGTCCCCCAAAATATTGTGTACCCTAATAAAACTTATTTGGGGTCAGAGAACAGAACAGCCACTAGATTAAACATAGAGGTTAGGCAGTGGTAGCACATGCCTTTAATCCTAGCATTCCCGAGGCAGAGATCCATCCAGATCTCTGTGAGTTCAAGGCCACACTGGAAACAGCCAGGCATGGTGGCACACACCTTTAATTCCAGCACCTGAGATCTCATGTCTTTGTTTGAGAAAGACACATGCCTTTAATCCCAGAAAGTAGTGGCAGGAAGTAGAAAGGTATATAAGGTGTGGAAACAAGAAGCTAGGGGGCCTCTTAAGCTTTCAGGCTTTGAGCAGCAGTTGAGNTGAGATTCATTTGGGTGAAGACTCAGAAGCCTGCAGTCTGAGGAAACAAGATCAGCTGAGGAGTTGGCAAGGTGAGGTTGGCTGTGGCTTGTTCTGTCTCTCTGATCATTCAGAATTTACCTCAATACCTGGCCTGGTGTTTTCAATTAATAAGACCGTTTAAGATTTGCTCTACACCCCTGCCTGTGTGCAAGGGTTTTCTACGTTACAGGAAAAACGCCCTTGCAAAGGATCAGACTTAGTTCCAACAGATCCTTTCGGCAGCAGGGTGGGAAGCCCTGGAGGGAGAACCCTGTAAGCAGGGACACTTGCTGGGCAGCTGTGGTCCAGGCAGGTGAAAAGCTGGGGCTTTGATAGTCCGGGAAAGCAGTCCAAAAGGTAATACTGAAGAAAATCTGTTCCCAACTTGATTGAAGGGGAAAGAAGGAAGGCAGTGGAGGTTTGTGGGTGACTTCCAAGCTTTTGGCTTAAGTGAATTCTGTAATTCCTTTATTAAGTTTTCAAAGAAACAAAACAGCTCCAGGTCTCCCTCTCAAAGTTCATTCTACCCAAAGACAGCAGGATCTTCACCCGTCTTTGACATTTTTGAAATATATCATTTTTTCTCATGCTAAAATCTGGTTGTCGACAAGTCAGAGCAAACATGGCTATATGAGAAAGGATTCTCTTGCTTGGAGTGGTGAACATCTGTCACTTTTTGACCACTGAAGTGTCCAGCCCTTTCGGTTTCTCTTTTGGAAANGTATTCCCCACCCCATGCTCCNTAAAGTCATTATGTGCCTGCCAATCAAACGAAGCCAATTGATGTAAATGTAGCCAGTTAGACCCACCAGGAATCCTGAGTGGCTTGATATTGGCATGGAAAATTATCTAGAATTTAAAGGAATCAGTCTCTATTCGGTGACTGATCTTCTTGACCCCAAACTCTTGCTAGGTAACTCCTTTAGAGAACACTCAGATTCTTAAAGCCAATAGTCTTTATTCAGCAGCCAGTGGGCTACACGGGGAACTTACCCAAATTGTGTAGCTGTGAGCCTTACTTACTTTGGCGTTTTATGTACAAAAACCATACCCTGGTTGACATACTTTAATTAGCAATAACAGTTAGCAATACACAAAGCTACAGAAGTCAAAGCAAGGTTAGTACATTTAGGGATGTTTTCAGAACTGTGGACTGTGATGNACTATGTCTTTGTTTTTCATGTTGGCATGTGTGTTAAGGTCTATATGCTAGGCTCTTAGGTCAGAATGATGCCTTGGTGTCTCTAACATGGCATTAGTTATGCTAAGCATCTGTTATAAAACCTATTTCAACTCTTTCTCAGGCTAAAGTATTAAGTCTTTCTTCTGATATTTTGAGCTACCCTGTATCCTTTCAGTACATATTTTTTCTTAATGTACTTGCTTTCTATTGCTTGCAACTAAGGCACCTTAGCTGAGGCCCAAGATGGTGACAGGAAAGCCCCAATATCACACAGGTATCTTTGGCTTTCTCTGGGCTTCAGGAGTAGATGTAAGATGACTCCTACTGCCCCATGATAGACACCACACTATCTGCGCAGATCTCAGTGCTCATTTGATGCAAACAAGTAGGTTGTATCTCCTTAGTGTCAAGCCACCATCCTGTATCCTAGCCTTAGCTGAGAATTCTTACGGGACTTGGTTCAGATGCCTTGCCCACTGTCAGACTGAAAGTGGAGGATGTCATCTATAGTACTTTCCCAGTGAGGTCACAGAAAGGCTACCAAAGACTCTGACTTCTAAAGAGAGAGAGAAAATGGAAAGCCATAAAGAGAGGTAGTGACAGATGGAGGTGGCCTCAGGTGAGCTTCGCCAATGTGACATTAGCTTTCTCTACATTGTTTTCTGAGGTGCCATTTCCTAGGCTCTGCTGACAGAGCTGCTCTGAAGTGCCAGGCCCGAATGCCAGGGCAACCCAGAGAGCCTCTCAGCCTGTGTTGCCGGTGCCAGGAGATCACAAACGGCCTCTAATAGCAGCTGGCCTGACAGCTCACTGCCTTTTCATTTCTGCCAGATGGATGTGACCATCAGAATCATCTTCCAGGCCTGAAGAGGGGGCAGGCCCAGTGGGGTAGACCCAGTCTGGGGCCTTGGAGCGGGCCTCTGGCAATGGTTTGGGCTATAACAAATATCTCCCCTGTCGCATTTAGGTAGGCCTGTAGCCACTTAAGAACCTTAGCTCTGTCAATTTCTCTGGCAGCCAGGAGCCACGGTGGAACATCTGTTGATAGTTGGATCAGGTCTCAGATCTGCTTTCCCTCTCTCTCCCCCCTCTTCCTTTAAGCTTTAAAGAATAAGACTTCTCACCTCCTTCTTGAAGACTAGCTGTTCTCATAGTCATCAATCTAAGGCATTAATATAGTGTTTTGAATTTGAATGGATGCCGTGAAGCAACATCAAATGCGCAATAACAATAGCCTATGAGGTGCCTAGAGCAGCCGCTGGCTATGGCTACCTCACGCGCATACCTGATCTGTAATATCAGACAGCTGATAGCCTTATTGTAGGCTAGCATCTCTTATGCTCCAGGTCTTGTGGAACTCCAGTTCCAGGGGACCTGACACCCATGGCAAAACACCAATGTCCATTATTCAGGGAGGTCCCTGAATAATCTTTTTGTCTCTCTGGAAAGGGACAGGAGAAAAGCCATAAATAACCAAACCTTGCTGTCCAACATTTAGCTCTGGCTCAGCTCAGACTAGCAAAGTCAGATTCCATAATACGTTCTTTGCTATCAGCGAAAGGCCTGGGCCATTTCTTGTCAGGAATCACAGACCTCCTTGGATGGTCAACTATCCTTGTAGGTAAGTGCTTGTCTCTAGTTACAGGGAAGCCAGGGAGAGTCTCACCTTTGACCTCATACCTCAGAAAATGTCTGCTGATTGATGGTCAGGCAAAGTCAGGGGTTTTTAGTGGTCACTTTAGGGCTCCTTATGGCTTAAAAGTTCAAGACATGACATAACAGCTGTCACCTCATTTAACGTGTGTTTACCCAATCCTTGCAGTTTTAGCCAGCTCTGCTGCACAGACAGAAAATCTCTAAAACCATGATAACTGGTGCTGCGTCTTATACTCTGCTCTCTATTAGAGGACAGACAGCATGCCCCCTCTCTACTCAATGTATGTACATTGTAGAATGTTGAGAGAGGTTGTTAACTTCAGTTAGAGGCCCCATTTTAAAGAAAAAGCAGGGAGCTGGAGAGATGGCTCAGTGGTTAAGAGCACTGACGGCTCTTCCAGAGGACCCAAGTTTAAGTCCCAGCACCCTCATGGCAGCTCACAACTATCTGTAACTCCAGTTCCAGGGGACCTGACACCCATGGCAAAACACCAATGCACATAAAATAAAAATAAAGAAATTTAAAGAAAAAGTAGATATACAGGAACTAATCCAAGGTGTGCTCCATTGTTTGGAAGACACTATACTATATGCTTAATCCTCAGAACTGTCCTGTATATTAGGTGTCATCCAGGTTTATGGATTATGAAAGTGAGGCTCAGAGAAGCCAAGTTTTGTTGTTGCTGTTGAGAAAAGGTCTGATTATGTAGCTCAGTAGCTCAGGCTGGCTTTGGGCTTGGGAGCCTTTGCCTTAGTTTCTTGAGTGCTCAGTGTATGCTACCGTGTGTACCTTGGATGGAGAAGGTGAGTTCTTGATGGAAGCTGGGGTCTAAGCTGAGGTATTTTTTTATTCTTAGTAGTTCTTTCCCATAAGTCATTTACTTTCTTGTTGGTTTTATATTTGATTGTAGGCATCTAACATCTTCAAATCCCTGTTATAAATTAGTAAACACTTTTGAATGAAATTAATTATAAATGAATAAGTGAATAATATATACAGCACATCCTGTTAGACCCTAAAATGAATGTTCTGTTGTATATTACCCGTACACTCTTTCCAATCAGCCCCACATTCTGGCTTTCTGAACTCACATGCTGACTTTTGGATGACCTTCCTTCATCATTCAAGTAAGAGTATTGGTGACCATGACTCCCACCCTCTTCATGCAGAGACTTTGAGTAGACAGCACGGACAGAGGAGAACAAAGACAAATATTCTGGGACCATCTGATCACACAGCCTCCAAAATCTCACAAGTTCATTTTGAATAAGCCTGAGTTACAGGATTACATATTGTCTCAAAGAGTCTATAGACTTTTTCTTCAAATAAAATTCAGGTCAAACATGCCTTAATTAAGCAGAAAATAGGATCCCTACATCCAGTTCCTCACTGTCATTTGCAATGGCTCTGTCCCTGTGGTGACATTGGTCCAGCAAACTGGGACTATGTTGAGCTGGTTGCCTAGTTTTGTTAGCTTCCTGGCCTCATTTCTCAGAGCATGATTCCTTTAACTTATTGTACTTTCCAGAGACCCAACCTTCAGCTTCACAGGGCACAGAACAATTTGAGGCAATAAAAAACAAAAAGGATTCCAGCAGCATATGGTTATGCCGAAATGGATACGGTTTCCTTCTCATTCCAACTATTCGCATGTGACATGAATTTGAAGTGCTCTATTCAGATAAAGACTTCTCACTGTTTCTAGTTACCCCTACAATGGGTAAAAAGCATTTAGCCTCTTCTTTTTTGTGCAATGACAGAGTCACTTCAAGCCACTGCAATCAGCTTCCAGTGGCTTTTGTCATGATGCAGTCTGCCAGATGTGAGGCCAAGATGAAAAGCACCATCCCAGCTGACTGCAGCACTGTGAAGGCGCGTGTTTCGGCACCTATTTAAGGCACAGCCAGGCACCGACATGCCTTTATGGAAGCACACGGATGTCATTACCGCTCTCACATTTTGACTTGGAGGGAAACGTAGCCATTAACCACCTGAAACCTCAACGGACAAGGAACACCATAAAGTTCTACAATGGTGAGACAGAGGTCGAAAACGTAAGCTTCATTATAAATGTTAGGAAGTAGGCTATATTACATATTAGAGCAGTTCAGTCAGGGTTGATTGATGCTGATTAGTTATTACCTGAGACTAGATAGAAGACTCTGTTTCTTCCAAGAAAAGAAGTAAGATCTGTGCAAATACCAGGTGCTATGTTTTCAGTTTCCATCCCACTGTGTTCAGACAAGGCCAACAGGATTTCACACAAGCTTTTTATACAACTACAGTGCACAGTGTCATTCATATTTTAGATTTCTGTGGCCAGCAGTGAAAAAGGATCGTTTGGTTATTGATGTTTTGTTTTGAGACTGCAGCGTCTTTCAGTCCTGGTTCACCCTGAACAGGCCAGGTTTATGGGCATGTGCCACCATGCCAAGCAAAAATAAGCATCATGAAGATGTCTGTCAGTTTGTCCCATGCTCAGGTTATCATCCTGTCAGACTTATTTTTATGGGACAAATCCCATTCAGGTGCTGGGGGGAGGAAACGTTTTAACACTGGGAACCAAGTTGAGATCCAGAAGTCCTGAATGAAACCAAATGTTTTGGATGACAATTTTGGTTAGCTTTTTATTAAAACTTGCTCTCCTGGGGGCTGTAGACACCACAGACGAAACCTTCTCTGCTGTGTGTAGCTGCGGTTAGTCGAAGTACTGAATACCTTTTAATGTATTCAGAGTTTCCTAAATGGCCTAGAAACAAAGATAACAGAAGAGGGCAATATATTTCTCTTAATTGACGTAACAGCATCTCCAAAGGTATTTCTTTTCAAATAGCTCATGAAAGAACTCAGACAGGATTTTCACGGCAACAGAGATTCTTGAACACGAATCCATCGGCTGCCCTTTAAATGTCCACTGACGCTATCACCTTCACATGTCTGTATTTCTCCTGGACAAAACAAAAGGAACGAAGTCACCACTCTCCTCTGACACGTGAAGGAAAACGCGACAGAAAGTCAGTGTTCTTACAGTGAGGAATGTCCGATGTCATATATTTTCTTTAATAAAGACTAAGCCGGCCCTTCCACTAAACCAATTTAAGAATGTGACCTGTAACTCACAGTCTTAATTACACAGTGGAAACGTGAATAGGTTCATTAATGTGGTGAAAGGAGCAGTGACCCTACCTGCCAAGTGGCAAGGTGGGAATAATTAATCTGGTCAATTAAAAGGAAACAGAGAATTTAAAATGCAAAGGCATCCATGTGGCACATTGCATTCTGCTCTCTGGAATTCCAGATTCTCGCCATCAATTCTGCTCTTCTCCGCACATTTCCTTCATCTTTTTCTTTGGAGAATTTGTTGGGCCATGCTTGAATCAAATAGAAAACTTCTGTGCTTTATATTACGATCTGTTTCTGGCTTGTACTCTAAAATATTTGTTCTAATGTGTATTCTAGAAATGCCCCCTGCCCCCCACCCCCGCCAGAGGCTATTGAGTCCCCAGTGCCACCACAGCAATGTGCTTTTCTCTTTGTGGGGTTGTTATAGCTTACTCTCCCTTCTTGTTTGCCTGTTTTCCTGTGGAATTTTCATACTTTAAAAGTGCTAGGGTCTGAGCCACACTGTCTGGCTTATCTAATCCCATTTATGGTCCTATAACCTTGAAGCTTGCCACAACCTGGCTGTCAGCACCAGATCCTAAATACATATGGTGGTGTGTTTGCTTTGTGGAACAGGAAATTAGTCAAACAGTTACTTTTTCACAAATGTTCATAATTCCTCATGACATTTACAAGCCAGTAGTAGCACTGACACACAAAATGATCTCAGAACATCTCAGGGAGACCTGAGAGGTTATCAACAGCGAGGCCACTGCACTTTGATGTTAGCATCCGTTGCAGGCTTGGCTGCAATGCCAAGAGTCCACAGAGGCCAGCTCTGTTGCCAGTGTGGGTTAGTGTCGCCTTGTTGCATGCAGTCCATGGAGAAGAGAATCCATTAGTGTCTTACTCCTTTTCTGCTGGTGCAAGCCCAGGTCCTGGGCAGACATTTATATCATTGCTGTTACAATCCCAGCAAAGCTTTAAAAAAAGAACAACATCTGGGGGTTTCAGTCCACTCAAAGGAAGGCTTTTTATGGTGAGAATCTAAATAGTTCTGGTTGCTAAGCAGGGGAAATTCTCATCTACAAAAACAACAGAAAACCAGCTCAAATGCTTTGGTGGTGAAGTGCAAGGTGTTAAAGTCTCCGTTTCCTAGGTGTTAGACTTGGCAAGCCAGACATCGCCAGGGTGGAGTCAAGACTCTGTGCTGGCCTAGCTCAGACTCAGTGGTGCATAGTGTCAGCTCTGCAGGAGGCCCGCTGGGGCCATATGTGCGGTGCTGAGTGAAAGGGATCAACAGCTGGTGCCAGGACCTGGCAAGCAGGCTGGCCCAAGCCCTCCTGTTTCCAAAATCCAAATCACCAGAGGGATTCCCCTTCCTGCAGTTCCAGCCAGTAGTTTTATAAAAGCNTAAAGCATCACTGTATTGTGGTTTATAATGATCCCTTACATTTGTAAAGCATTTTACAGTTTACCAAGCGCTTTACAGACGTTATTTCATTCAAGCCTTCTAACAGCCCTGGAGAGTTGCAAGGCGCAGATACAGTGATTGGCTTTCCAAAGATGGAGAAAGGGAGTCCCAGAGAATGATGCNACCAAGCGATGCGCTTTGTTTCCTTATACCTGGCCTGGAGCTGTCCATGTATACACCTTCCGAACTCTTCTGTGAACTTGGAGATCCAAGGAAGCGATCATAGCTGAAGTTTATGTGCAATTCCATTTGGGATTTTTTTTTCTTTTGTGTAAGCATTGGTGGCTCAGCCATGGGTCTTTTCCTTTTAAAACAGCAGGGGAGGGAAGAAAAGTTGGAAGGAGCAAGCAGGGATCTAAACAGGGGCTGGGCATGCTGGGTGTAGGATCCCCTTGCAAGGGCCATCAAAACTGCCAGTTCAGCATGCACTGCAAAAATCAGCCAAGGTCACTCTTCACAGAGGAAATGACTCATTGTCCATTTGTTCTCAGAGACTGTCACCATGGCAGCACACTGCAGAGAAACAGGCCCTTCTCCTGGAGCCTCTGAGCTTGTGCTCATGGCTAGCAGACTTACAAAAAAACTACAGAGACTCTGTACGGAAATCCCCTCTGACATGGAGAACCAATGGGAACCAGGCATGCGTTTCCAAGCCTGTGAGATGGAGGACGGCATGGTAGATAATGCAGATGTTGTGGGCTCTTAGCTCTGAAATAAGAAAATCAATGCCTCTCTGATAGAGACTTGAAACTTCTCTCTGTACTTCAGACTTGGATACTTGAGTAGATCTGCTGGGGCCTGTCTCCACACCTTTGTGTTCTATTGTGGGATATTTGTACACTATGTGAAGATGTATTGCTATGATTGGTGTAATAAAAAGCTGAATGGCCAATAGCTAGGCAGGAGAGATAGGCGGGACTTCCAGAAAAACAGAGAGGAACTCCAGTTGACTCTAGGTGTGAGAGAGATGCCAAAGAGACATGGAAGGGGTTGGACATGCAGAATGAAAGATAAAAAGCCAGGAGGCAAAACATAGATTGATATAAATGGGTTAATTTGTTATAAGAGCTACTGGGACAAGCGTAAGCTAAGGCCAAGCTTTCATAATTAATAATAAGTCTTCATGTTGTTATTTGAGAGCTGACGGGTAAGACAGAGAAAGATCCGCTACAGTGTTCTTCTATCCTTACAGTAAAATCTAGCAGTATGATTGGACACTAAAGTCAAAATGGCAGCATCTTATGCTCAACAGCTCTGTGATCTTGAACAAGTTAACTTAGGCTTTCCATGGTGGAAGAGATGTGTCTTGCCTGAAAACACTGGGCTATTAATAAAACAAAACAAAACAAAACAAAACAACAATAAAACCAAAACTGTTTCAAAGAGTTGTTTTAGTTCATTGAGATCATATTTGTAAAATGCCTTGGACAGTGCTTGATGTGAGCTAAGGACTCTATCAGGTATTGGAGGATGAAACCCAGTAAGATCACAGAGGGCTGCCCTAGCCATCCGCTTCCTGCTTCCCTGATAATGCTCCGATTTTCCTTCTATCAACCTTAACTCAGACATGACTTCTCCAACCTCCCCAGGAAGAGGCACAAAACAAAAGGCACATTGCCTAATGTAATTTACTCATGCTCGCTCATAAAGCAACCAGGGTTTGCAGG
>LZPO01027395.1:595055-627171 GCA_001675575.1 Neotoma lepida | reverse complement strand
AAAAGTCGCTGTGGCTGTCCCTTTAAGGGGAGTGTCATTTCTGTACTAGAATGCTTCACAGAACTGCTGCTTCTTTTGAGTCAATAGCTTCAGTTTAAGCTTGTTCCTTTGCCTAGACCTATGGTGTCCATGCTGTACTGCTGCCTCCATCCCCTCACTCTTCTTCCCCTTGGCTGGCTGATCTTCCTTAAGCTGCAAACCACACGTCTCAGCCTCCTCTAGTGCATGCTCAAGGCTTACTTGTGGTAGCCTGTGCTGTGCTTTCCCATCACTCCACACAGACCTCTCCTGCTTCTTTAAGTACAGGGAAGACATTCCTCCATTGTCCCCTCACAGTTTCTGGTAGTTCAGAGTATTTAAGTTTCATCACATCATCTTGTTTGAACCACACTAAGATAAGTAGGCTTTACCATTCTGAGGAAACGCCAGGCTCACAGCATATCTAGCTGTANTTGTCAAGGCCAGGGAGGCAAGAGTCAGTCTGCACCCTTCTTGCCCTGCTCTTCTTTCCCAGGAGAAAATTCCTCAGCCTCAAGGTCTACTCAGGTTTCACTCTTCCTGAATCTCTCCTGATGCATCCAGCTGAATTGAGTAGTCCATCTTCTCTCAACTCTTAATTCATTGAGATCTGAGATGGGCTCATTTAACCTGTATTCCCTCCTGTCGGATCTGTTCATTTCTGTGTTCAGATGTCAGTGTTCAGTCTGTCTTGAATCAGCTGGGTTGTGGAACAGTGAAATCCAGATAGCAGGAGTAGAGAGGTTAGTCACTAATGATGCCTGCAGTTTTAATTGAATTTAATATTTATTGCTTGCCTACTCTGTCCTCAGAATAATCTGTTGAACTCTCATTTTAGAAAAGAAAAATTAAAATCTAAGGAAGTTAGAGAACTTGAGGTCACTATATAATTTATGGCATAGGCAGTAGAACCTATTTCAGCCCCATCCAGAGCACTGCCCTTTTCCTCAGCATTGCATTCTTACATTTTCAAGAGATGACCGCTGGGATTGGCTTGAACATCCAGATGCACAGACTTAATCACTGAGCAGGATGGAAGCAGAGGGTGTGAGTAGGTGTGGTGGAGGAAAATGTGATGTTCTCTTGTGGAAGCAACTTCTGTTTCCCAGTGAATTACAGAGCAAGGAATTAGCCATCAGCCAGGGTCAGGGAGGAGAGATATGAGAAGGCCAAGGCTCAAAGCCCTCTCTAGTGAGGTAAGCTGAGGGAGTATAGCTAGATCACCTGATACAGGATCAAAGGTGTCCTGTCCGTGACCCCCCATGCTCCTGCTACAGGTCGAAAATGAGCAGCTGCCAAGCATGCTCCCCTGGGCTGAGCAGTGTTGACCTGCTAATGGACACTTACTGAATAAAGGGGTTCAGTACTGTGAGACCAAAGCTAACCCAGAGAAAAGAANAGAAGTGGTTAGCCACAGGACAGGAGTAAGACACCAGGTCTTCAGGATTGAGCATTATGGACTCTGAGCTAGGAGGTTAGTGTGGTGGGACACATAAAACAGAGTTTGACTACAGAACTAAGATTGGGGTGACAGTCACTAGAGAAGAGGAGAGTAGGTCTGGGAGGAGTGGGGTTTCCTAGAACTTGGCTAGACAGGTTTGTACTTGATGGCATGATGCCCAGGAGGAATAGACATGAGTGATTGAAGGCTTGTAGGCCGCTGTAGAAGCAGCCCAGGGAGGTGGGCTGAGAAAAGAGTCAAGGCTGGGAGTTTGGGGGAGCCGAGAGAAGGGTAGGACTGCAGGAGCAGGAAGGGCAAGAAGAAAAGGACCCTTAGGAAGGAGCTGCAGAGGCTCTACAAGGGACAGTGAAGCCAGAGTAGAGCAGGGCCCCAAGTATCCCCAGAGCATCATGGAAGCGGATGGGGCAGAACAGAGTGGAAGCTGGTGCTAGTTGCTGTGAAGAAGGCCTGGGGTTGTGGGGCTTCTGGGAACCCTTCAGCCTCCATCAGAACCTCCATATGGACCTGAGGACAGGTCAGTGGCTGCCCTCCTCCATCCCGTCAGTCACGAACAGCCATCAGAATCTACTGAGAACTAATCTTGTCATTGTTTCTGCCTTCTCTTCAGACTGCTGTTGATGTTTTTAAAAGGATAATTTTGGAAGCAGAAAAGATTGATGGGGCAGCTTCACAAGGAAAGTCTTCATGCTCAGTGATGTGACGATTCTGCTGCAGAACCTGAGGACACTGGGAATTTATTCCACCTGAAGAAGCAAACTGCCCGTCATCCTTGAAGATAAAACTATGCTTCTGTTTTCTTCTGTTAACCTGAAAGATGTCATTTGGGTCAGAGGTCCTCCCCTTTCAGATTATGTTAATGTCTGACTCTGTCCAAATGAGTTCATTTCCATTTTCAAATTTTAAACAATCATATTTTCAATTTATATATTGTATTTCTTAATATTATGACCAAGAATTTTATCGGCATTAATTTTTCAGTGTAGTTTGTTGTTTAAAATAATGTAATCATCAAAATGATAGACATGTTACACTACTATTAACTAGGCTTCAATATATCAGTGTTTATTTCATTGTGTTAAATGTATACTTGTAAATAAAATAGCTGCAAACCTTAATCCCTTGTACCACATGATGTGGCTTTTAAAGTAGGAACCATGGTGGGGTGGGGTGGGGTATGATGGTGCACATCTTTAATCCCTGTACTCGGGAGGCAGGGGCAGGTCAGTCTCTGAGTTCAAAGCCAGCCTGGTCTTTATAGGAAGTTACAGACTAGCCAGAGCTACATGGAAAAAGAAAACAAAACAAAAAAAAAAAAAAAAAAAAAAAATCATACTCTGGGAGTTTCTCTCCTGGCACTCAGGAGGCTCTGTGTGGGTTCCAAGAACCCAAAGAGGATGAAGCCACCAGGGTGGGTACCTGCTGATTGTGTGGCCTCTGGCCAGCAGGCCAGCAGGCTAGCAGCCAAAGGCTGCACTTGTGTTGCCAGTAGATGCTAGGGATGAATTCTAGCAGACCAGAGAAGCTGAGAGGCCTGGGGTTCTTGGAGCAGAGTTGGTCTTCAATGGTGTCTGCTCTTTTTACACACATCCTAACCTGGTAGGAGCTGATGGCCNGGAGGATTGGCCATTACTTGACAGCATTGTCTGTGCTCTCTTTCCCTAGTTGAAGAAAAGGAGCTGTTGAAGACACATTCCATCCATCTGTGTGCTTGGCTTGGTCTCCCATTGGACAAGGCAGGATTTAGAAAATATGCCTGAACTGGGTATTGTGGTGCACACCTTTAATCCCAGCACTCGGGGCAGAGGCAGGTGGCCCTTTGAGTTCAAGGACAGCTTGGTCTACAGAGTGACTTCTAGGACAGCCAGGGCTACACAGAGAAACCCTGTCTCAAAAAACAAAAAGAGAAAATCTGCCTGTTGTGATTCCAGCTCACCTGTCTGTTTCGATGATGGGGCTCTTAGCAGCAGGTGCCTACATACGGACTCTGCAGGCCTCATTCCTCCCGCCCTGTAAGGACGAGGCTTGAAGAAGGGGATTCTGGGAATTCTAACAGCATTCTCATTTCCACCTGGTCAGTGAGTCAGACGTAGAACTGAGTGTGCTTTTTTTCTTGTTCTTAGTTAATTTTTTTAATGTTTTTTTTTATTCCTGGACAATTTCATACTTACATACAGTGTATATTGATTCTGTCCACCCCCAACTCTTTTTCTCACTCCACCCCAGACACTTCCAACACATCCCTCTTACATCATGTTCTCCCCTGAGTCTAGTTATTGCTGCCTATTGGAATGTTAACTAATCTTGTTGCCCTGATCTTCTGTAGGTAACTACAGTGCATTGAGGTCATGAGTGCAATGGCCATGCCATGCCTAGAAGACATTGCACAGCCCTCCTCCCATCTTCTTTCTGCTCCCTTTTCTACAGTTTTCCCTGAGCCTTTGCAGAGAAGNTGAGCTTGCTTTGCAAATGAAGCCGCTTCCCAGTTAAAATGTCACAGGGTTAGTTCTAATACCAAGCAAATGCCACAGCTGACTTAATGAAATACTTATCTCTTGGAGGGTGGTAACCAGGTCTGTGGGCACTGAGAGCTAATGGGTTCCCTCCTCTTCCATTTCCCATTGCCCCCAACAAGTAATGTTACAAATGAGATGTCTTGCAGGGACTAGGGAGATGGCTCCGTTGGTAAAGTGCTTATGCAACGTGAGGAACTAAGTTCAGATTCCCAGTTTAAACAAACAAACAAAAAAACCCCAGTAATCCCTGTGCTGGGGAGGCGGAGACAGGCTTCCTGGGGCTTGCTGCCAACCACTCTAGCTAAATTGGGGAGCTCGGGTATTGTGTCACAAAAGGTAATGTTTATCTTGGTGGCACATGAAAGTAATCTTAGATTCATTGAGCTACAGGAAGCACAAATGTGGAACTAGGTTCATGTTTAAAAATATTTTACAGCTCAAAATTGAATTTCAAAATACAAGTAAAATCACATTATAAGCTAAGATTTACATGAGGGAATTCTGCTAAAGCAGCCATCTGCTGCACCCTCCCTGGTCTAACATCTCTTCTCCAGCTCCCTGCATCTGCTTTCCTAAAAGATGCTTCTGGCCTCAGAGCACCCAGACCGCCCATGCTCTCTGCTGTGTCTCTGGCCTCATGGTCACATTGCACACATTTGGCTGCTGTGTTTGAGTTTGTCTGATCCATGATGCTGTGTTTCCTGGTGTCCTCCAGTGACTTGTTGGTCCACTAGTCTTGTTGGCTGTCTGTTAAGCCTCTCCCTGGGCCTTTCCTGCCCTTGCCTTTGCCTTGATTATATTTGTTCATAGTTTTAACTGATGCCTGAGACCGGATAATCTCTGAGTTTGAGGCCAGCCAGGACTACATAGTTCAAAAAAGAGGAGACCCTGTTTCAAAAAAGGGGGGAGGGGGGAGAAGAAGGGAAAAAAATCTCTTATGCCTGATGAGTTTTCTGTTCCCACCCTCATCTCTGCACTCCAGGTTTATCTACTTGGATTTTATCATGGGCATTTCTAGTGTGGTTTGTTGACGTTTCTCTTTCTTGGGTGTCTTGCTCTGGAGCCCTGGCTGGTCTCAAACTCAATCTCCTGAGTGCTGGTACTGCAGGTCTGTGTCACCATACCCAGCAATCTAACGTAATTATTGATTTTTCTCAAAAATTCAGTCTGCCTCTAGGGTTTCAGGAAGTGACCTATTATCCACAGGTGCCTAACTAGCAAGTTTTCTGGCCTCTATGCCCTGCTCTCTCCATCCAGCCCACCACAGTAACGGCCCGCCCTCTTCCCTGTCTCATCCCATCCAGATCGGTATTCNCACACCTTGACAACTTAGGACACAGCCAGCACCACCATGGATAAAAACAGACTTCTTCCACCACTCAGAATCCTTCATCAGTAATTATGCCAAATTCAGACTAACCACCATCCAGGCCAGGTGTGATTTTTGCTGTTGCTTCCGAGGCCCTCATCTCACCCATCACAGGAGGCTCAGGCCTGTAACCTGCGTTGCACTTCCCACTGCTGCTAGGCTACAGTGTCATCTCTTCTGGAGGCTTCGGCTTCCACCTTGATGTGCTCAAGCACTGGTGTTTTCATCCAGAATGGCAGATGTCAGAGCTGGTCATCCTCAGGGTCCTTGGTACTAGACCACAGCATCTGCTGTTCTTCCTCAGATGCCATACACGTGAAGCTGTGAAACATACTTTCTACTGAACTGCTTCAAGACTTGTCTCTCTGTAGTTCCGCTTACCCTGAGCATTACAAGTAGCATCTAATGCTAACACTCCGACTCAGGTTAATACCGACTTGATTTCAGTAGCTAGCGGAAGCAGGCTGTGTGGATGGCTCCATCCGCTCACCCTTGTTCCTGCTGCTGCTGTCATGAAATGACACTTTCATGTACTGAATGCCTTTACCAGACTTGGAATTGCTTATTAGAAATATGAAAGGCAAAAGCCAGATGTGTTGGCACATGTCTTTAATCCCAGCGCTCAGGAGGCAGAGATAGGCAGATCCCTGAGTTCGAGGCCAGCCTGTTCTATAGAGTGAGTTCCAGGACACCAAGGGCTACACAGAGAAACCCTGTCTCCAAAACAAAAGAAAACAAAAAACGGGGAGTGGGACAGAGCTCCCCTGTGCAGGGAGCCCTAGATTCGGTCCCCAGCACTGGAAAAGGNGGGTAGAAAGCGACCCATTTGTTACGTTTTTACCTGTTTTAAGTTTTACTATTTTTAGTTATGTGTCTGAGTATGTGCACATGTGTATGATTACCCATGGAGGCCAGAAGTATTGGATACCCCTAGAGCTACAGTTACAGAAGGTTGTGAGCTGCCCAGCTTGGATGCTGGCAATCCAACATGTCCTTTGCAAACGCAGTGTATGTTCTTAACTGCTGAGCTGTCNCTCCCACCCCTTTTTACCTCGATCTCACCTTTATAGATGTCCTTGGTTCTTTGTNTAGGTTGCAGTTTCTGTCTAGTGGTCCTTTGTCTCAGCCTGAAGGGTACCTTAGTATTTCCTCTAGAGAGGACCTCTGGTGACGAGTCCTCTTTTAAGGTTTTGTTCATATGGAGCCATCTTCACTTAAGGGTAGTCTTGTTAGCTCACAGACTCTATGGAGAGTCCTGCTGCCAGCACTTGGCCAGCCTTCTTAACGTCCTGCCCAGACATTCGTTTCAGAGTTCTAGGAAGGTTACTTTGGGGCCGGTTCTTGCCAGCCTTCCCATT
Source organism: Neotoma lepida (assembly GCA_001675575.1). NCBI lineage: Eukaryota > Metazoa > Chordata > Mammalia > Rodentia > Cricetidae > Neotoma > Neotoma lepida. Next base: position 620,451 of record LZPO01027395.1, on the reverse strand, counting down.
GGGTACTGAGGCCAGTCCTGGCCAATGGTGACCCACCTGTGGGATGTATACACAGCTCTCTGTGGCCTGTCTCCTATAGGTTCTGGGAATTCCACCTGCTGCTGCAGTTAGAAGCCCTGCCATTTGTCCACTGTATGGCCTTCAGTTATTATTGGTCCCTCTCCTGTCTCCTCACATGGAAAGGCTTCTTCACACTTGGTACCCACTGCCGTGGGTGATACAGACTCAGAATACAGCACTGTCTGGTGATCTGGAAGCTATGCAGGGGACCCAGCATATGCTGCTGCTTCTTATCTTGAAGAGGGGTGCCCTCCCCCTGCAAAAAAAGTCTGTAGTGCCTATTGGCCTGAGAAATGAGTGCCTCAGCCCAATGTATTTCCAGAGGAACAGGCTGGTGGCAGGCCAGCTCTGTTAATGCACCTTTGAGGCTGAATGCCTTCCAAAGAATTCCTCAGAACTGCCTTTAGCTCCTTCATTTCACAAGGGGAAAGTTTTGCATGAAGCAAAGTGGTGTTCTTGCCCTCCTTCCTGCTGTCTCCCACTTTTGACAACTTACTGGGAGGTAACAGCTTAGCTGAATTAACTCTGATGTAGACCAGGCTGAAAGAATCCCAGGGCTCAGGGAACCTCCCTATTTACAGAGGGGAGGTCTGTAGTTCAGAGAGGTCTATGGGCAGAGATCTCCTGTCTTATCCCATTGTTTTCACCGTACCATGTTTGAACACAGCTGAATCTGACACCCAGGCCCCTCAGTTCAGTAGCTGGACTAAGAAAGACTCAGAGTACCCCAATTCTGCACCTGGTATGTGCCTTTGGGCAACTCCTTTGGACTAGGTTCTTTCTTCATAAAACTGTGCTGGGGACTGTATCAATCAGAAGTCTGCAAGCTTGCACATTTCCAGAGCCTTTGACAAATACATAGTTCATAGGTGACTGTTGANGTCCACCCTGAGATCTCATCAGAATTCAGTCCTCACTAGTTTGCAAAGCCTCATGGCTGACTTCAGACTTCTTACAGTAATGTGAGCTTGCTCCCAAGTTCCACATCCACAAATGGCCTCTCCACACAAGCCTACAAAGGCACAGAAAAACCCTTCCTTCCAGTCTGACCCAGGGCATCAAGAACACCAGACTCTGCTGCCGGGGTAATAGAAATACAAGTCTGCCATTATTCACTCATCAAGTGACCTGCTGGCCTTCAGAGCTCAGTCCCCAACTGCTATTGCAATGCAGTAGAATGTGTCCCAGCCAAGGGCCACCAACTCAGGCAAGCTTTGGTGACAGGACCTTGGTTCATCATCAGGGGAGCAGGCAGTTGCTGGGGGGCAGGGGGGCGGGGAGGGTGGATGATGCTGAAGGTCCCGTGTCAGCTCCCACAGGTTTGGTTCGTTGGTTGGTTTATCAAGAGGCTGGAGGCTGGCCTGGAACTCAGCTCTGATTGAACTGCCTGACTAGCTGGGAGGACATTAGTGTGTGCCACTGATCCTCTTGTGTTTAGTGTAATTTTTTTGTTACATTTTTATTTACTTTGTGTGTATAGAAGTCAGAGGACAAGTTTATAATCAGGTCATCCCGCCTACTGTGAGCCTTCTGAGGATCAAACCCTGGTCATCAGGTTTGACAGAAAGTGCCATCATTGGTCCCAGGGCTCTATGATTTTTATGGTATGTACTTTCACAAGAGACAGCATAGATTCCAAATACCTTTCACACAGTTCTCTCTGCTACCCAACGGCCTGGGCAGGACCAGCCTGCTCCCAGCGAGGAGAGGCTACCTGATGTCTTTGTCTTTCCATCCCTACTGCCTATGAACTGGCAGAGTCGGGTACGTCAGCACCACAGTCTGCAGCCTTTCTATGTGGCCTAGATGGTGAGGCAAGCATCCTGAATGATCACCCTAAAATGCTCCAGCAGCCTGCTGTGGAGGTCAGAGCAGCTGAAAGGCTGCCTTCTTGTGCGCATGTCCGAATCTCTTGGGCTGTGAGGGAGCCTGCCCAGAACAGCCTTCTCTGCATTTGTAACTGTGGGGCAAAAAGTGCTCAAGTGATGCTCAGAGCTGCCCAGTCTCCTTCATCTCCGGACCCCCAGTGTGAAGCCACGAGTGAAGGAGCAGACTGGCTGCCTGTGGCCGCCTGCTGCCAGCTGGAAAGTATGCTCCCGTTTGCTTCCCCAGCTGTCTCGTCAACTGGATTCAAGTATCCCCCTGAAGAAATTAAACATAAGTCCTCAGTTTTTTGGGGTTTTTTTGTTTGTTTGTTTGTTTGGTTTGGTTTTTCGAGACAGGGTTTCTCTGTGTAACACCTCTGGCTCTCCTGAAACTAGCTCTGTAGACCAGGCTGGCCTCAAACTCAGAGATCTGCCTGCCTCTGCCTGGATTAAAGGCNTGCACCACCATTGCCCAGACTCTTTAAATTCCAAAGGGATTTCCTTCAAGTTATTCTTGACACATGGCATCTGTAGCCTCTTCTATAAAATCTTCTTTCCCATTTGGAATCCAGTCCTTGCTGTGGTAACCCTCAAATTTCTATCATTCACATTTAACTGTGCATTTAGAAACGTAGTTATTTCAGAGGCTGGGGATGTAGCCTGGTGGGGAGTATTTGCACACACAAAGCCCTGAGTTTGACACCCCACAGCACCACACACTAAAGAAGACCTTTCCCCATTGCTTATTAGACCCCATAGTTTTAATTTCCCCTTTTATAAGAACACACTTTTTTTTAGAAAGACTGCCACCAGCCAATTGTAACCAGCATATTTTATCACTGTCTGAGCCATTGTCTCTCAAATCCCACTTCCTCCATCTGGGCTCGCTCGAGTGTATTTCTTTCTCTGATGGATTTAGTGACAGTCTGGGGGAGCTGAATGCGAGTGGTCTTGCAATCTGGAGTAGTTTTATTTTGCTGTTGCTCTTGTGTGATGCTTGACAGTTTCACAGGGGTCCCTGCGATGATCCACATACTCATGCTCATACAGCACCCAATTTCACAGGAGCTCAGACCTGGGAGCCACCTGCAATGGCTCATTGTAGTTGTCAACTTGATGCATCTGCAAAGAGGGACCCTCAACTTACGAACTGTTCCCGGCCCATAGGCATGTCGATGGAGCACCTTCTTGATTGCTAATATGTGCTAATTGATTGCTAATATGTGCTAATTGATTGCTAATATGTGCTAATTGATTGCTAATATGCTAAGGTGTGGTAAGGCCCCGCCCACTATGGACAGTACTATTCCGAGGCAGGTGGACCTGGGCTGTAAGAAAGACAGCTGAGCCGGGCAGTGGTGGTGCACGCCTTTAATCCCAGCACTAGGGAGGCAGAGGCAGGCGGATCTCTGAGTTCGAGGCCAGCCTGGTCTACAGAGCAAGCTCCAGGACAACCAGGGCTACACAGAGAAACCCTGTCTCAAAAAGAAAAAGTGGGGGAGGGGAGCTGCAGGAAGGGTTAATGAGAAGTCCGTGTTGAATGATATAGTTTCAGTTTTGGTGTGGGCGCTAGTGGAAGTTGTGCAGCATATGGTNTGTGTGTGCCCACCTCTGTGTTTACCTGTATGCACCTGTGCAGAGACCAGGGTTGACATCAAGTGTCTTCCTTTATTGTTCTTATTTTGTGAGATTAGGTCTTTCCGTGAAGCTGAAGTCTGTGGAGAGCCTCTGCCTCCCAAATGCTGAGTTACAGGCGTGTGCCACCACCTCAGGTCCTGTGGTGTTCCCTGCAGCCAGACAGCAACCAGGACTTACGGCATACTTCCTCAGTGATTGAGACGTGGATTGTCATCTCCATGTGACAGGTGAGGCACACAGATGACCACCGTGCCTGAGGTCACACGGCAAGCAAGCAGGAGAGTGGGGATTTGAATACAAAACTTCCGCCTCTGTCTCTGTGGTTAATGAGAGCTCTCATCACTCCAGCTTGTTGTTGCTGGATTGGGAAGACCAGCTTTATCCCTTCATGTTCCTGTTTTAGAACCTGCATCCGAGGTTCTCTCTGCTTCATCTAAGTTTACACTTCCTCATCTGANGATGACTCATGGGCTGACCTCAAATCTGTGCCTTATGTGCAAATTAAAGCCCAAGATATGTGCATGTATTCATTAGAGAGACAGAAATACAAAGTGATCAACAAGGAACTCGGGACACATTCAGCGGCTCTTAACCTGTGGATCGAGACCCCTTTGGGAGTCAAACAGCCCTTTCACAGGGCTCACCTAAGACCGTCGGAAAACAGAAGTATTTACTAGCAGTAGCAAAACTACAATTACTAAGTAGCAACAAAAATAATTTTATAGTTGGGTGTCACCACATGAGGAATTGTATTAAAGGGTCACGGCTTTAGGAAGGTTGAGAACCACTACCTTAGGCTGACCAGGTCTGTTCTACATAGGGAGTTCCAGGCCAGCCAGGGCTACATGGTGAAACCCTGTCTCAGAAAGAGGGAAAGAGAGAGAGAGAAGGAAGGAGGGAGGAACGAGGAAAGGAGGGACAGACAGAAAAGTCGGGCAGGCAAACAGACTGGTAGTCTCTCACCACTGTGTTCAGTAATTTCCCTGGGATGTAGTTACTGAGATCACCACAAGGGGGCAGGCTTCAGCACCTGTCAGTTCCCAAACCCTGCGGTATACCAAGGGTAACCCCTGTCCTCCAAGATTTCAGTCCAGACTTTCCTCCCGACAGGTCCTACGTCCATTTCTGCAGATGCCTGACCCCTAACCTTGGAGAAAGACTCTAGCTCATCTCCCTGCGTTAGAATAGGGGGCGTTAAAGTGGGGGGAGCAGGAATTGGGTGATGTGGCTGACTGTGGAGGAGAGTCAGGGCACCACTCCCAGCTAACTCAAACAGGCTAGCCTTCTAGAGCACAACCCTGGCTGCAGGGCTTGCAAATGCCTGCTCATATTCCTTCATTTATTCATACAGCCACGCCCTGATGGCCTGGAGGTGGAAATGCCCAGGCTGGGCCCTTGGGTATGGGGTGGATTCCCGGGCTGGGAGACCCTTGAGCTCACACTGACCAACCTTGTGCTTTGCACTCTTCATCCATTTGCACCCTTCATTCATTCCTGCCTGACCTCAGCTAACTCAAAGAAGGCCACCAGTTGCTGCTGCCTTGCTGGGCTTCAGACTTGTACCCCAAGGCACCCAGGCCTAGGCTGCCCTTCTGCCCTGAGCCTGCNGGGAGCCTCCAGAACTCCAACACACAAATCTCTGCTCTTTGTGTTAATAAGTGACCCACACTGGGGTATTGTATTACAGCAGCACAGGCTGCACCGAGAAGCAATGTCAGAGACAAATAATGGATGGACTGTTGTTCAGTGCTGAAGAGAAATGCACCATTAAGCCAAAAGATACCATCATCTTTTTTAACCATTTTATGTTTTAACTTTAATTCTTATTACTTACTGGGGGGGTCAGAGGGGTATCAGATCACCTGGAGCTTAAGTTACAGGCAATTATGAGCTGCCTGATGTGGGTGCTGGGAACAGTATGTGCTCTTAACCACTGAGCCATCTCTCCAGCCCCACACATGATAACTGTTGTGGAATAATCGTTTTGTGTACTATGAAAATATGTCATTGTGATTTGGTTTAATAAAAAGCTGAATGGCCAATAGCTAGCCAGGATTTTTGAGGCAGAGGGGATGCTGGGAAGAAGAAGGTAGAATCACCAGCCAGACACGGAGGAATCATGACATGTAGGATATGCGGTAACAAGCCATGAGCCATGAGGCAGGATGTAAATTAGTAGAAATGGGTTAATTTAAGTTATAAGAGCTATTTAGAAAGAAGCCTAAGCTATTGGCTGAGCATTCATAATTAATAATAACTCTCCGTGTGGTTATTTGGGAGCTGGCTGGCTGGCGGGACAGAGAAAGACTCACTACAGATAATCTTAAATGCTTGTTACTTAATACGTGTTACTTAAATGCATGTTAAGTACATGTTAGTGAAAGAAGCCAGCCTGGTCTGGTGTGGTGGCACAGACCTGTAATCATAGTACTTTGGTAGTAGAGGCAGGAAGATCAAGAGTTCAAGATCATCCTCTGCTGTATAGCAAATTTGATGAAAGCCAATCAGGGCTACATGAGACCCTGTCTTGGAAAAAATAAAAGAAGCCAGCCTGAATGGTAACTTATCTACAACAGCCTAACTATCTGAATTGTGGAAAGAGCACACTGTGAAGACAGGACAATTATCAGTAGTTCCCTGGGCTGTCATGTAGCATCGATGAGTANATGGAGCCCTGGGGAAATGAGGAAGAGGAGAACAGGATGATACCAGTTTTACAACAGCAAGTGTGTTCCATTATTCAATAGCAGGAGCAAAGCCCCGCTTTCTTCTCAGTCTGCTTGGGCCTGCAGGAGAATGAATTTACACAAGAGGATAATAGGAAGGCTGTGGAGATGGTTCAGTGCTTAAGAGCTACCAGCAGACCTAGGCTCAATTCCCTGCACCCATATGGTGGCGCACAACCATCTGTAACTCTAGCTGCAAGGGAGTCCACATCCTTCCTCTTTCTGACTTCAGAGGGCATTGGTGTGCATACATATATGCAGACAAATATTAAACAGGTTTTACTGACATGGGAGACCTATAGAAACACAGTCAACACTTCTAAGTTAAGAAGTATCTTAACAAGGTCTATACAGAGTTCTCCATCCCAAGTCTGTCCTTTGCTGATACAGCCTTGCTATGTAGCCCTGTGCTTACTGTATATATCCCAGACTGCCTGTGAGTTCTCATCTTTCTGTCTCAGCCCTTAAGTGCTGGATCTTCTTGCTCTTGAGGTGAGCCTGCTACCTGTTGCCACACAAGGGTCTCATGCCTCAGGAGGCCTGAGGCAGGAAGATGAGCATGTGAGGCTGGCCTGGGACACACATCTAGAGCCAGTGTTCTCAAAAAGAACACTGCATCGCCCACATGGAAACTGCATTCTGCTTTTTAAGAAACAGAATCCAGTGATCCTCAGATCCCTGCTGGATTTGTTTGAACGTGTTTTTAATTTACCATAGCTTGAGGCAGGATAGAAAGGGAAAATTGTGTTTGGCCATGGGAAGGGAGAGGCTCTGTCAGGACTGGAACCTGGTGGAGCCCTCTCAGCAGCTGAGAAACAAGAATTCCAGCACCATTAACATTTACTGAAGGTTGCTGACATAGAGATAACATTCCTTTCCTAGAGAGATGTTTCAGATAAGAATGCTAAGACAGCAGTGAATCTGCCTGCATCCCAAGACGTGAGGATGCATGCTTAGTATCTTTCTCTTTCCCAGCTATAAACTTGCAACTTTCCAGTAATATCACAAGAACAGCCTTTTACAGTAAAAGGTGAATCTTAACACCTTGTCCAACTTTTCTGATCTCTGGTTTTCCCTTATCAGATTGCAACTGTATGCGAAGCATCCAATGCAGGAGCTGCCCTAGAATCTCACCTATTGTAAAGGGTGAAAAGGAGGTGGTGGGAAGCATCCCTGAGAAACCTTTCAACAGCGACTGAACAGACCTCTCTTTTTGAGTGCGTGCGTGCGTGCGTGCGTGCGTGTGTGTGTGTGTGTGTGTGNGTGCGTGCGTGCGTGCGTGCGTGCGTGTGTGTGTGTGTGTGTGTGTGTGTGTGTGTGTGTTTTGAGGCAGGGTTTCTCTAGCTGTCTCAGAACTTGCTTTGCAGACCAGGCTGGCCTCGAACTCACAGAGATCCACCTGCCTCTGCCTCTTGAGTGCTGGGATTAAAGGTGTGCACCACCACCACCCAGCTCTGAACAGACTCTTACCCACTAAGAGCATGTGCTGCTCTTGCAGAGGAGTTGAGTTGGGTTTCCAGCATCCACCCACATCAGGCAGCTCACAACCACCTGTATCTCTAGCTCCAGAGGATCTGACACCCTCTTCTGGCCTCCTTGGGCACTGCACTCACAACTGCACAAACCCACACACAGATGCGCATATACACATAATTAAAATCTTTTAAAAATTTTTTTAAAAAAGAAATCCTTTACTAGATATAAACCAAAGACAATCACTCTGCAACCCACAGATCCAGGAAGGCTACCTAGCAGGAAGGACCCTAGGATGACTGTAGCATAAAATAAGTTTGGGTTTTGTCCAGTCACTGGGCAAGCTTTAGTGAAACATCTCACTATTAGGATAAGAATTTGTACCTCTATTTATGTTCAAACTATCTGTATATTATCTCTCCTGCAGTTGTACATCAAATGTTTTAATAATAATAAAAAACAAACAACAACAAAAAAAAGAAATCCTTTCAATGGTATAAATCCAAAAGCCTTCAAGAACCTCTATATATGGGACTGGAGAGATGGCTCAGGAGTTAAAAGTGCTTACTGCTCTTACAGACGACCTGAGTTCCTGAGTTTAGTTCCCAGTACCCACATGGTGGCTCACATCTGCCTATAATTCCAGTTCCAGGGGACCCAAAATTCTCTTCTGACTTCCTCAGGCTCCTACATGCATGAGGTGAACATACATACTGTCTTAGTTAGGTCTCTTCTATTGCTGTGAAGAGACACCATGACCACGGCAACTCTTAAAAAGGAAAACGTTTAATTGAGGCTGGCTTATAGTTCAGAGGTTTGGTCCATTATCATGATAGGAAGCAGGGTGGCATGCAGGCAGACACGGTGCTTAAGAGGTAGCTGAGAGTTCTACATCTGGATCAGCAGACAGCAGGAAGAGAGAGATTGAACCCAGGGCCTTGTGCCTGTTAAGCTAGTGCCCTGTCACTGAGTTAACTATAACCCCTGCTGCAAATATTTCTAATGGGCTAAATAAGTCTCTTGCCAGTCTACCCCAGNCCGGATCCTTCTCTCACTGACCAGGCCCATCTTTAAACATTGAGGAAGATATCACCCCACTCCCTGGTGTCACAGGAAAATGGTCTAATCTTAGCTGTCACCTGACTCCCAATTGCAAATGCCAGGTTCATGTATACGAGAAGATGGTAATTTTACCATCAGGGTTAATGCTTAGTATAAAACTTCTGGTCTGGGGAGATGGTTCAGGACAAAGCTCTTTCTGTGTGTGATTAATATTTCTGTGTGTGGTTAATATTGACAGTCAGTTTGATAGGATCTAGAGCCTCCCAGGACACAAGCCTCCAGGCAGACCTGTGAGGAAGTTTCTTGATTTATTAACTGAAATGGGAAGACCCACTCAGATGTGGGCAGTACCTTCCAGTGGTGNCCCAGCTGGAAGGAAGTCCAAGGACATTTTACTTGTTTGTCTGTATGTCTAGCTGATGAGTTAATCTTTCCTGTTTGGGGATTCATCTACCCTGTTGCTACCATGGGTAGCAACATTGCTGCCACCATCAGAACCTGGCTTCCTCGGCCTTCCAGTATGTACTGAAGGCTAGTGTCCTCCTGGGAATCCTCTAGGCCTTCAGTCCTAAATTAGGACTTCTGAGGCATCAGGCTCATGAACTGGTCCTCAGATTCTTCCAGTGTGAAGACAGCCATTGTCAGACTACCCAGTCTGAGAAGTCCCCCCCCCCTCTCTTTCTCTCCTTCTCTCTCTCTCTCTTTCTGTCTCTCTGTCTCTGTCTCTCTCTCTGTGTGTATTCTATGTTCTACCTTCTACAGAACCCTGAGTAACACACCACGAAGGCATAAGGACCTCAGTTCAAACCCACATCAAGCCAGTGGAGCATCTGTAACCCCAGCACTCTGACAGCCAGAGAGGAGGCAGAGTCAGGAGAGTTCCCAGAAGCTGCTGGGTCAGCTGCAAGAGACCCCAGTTAACCAAACAAGGTGGAAGGCAAGGACTGACAGCAGAGGCTGTCCGAGACACACATGCGCACACACACACACAATCGTGAGCACACACACATACTCACATTCACATGCAAGCACAAACACACACATACACATTCACATGCAAGCGTGTGCGCGCATGTCACACACACACACATTCACACACACACTCAAACTACTTTTTCTAGACTGGCAGAATACTGTTCTGATTTTAGGCCTTCAAGATCAGCAGTCAGAGACAAACACAGTGAGGTGTGCTTCTGAGTGGGGGTGCTGGTGAAGGTCCTCGGGGAAAGTGTAAGCTGGTGTCAAGGGTGACTCCCTGTCTGATGGCTCCCTGTCTGCCTTGAGTAACTTCCCAGAGCAAAGCAAGAGACCTTCTCTGACCTGGGATTCCCTGGGCCGCTTCTCTGTGCTTCTCTGTACAGTACTGGGGAAAGTACCCGTACCCTCCTGGGAGCAGAGAGACCCACAAGTGTCCCCCAGAGTCCCCTTTTAGCTAATTAGGATCTCTTCAGTCCCCTGGAGCTTCTCTCTCCTTTGATGTCAGAGCCTGTCTCCAGGGCCACCAGCTCAGCCCCCTAGCAGTTTGTGGGTTTACTCTTGAGGCTTCAATAGACTGCAAATACCCATGGGCCTGGCAAATTCTTCCACCTGGGATCAGTGGGTGCATCGCTCTGAAAACAGATCCTTGGCATCCAGGGTGGTCCATAGTTAGGGCTCAGGTACTGACCACTTGGCCGCAAAGTACTGTGGGTCCGCTATTGCAGGCAGCAGGGGTCAAGGCAAGTGTCACCTGGGATTGTAAGGGGAAAAAAAGGAGTAAGTGCAGGAGGGCACAGTCTGGGAGCCCATACACCAGCACCAGAAAAGAGGTCCACACAGCTAATTGTTGCCCTCCCCACCCCCCACCCCCAGGTAAGCTTGGGAAGCTGGGACTCCATCCGTTATCCAGAAAAACAAACAAATAAAAAGACAGTCCGTGTTAGCCTGCAACCAGGTAAGAAAAACGCTGCAGGTCATGGACACTGAGCTGCAGCTCGGGAGGGACGGGGGAGGGGAGCAAAACAAGGGGTTGAGGGGACCCTCCCAAGCCGGGGTGCTGAGGCCCTGACTCAGCGGGGCAGCGGTGGGCTGGGCAGGAGGGGTCGGATCCAGAGGCATTGAGGACTAGGTCATTTGTGTGTGACACTGGATCGGCGGGCTGGTCATGGCGCCGGCTTAGCACGCCCGACAGCACTAACGCGCGGGTGCCGGGCCAAGCAAATCTTTTGTCCTGGGCGGCGCTGAGCCAGCAGGCGCCACAGAGTATATACTGGGTCCCGCTGCGGCCAGCGACGCACCATGGCGCAACGCTCCGGGAAGGTGAGTGCGGCCAGCGGCCTCGGGGACCCCCGCGCGTGGGGAGGGTGCAGACTGATCCCGGATNCTCTTTGGGTCTGACAAAGTCAAGCAAAGCTGGCTTTATTTCTTAATGTGATGGAGCAACTTCCCCCTTTTGGCTGAGGGCGAGTTGAGTGCATGGAATAGGAAGGTCACCCCTATTCCTCTCCCACCCCTGTTTTATGGGATCCCCAGGTCAGGAGGAGCGTGGTCAGGCCGGATGCTGCTGGCTTGGAGTAGTGAATCTCTGATCTGCAGTCTTTTCTTCACTACAGGGTGGCCAAAATGTGGTCTTTGCCCCTCGGGATCTCTTTCCCCACGTGACTTGGGGGAGTTCTGAGAGGGGGAAGCCTCCTCTCTCCACTTGACTTGAGGCTAGTTCTCTTGAGTATGTGGAGATTGAAGGGAACCCCCAAATCCTTTAAATACTGAGATCTCCTGGAATGTCCCAGAGGCCCTAACCAGACCCGCCTTATGCAGGAAGGGTACCCACAATGTGGCTATGGCCTCCTCTAGTGTCCAGGTCCTGGCTGATCCAGGAACCCTTTGGCCTCCAGAGGCTCCCGGTATGCACATCAGTGGTGGACACCATTGATCCGTCTGCGTGGACTGGGGTGTGCTTCAGTAACAAACAGCACCAGCATGGCAGAGCGGGAAAGGAAGAAAACCCAAATCAGGTTACCCTGGCTCGCCAACATCCATTCCCACAAAACACCGTAACTCCAAGGGGCAGGGACTTGCCACTGTGTAATCCTTTGGAAAAGGTGGAAACAGCGAAACTGGAGGGATCAGTTTCTGGGTGATCTGACTATACTACAGAGTCCTTCCGAGACCATAGTTCCTGAGTCCCGAAGAGTTGTTGAGTGATTGGATTTCCTATGGTGGGAAGTGAATTTGCAGGCTATGGTTGCTTCACCTGTTTAGTTTGGGACAATAACAACCTGTCAGTATTACTAACAGGTTATCTATTACTATGGGACATTATGTCCGAACTGCCAAGAGGTTCATAAAATTCCAAGTCTGACACCTGTCTGTTACTCAGGCGTGTCCATGAAAAAGCAGAAGCTCTGAGTGAGGCTTCAGCTCCATTGCTAGAGTGCTACTCTAACCCTGCATAAACCAGGCNTGGGGGACTTGGCTGTACTCTCAGCACTCAGGAAGTGGAGGCAGAAGGATCAGAAGCTTAAGGTCGTCCCTAGCTACATAATACATTCAAGGCTAGTCTGGGATAATTAAGACCTTGTCTCAAAAAAAGGGGGGGGGTGCGGAGGTGGGAGAAGAGACAAGGAGATAAGTGACATTTAGCCCTCTCCTGAGAACCTTGCTCTGGCTTCCACAGGTTCCCCCTCTCCAGTTCAGGAGGTCCCAGTATTAGAAACTTTACTCTCTGAAAAATGAATGCTGAGTTATGGTGACTTGTTCTGCACGACATTTATGCTTTTAGAAAGCATTTCCTTTAATGCTATTGTGGATGTTATACATAACGACAAACAAGTGCCAAGTTTAACAAACACAGTGACAATCTGAAAATAGCCTGATTTCAAGTGGGCACCTAGACAACGGGGAAACCCCTGTCCACAGAGAGCTGGGCCATGTGTCGTCGGCTCTCCACTGAGAGCCCAGTGGAGCCATGTCGGCATAAGCCTGTTGGCTACCTGACCATTCACTCTCTGCCCCATCAGCAAATAGTGTCATTCCCTGCTGCGATGAGCAGGGATGGAAGTCTGGGTTCCACTGAGGATGTGGGAGCCCAGATGCCAAGAAGCCCCTGACCCAGAGTCTTTTTCTGAGACCACAGTTCTTTAGACCCAAAGAGTTATTGAGAATTTCAATATTTCAAAGAGTTAATGGAATTTCAGTATTAGGAACTTCACTTTTTGAAAAATCAATGTTGAGTTATGATGACTGTTTCTGCAAGACATTTATGCCTTAAAAGACATATCCTTTAATGCTATTATGAGTGTTAAGTATAACAAAAAACAAATGATGAGTACACCCATGCCCATGTGTGAGCATGTGTGAGCACTTGTGAGCATGTGTGTGTGTGTGTAGGTCAGATGGGACCCTGATCCCCAGCTCTCACCTGGCTGTTCCAGATCACTCTCTATGAGGGCAAGCACTTCACTGGGCGGAAGCTGGAGGTCTTTGGGGACTGTGACAACTTCCAGGATCGAGGTTTTATGAACCGAGTGAACTCCATCCGTGTGGAGAGTGGAGCTTGGGTCTGCTTTGATCACCCTGACTTCCGAGGCCAGCAGTTCATCCTGGAGCATGGTGACTACCCTGAATTCTTCCGCTGGAACGGCCACAATGACCACATGGGCTCCTGTCGGCCTGTGGGCATGGTGAGTGAGTCACTCCACCTGGGGGCTGGGAACATGCAGCTCAATCAGTGGGAGGTCACCCTGGCATCTAATCAGAAGCATGGGCACCTACCTCCCAACAATAAAATCTTAAAAACTGAGACTCACACTGACGTGAGCATGAGATGCTATGAGGACCAAGAGGGGTAGGAGACAGAATACAAGAACCCCTGGGAGTTGCCAAGGAATCCTTTTAGATTTCTGAGCCAAGCATGTAGCTAAATTTCAAAGACTGGGACACGTTTGGATTGTCACTGAATAGGGATGCACTCATCAAAAGTAAAATGAAAGGTTGGGGATATGGCTCAGCTTGTAAAGTGTCTGCCTCACAAGTATGAGGGCCTGAGTTTGGATTCCCAGAACCATAAACAGCCAGGTGTGATGGTTCACTTGTAACCCCAGCATTGGGGAGGTGGAGCCCGCAGAACCCCTGGAGTTTACTGACCAATTAGTCTAGTCAAACTGAGAAACTTCAGGTTCAGTGAGAGACTCTTTCTAAAAAATAAATAAACAAANAAACAAACAAATAAATAAATAAATAAATAAAAAGTGGAGGGCATAATGGATAAGGTGTACAAGCCTGAGTTTGGTCCCCAAAACCCATGTAAAGATAGAAGAGGGTACGGACCCTACACTACTGTCTGATCTCCACACATGCATGTACACATACACATACAAAACACAGTAACGAAAGTTCTGTGTAAGGTGGAGACTAATTGGGGAAGATATCCAAAATTGCCCTCTGACTTCCAACACACATGCTCACACATGTCCCTGGGTGTGCTCCTGTGTGCATGAACACATACATATACAAGGTAAGGCTGCTTTGAACGAGAGCATCTATCCAGCAGCTTTCCTGGTAGCGTTATGCTGGCCCTCAACGTGCCAAACTTGGAATGAATAATGGCAGCCAAAGTGCCCCCAGGACCAGTAAGAAATCTGAGGGGCCAGGGCTCTTGAGTTCCACAGATGGTTGTTTTACACAGCCNTGGCCTGAAGTGTGTAGGGAGAGCAAATGAGGGGCACTGCTCCCCCTAGAAAAAGACCCCTTTTGTCTAGTTTCTCTCTAGTCTCCTTAGGGTAGGATTTGAGGAGTGAGGGCTCCTCAGGTCACAGGTATGAGACCTGCTCTAAGTGTTGTCCTTTGAGTGGGAAACAGGTGATTCTGGGGACCAATGTGGGCAGCTCTCACCAGTGTGTCTGCCAGGGCATCCTGGATGCCTCACCAGGGCTCTGGCCAACATCTGAGGAGTCTGGAGAGGTGCCACTCTGCATGGGGTCCCTTTTCTTTTCTACATCAGTTCCAGAATCAGCTGGGCTCTGGCACGTTCAACTGAAAGAATGCTTGCCTAGTGTCTCTGCCAGGATGTGGGCATTTGGAGAGAGGCATTAGAATGGTTGGCTCTGGATCCTGCATAATGCTGTTTATATGAAAAATATACAAGACATCTTCTGAAGGCTGTTCTTGTTAGAGCCATCCCAGGCTTCATAGGAACCTGGCCAGTAGGGAAGGGGCCTCCTCTCTCCTTTGGACACTGGGTGGGGGGATCACACAGGAAGATGTATGCACTGGTGCTNGTGAATTATGATGTTGAAGNCAGCAGGAGGACTTCAACAAATAAGAGTCATTGTTTTAGATGTCTTGGCTTACTGTTTTCATAAAGGGTTCTGTTACACTTCTAAAATATTATCGTTTGGAGGCTTGCCTGTGGCCTGAAACCAAGGGTGGATACGCCAAAACTGGGACATGAATCCCTCAAGTGGAATGCCTGGAGGGAGCCAGTGAGCCCCAGCTCCGATCTTAACGTGCTGGCCTCTGGACAGTCTCGCCCTCACTGGATCTTGGGTCCTTAGTTGTAAAAGGTGGAGACTGGATCAGTTCAATGGCTTAGGTTGTTAGAGTAATAGGACCTTTACTCCAACCTCATCTCATGGAAGAAAATCACTGTGTGTTTGTGTGCTGGGATGGTGAGTACTCACTGGATCCCAGTCTAGCCTAGGGCTGGGAGTCATTCTATATTCCTTTCTACCCGTGCATGGGGAGGAGAGACTTGGAGTATTCCTTTTTCCTTCCCCACCTGCCTGGGTCCTGGAGCATGGAGAACATTTCCGCATAGACATCTTCGAGGGCTGCAACTTCACAGGCCAGTGCCTGGAGTTCGTGGAAGACTGCCCCTTCCTGCAGAGCCGGGGCTGGACAAAGAGCTGCGTCAACGCCATCAAGGTGTATGGGGATGGAGCGTGAGTACAGCTGGGGCAGACAGGTGTGGTAGGGTGGGTAGGCGTCAGACCTTGTGGGTGGGCATGGTGCCCCTGATCCACAGGCCTTCATCTGCCTCACCTGTTCCAGGCAAGCAGTGAACAGCTTTTGTCACATTTGGCTTTCAGGAAGGTCACAGGGCCTCAGAGGCTCCCTGAGAACCCCTTCGGGTGCCACACTAGAAGGAAAGGAGCACTTAGGAAACTCTGACCATCTCTACTACAAGACTGAACGTCTAGACTGTCTGGCTTTCTTGAGTCACTAGACTCAAGAGAACCCCCACTTAGGGGGTACAAAGCTACACAGCAGTCTCACCTTCTCTGAGAGGGTACATCTGCCCAGCTCAGATGACCCCAGACCTAAGATGTCTCTGCCTGGTGGCAAACAACCCACATCAGCTTGCTGGAGTCGTGGGCTTCAAGAAGCTCTCATAGGATGGATAAGAGTATCTGGGAATTTGCCCATCTTCCCATCCCAGAAGAGCTGTCAGAATCCAGTGCTTGCCATGTGGGGCAGCTCCCCGTGCACCTGTTCATTGTACACACAGAGGCACATCACACTGGGTGTCTATCCACCCTGGAGTCCTCATCACCATTTTATAGAAGCACAAACTAAGATTGTAGTTAACTAATCCTTTCCACAGCAGAGGCCCTGCTGGCACGGCAGCCCTGTGGAGCCCCTTCCACTCCAGAGCTGGGGACCCTCTCCTCCAGCAGAAGAGCCCCATAGGCTCCCAACCTCCCTGTNCAGGGTCAGTATGAGAACTTGGCTCCTGCGGAAGTGTGCTTTCTATATTTTTGAGGCTCAAGCTCAGGCCCCTTCATGAGGGGTCATGGGAGGGACTGAGGGAGGCAAAGTGTGCTCAAAGTAGAGCTGCAGCTGTCATTTCTCCCACATACCTGACCTTGGCTCCCCTAAGGAGCCAAGGATACCTGGATATCCAGGATATCTGGGAATCCGGGGGGTAGGTGTCCAAAACAATTTGCCTTGGAAAATTTGCAGGCTAAACTGTGTCTCATGAGGCCAGACACATACTTCTGTATGGAAGCTGTCCTAAAACCCAAGACATAATCCCCCAGCAACCCTGGGGATCCTGGGAGAGGAAGAGGGAAGGCAGGAATGAACTCTGATTGTGATTGGAGGGCATTTTTTTTTTTTTAAGTTTTTTGAGACTAGGTTTCTCTGTGTTTTTTGAGACAAGGTTTCTCTGTGTAGCCCTGGCTGTCCTGGAACTTCCAATTTTGACTTCGAACTCAAGAGATCCCGCCTCTGCCTCCCAGGTCCTGGGATTAAAGACGTGCGCCACCACCGCCTGGCGGGGCATATTATCTTTAGTCTCCACTTTTCTGGAAGGAACCAGGCTCAATGGTCAGGAGGTGGAGGCCAAGGCAGTGGGCCTTTGTGTTGGGATCCAAAGTGTGCTTGTCTTTTCTCTTCGATGACCTGAACTCGTCTGTGATATACCTTGGGTCCCTGGAGCCCTCTCTGGGATCTGCAGGCAGTGAAGCAGGGCCCTTCACCTCCAATATGCCAAAAGCATTCCTTTTGGGTTCTATGGCAGCTTAGGAGTGAAATATCACTCTTATCTGTGTCCTAGAAGGCATGTGAGGGAAAAGCAGGGACATTCTCCCAACATTCTGACAGACTGAGCTGNCATGAACTCCCCTTTTTTAAATTAAAAAAATATTTTTATTTTATACATGTATTTTGCCTGTGTGCACGTGTGTGCACCACATGCATGCCTGGTGACAACAGAGGTCTGAAGGGGGCATTGAATTCCCTGGACCTGGAATTACAGACAGTTGTGAACTGCCATGTGGGTACTGAGAATTGAACCTGGGTCCTCTGGAAAAATAGCTAGTGCTTTTAACAGCGGAATCATCTCTCCAGAGATCCCTTTCTCTGTTACTTTACCCCAGGCGTTGCAGGTGAGGAGCCAGAGGATTAGCCTTCATGCCCATCCAGGTCCTTCTTCCTTTTGGGATATCCACAAGGGTTCCAAGGTGGCTCAGGGCACTACAGAATAGGACAGGATTAGCTCACTCTCTTGGAGACCCCAGCAATATGGTGGGGGCTGTGGTTGTAAGGAGGCTTAGGCGACCCGGATCTGCTCTTGTCTCCAGCAGGTGGCCCCCAACACACTTTCTCTGTCTCTGTCTCTGTGTCTCTCTGTCTCTGTCTCTGTCTCTGTCTGTGTCTCTGTCTCTGTCTCTCTCAGTTTCCAACTCCTACATCAGATTGTGCCATTTATCAGCCGAGAGGTCAGGATAAGGAAGGGCAGGGGCTATGGTGACTTGGGAGTGGAGAGCTGGGGAAGTGGGCTGTGTGGCATTTAGTGGTCTCTCTCCTCTGAGTTCATCTGCGAGCAGAACCTTGGGCTAAGGGGCTCACAGATTCCCAGTCTGTTGCCTGGAAAGAAAACTCCTTGATTGGCAGAGTGCTTTGGGAGCAGCGAGCAAAAACTGACAAGACAAGACAAATTGGGGGAGGGAGAGGTTCCTGCAAAGAGAGGTCAGAGTAGCCCTGTGACCTGGGTCTGAGCGGCCTGGGCGGAGCCTTGCTTCATAAAACCACCGTGGTCTAGAGAAAAGTTGTNTTCCACTGCGGTGAATGGGCAGGGGGCGGACGGAGACGAGGGGGCGGAGCCTGAGCTAAAGACCGACGCGAAGTGCAGAGCCAGACCTTGCCTACAGTGGTTCCAGTTCTGAGTGCAGCCAGGCCTGGAGGCCNCTCCCCAACTTTCTAAAACTCCCTAGTCCCGCCTCCAAACCTGACCCCCAAGTGGGAGGGTACACATGGTGTCACATGGGTACACAGCTCTACACTTGTCTCCGGGGTGGTGATGGAATGGACAGGACTGGTCCAGGCTCTGATGAGACTCTCTTCCTTACACTTGTTCCCAGGTAGAGAACACCCTCCTGATCTCCATCAATCTTCCCGATTCCGTGGTCCATGGTGCACTTCACCTTCACCACCGCCCCCTGGGTTGTAAACGGCCAGAGGCCTGGTGCGCACACGCCACCAACGGAAGGGTGCCCTTGCCAGACCTCATGTCCTGGAGGTTACAGCTCCTCTGTACAATGCAGGCAGCACAGGCCACTTGCGCTGGAGCACAGGCTCCATCGGGGCTGTTGGCTGAGTGGGTACACAGTGGGAATGGTCCCCAGTTTATGTCAGTAATCCTGTCAGGGGCTGGGTACTGTGTGCAAATGGCCCTTTGGAGGGTGACTGGGCAGAGTGCGTCCCGGAGTCACTCCCGCCCTTGTCAGTTACTGGGCAGTCCCCCTCTTGTCCCACCTCGGCACCAAGCCTGAATCAGCCACTGGTGCTCAAGTACTGAGCTAGGACAGAGGAGCGGGGCCGGGGAGACTTGCTCTAGTGACTCCCGCCCGCTGACCCGCCCTTCCCCTGGCCTTCAGGTGGGTCCTCTACGAGGAGCCCAACTACCGCGGCCGCATGTACGTGGTGGAGAGGGGCGACTTCCGCAGCTTCTCCGACTGGGAGGCCCACAGCGCACGCGTGCAGTCGCTCCGCAGGGTGCTCAACTTCTTCTAGTCCCACCTGGGGACGTGCAGCCTACGGAGGCAATAAAGATCCTGAAAGCGGAGTGCTGGCCGGCCTTGGAGTGCTTTCTGGGTCACTCACCGGCTGGGGACCGTGGAAGCCTGGTGGAGCGAGGAAGCCAACCCACTCCGCTCCCAAAGCCTAGCCAGATCAGCCGCNGCCTCAAGGCCCAGGGCCGCAAGAAGGCACCCGAGAGCAGGACGCAGCCTGGGTCTTTTCTCCTGCCTCGGGACCCCACCCGAGAGGAGGGGCGGAGAGTTGGGGGGCTGGGGAAGGGGAGGGTGAGGGACCAGGAGGAGGAGCCGGGGATTGCGAGGAAGGTAGGAGTGGGGCCAGGGAGAAGAAGAGGGGCCGGGTGGTGGTGGTGGGGAAGGGTAGGATGAGAGGGCCAAGGGCTGTCTCTTATACACATCTAGATGTGTATAAGAGACAGGATATAGGGAGGGGAGGGGCCAGGTGAAAGAGAGGGGCAGGGCCAGGTGAAAAAGGAGGGGCGGAGTCAGGCCCCGGGAATGCAAACAAACGAGACCAGAAAGAAGTTATCAGGGTCCAGAGGCACTAGACCACATCTGTCTCTGCAAGGTATCTCTCCGCCTTCTTCTTTGCGCGGCTTCAGGTGCCAATATACGGAGCTTCCCTGTGAACAGGTTCACTCCAAGACATTAGGTCCGCCTTGGGGCTGGGTATAAATCTGGAGAGCATGTTCCTAGGAGTGGAGGAAGAGAGGAACCTGTCCAGGAAAGAGACTCCTGTGCCTAGGCAGTGGGGTTTCTGGTAAGAAAGTCCACACCCTCGAAGGCCAACGTTGTTCAACCTAGCTCCCCAGTGAAAACAGAAAGGCCCTGGAGGNGAATTTTCCAGACATGAAGGTGGCCCGGGTATTTCCCTGCCCCTGCCTGCTTACCCAGGCCTTCCCAGCCCGGTGTCTCCCACCTCTCCTGCCCCATCTCCATCTCCAAAGAAGTGTAAAAAAGAATGCCATTAAAGATCACTCAGTTCGCCGGGCGGTGGTGGCGCACGCCTTTAATCCCAGCACTCGGGAGGCAGAGCCAGGCGGATCTCTGTGAGTTAGAGGCCAGCCTGGGCTACCGAGTGAGTTCCAGGAAAGGCGCAAAACTACACAGAGAAACCCTGTCTCAAAATAAATAAAACCAAAAAAAAAAAAAGATCACTCAGTTCACCCAGGATGATGCTGATGCTGTCACCAGGAGCTGGGCAGGGGGCAAAGATGAGTGACCCCCAGAAGTGTAAGTGTACTGGGTGGCCCCTGAGTCACCACAGGACAGTAGAGGATTGTTCTAGGTAGAACATCATTAAGTTCTCTCTGGGCTTGGCAGAGAAACAAACATAAGGTCACCTTCTGCCTTAGGAGTCCCCAGAAGGACTTGCGGACTCTCACTCCACACCACTGAGAAGCCACTGAAGCTGAGTGAACTGAGAGCTTCCCATGAGGCTCAGGCCAAGGACCTGAAGAAACTTCTAGAAAACAAGCAACAGGCCAAATACCTTCTCTGGTATCACTGCTTCCCCTTGGGAGGGGAGTTTGTTTAGAGTTGAGCCTGAGTGTTTTTTTTGTCTCTGTCACAGCAGTGGAGCTCTCTGTAGGAGAGCTCTCTGTAGGAGAGAGCTCCAGCCAGCTTGTCTCCATGGGCAAGCACATTTGCCAGTAAGGCCTTTCTGGAAGAGGCCTGGGCCCTGTCCTTGTAAACCAGCTTCTCCTGCCACAACTGTCTACCCCCACCAACACCTCTGGAGGAGGGCAGAGTCCAGCTGGCCCCAGCTAAGGGTCTCATGGTCCTTTGCTCACTGTGGATAGCATTATTGTGGGCATTTATTGAGTACTGATTTTATACCAGGCTCTGAGGTAGATATGATTCATGCAGCTTTACTTAATATATACAGTAACACCAGTGCTTATTATGACCACCAGACAAATGTGGGTGGTAACTTACTTAAGGTTACACGGTAGGCAAGATCCAGACCCTTTGCCCCTACACTGAACCACACATTTACATATACTGGCACATTTGACATGAACTTGGAGATAACCAAAAACCTCTGCTGGCCTGTCCTTACTCTGTGAAATAAACACAATCTTATCTGTTATATGCACCGTACATATGTAAATACAAAAACCAAGCGTGATGACACAAGCCCATAATCCTAAATAGAGGCAGGCAGAGCACTACAAGTTCAAGGCCAGCTTGATCTACATAGCAAGTTCCAGGCCAGTCAGGAGTGAGGCCCTGTCTAAAAAACAAAAACCACACACAACTAAACGAGCCATACAGCCTACGAGGANGGGATCATGGTGTATGGCAGAATGCATGTACCTACTGCCATGGAGCTGTGTACCCACCCAGACAAGCTGAAATGATGTGTCTGATGGCCTGGGGGTCGGTGACCATGTACTTGAGGGAAGCAGGGAGAAGTGCTGAGTCTCAGCAGGACTCTCATTCACAGATGCTCCGTGCCTCAGTGTCCACAGGTGCACAGTGGGATAATAGCCCACCCATGTGGGGGAAGGGCTTCCTTCTCCTGGGAGCCAAATGGAAGCTACCACCCTGCCAGCCTAAGCCAGTCGCAGGGGCTCCTCCCGAACCAGCCTCCCTCCCTGCTCTCGGGAACAGAGGCACCTCATTAGGGTGATTCAAGGCTCCACACAGCTTTGCACTCCTGGGTGACCTCCCTGTCACCCCAGCCCCCTGCTCGCTAATCTGTCAGCAAATCTGCTTTTGGTCAGAAAGAAGAAAAACAAGCTTTTCCCACTACAGAGCCTGTGGGCAGCTGTGCAATTTATCTGAAGTCCATCCAGGGGGTCGATGGACCGAGGATGAGAGCCCTTAGTGCCGCACATGCTTCTCATATTTCTGTCTCCATTCGTGGTTTGGAAAACTGGGGTTTTTTAGAGCCACCTCCTGTGTCTTCAGGCCTGAGTCTTCACCGTCCCTCAGACCCCTTGCTGATCAGGGATCTGCAGGCATTGTTTATCAGGTCTAGTTAGACCACAGGAAAAATCTTTGCTTTGAAGCCCACACTGATGTCTAGTCATCTCTGTGGTATGTCTCTCTACTCCTCAGCCCATACCAGGACTATGCATGCTATAGTCTCTGTCCCCTTCTTTCCCTGGCCTCCCTCTGCCCCATCTCCAGCTGTGCCCTACTTGGCCACTCCTTGCCTGGAAAGCTTTCAGAGAAGATCGAGGCCCTAAGTGTCCTTGCTTCCCTCTGGAAGCCTCAGCAGAGTTTTCAACCAAAACCTGTGGGACAAGACAGTGTTTAAAATCCAGCTTCATGGCTGAGGGTGTAGCCAGTGGCAGAGCACTTGCCTGCCGTGTGTGAGGCTCTGAATTCTAGCCCCATCACTGTCAAATAAATAATAAACCACCACTGAGTTCCCTCTGGTGTGTTAACTGTGCTTCTCACTGCTGTGTCAAAATACTTGCAGAAGCAACTTGTAGATTGATTTGGTTTGTGGTCTCAGAGGATATGGTCCAGCATAGTGGCCAGACTGTGGTGGTTTTTTACAGTGTCAGCTGATGGGGAAGGAAGCTGGAAGCCCTGGCCAGGCTCAGAGATACATAGTCTTCAAGGCTTGCTCTGGAGACCTATATCTGAGAGCTGGGTTATATGTTCCAAAGGTTCTACATCTCCCCAAAACTGTGCCACCAGCTGGAGACCAAATGTGCAAACACATGGCCCTATTGGGGGGCATTTTACATTCACATCATACCAGTTGGAGAAGATACAAGACTGGAGTCAGGTGGTGGCAGTGTGCACACAGCAGTGTGAATAGCTCCACTGCCACTGAGCAGTGCACCCAGTCACAGTGACCGTGGTGGGTTTGATGCTGAGCAGTGCACCCATTGGCAGGTAATTGAGGTACTGAAGATCATCCCTGACCCTGATAATACACTGGGTCTCACTTGCCCCAGGTATACCTCACACAGCCCTTATCCCATCAGTCACCTTTTTGTTGTTCTCCCTGTAGCGTGGGGAAGGGTGCCTTGACTGCCGAGGAACCTCAACGGGAGACCTAGTAAGGCCACTGTAGAGCAAGGTGGGGATACCTGAGCCTAACTCAACTTTCCCAAGCCCTGCTCAGCCAACACCTCCATGGCCTTGTGTCAACAAAGACACAGACAGGAGTGACCTGGCATCCCTGCTAAGCCTGTCTGTACAATGGATGTTTTTACAGAGGCTGTTTGTTTCCCTGCTGCCTGTGGACGTGCTACACTGCCTGTGATGTAAACAGGCCTGTGGAGATCAGCTGCAGCCTTTCCTTGTGACCTCTCTGCATGTGTGTGCGTGGGGGGGGGCGTGGACAGGGTCAGCAGCCTGCAAGTGTGCAGCTCCTTTCACAGTATGTGATGGGGGAGTCACTGGAGCCAGCTGACAGATGTGCAGCATTTGGCTGGATTTGGGGGTAGATCCAGGGAGTCAAGCCTGGGTTCAGCCAGTGGGTATGCAGCCCTTTGCTGAAGTGTGGGTCAGTCGGAGTGGTAGGTGGTACTAAGTCAGCTGTGATTAAGTGTTCTAATCCATGAGACCCCTTGTCTATACTCCCTGCGTGGGGATAGAGACCCTGGGTGGGATGGGGCCAGCCATTGTCNATAGAAACAGGATTAAAGATTAGGTAAGACTAGGCCGGGCAGTGGTGGCACATGCCGTTAGTTCCAGCACCCCAGAGGCAGAGGCAGGCGGATCTCTGTGAGTTCAAGGTGAGCCTGGTCTACAGAGCTAGTTCCAGGATGCCAGGACTGTTACACAGAGAAACCCTGTCTAGAAAAACAAAAACAAACAAACAGATAAAAAGATTAGGTAGGACTCAGACTGAGGCCCAAAACAGTTTAGGGGGTGGCTAGGAAGACCCTTTCTATCCACCCTACCCATCTCCAAACACCCAGAGTGGGAATCCCGCTGCTGAGGAAAGCTGGTTGGCCTTGCCTCTGGGCCCCTTTCCCACAAAAAAGAAAGTGCTAGGCTTGTGGAGGGGTTGCCTGGAGATGCCCTGGAGTTTCTGATCCATGTGAACAGAGACCACAAATGGCCACTATCTTTGATATTTTACATGTTCATTCTTTCTCTTGCTCTTTGTGTGTGTATGTGTGTATTTGTATGTGTGCATGCATATTTAAATTACCATATGCCAGAGCATATACTTCTATTTTATGAGCATATGAAGTTTGAAGTTATGTATCATTTGTAACTCATTATGCTTTTTTTTNAAAGATTTATTTATTATGTATACAGAAGAGNGCGCCAGATCTCATTACAGATGGNTGTGAGCCACCATGTGGNTGCTGGGAATTGAACTGAGGACCTCTGGAAGAGCAGTCAGTGCTCTTAACCTCTGAGCCACCTCTCCAGCCCTCATTATGCTTCTATAAAGTTGAGTTGAGGAAAGGGAGATAATATGATCAAAAATATTGTNTGAAAAAAACTTTAATAAAAAAGTAAATGAATTAAACAAAAAAGGGATGGACACTGACTGTTAATGGAAGCCTTCTACAGCTTCCGGCCTCAACACATTCCCCCTCAGTATACCTTCATGGGGTGCTGGACTCTTAGTCATAGAGCTGGACTCTCCCTTAGGTCAGAGACGCTCTATGTATTCAAGAAGTGAGATAGGAGGCTGGGTATGATGACAAACACCTTCAATGCCAGCACTCAGGAGGCAGAGGCAGGCAGATCTCTGTGAATTTGAGACCAGCCTACTCTGCATAGTGAGTTCTACGACAGCCAGGACTACATAGAGAGATCCTGCCTCAAAAATAACAACAGCAACAAAAAGCCAGATGGTGGTGGCGCACGCCTTTAATCCCAGCACCTGGGAGGCAGAGGCAGGCAGATCTCTGAGTTCGAGGCCAGCCTGGTCTAGAGAACAAGTTCCAGGATTGTTGGGGAATATTATTTTAAGGTATGTTACTTTTGTTTCTGTTTTCAAGTTGTTTAACTCTGTGAAGCTGTGTTACTGTGCCTGTCTAAAATACCTGATGATCTAATAAAGAACTGAATGGCTAATAGCAAAGCAGGAGAAAGGATAGGTGGGGCTGGCAGGCAGGGAGAA
>LZPO01027395.1:559019-589218 GCA_001675575.1 Neotoma lepida | reverse complement strand
AATGACCTGGAATCCTTTGCTATTCTATGCAGCCAGCCTTCACCTGACTCCCCCAAAATCCTGAGCATTTTTTAGGCCCCAATCCTGAGCTTTGTTTCTCAGTGAATAGAACCCATCCTTATGAAAGCGGTCCCAAGTACTTTGCATCCTCCATCAGTAGACTCCTCCAGGCTTATTACAAAGCCTTCCTCCCTAGGCCNTTGCCCTGAGCACTTTTACCAGTCAACAGGATTCATCCTTACAGTGAAGCTCACAGGTGCCTTGAGATGTNCTTTGCAAGGACAAGATGTGGCCATNCCTGAAGCTTTATTATAATAATCNTCACGTGGAAACCTTTCCCCAAAGTTTTACTGAGTTTAAATGTGTAGGAAAAATAAACTGCTTGGTCAGACTATGGAAGTTTTTGACCCAGCACCTGCAAAAGTGGTGCTGACCCGAGTTTCATTCTTCTCCCATCATGATCGTTTCCCTGCCAATCATGACACTTTCAGGGACCCCAACACACGTGTGTGCACAGGTTTATGCAGGTGACTGTGCACATGTGCACATGATGTGGGGGGCAGAGGCTGACAGGGTCTCTCACTGAACCTGGANCTCACTGATTTGGCCAGACTGGCTGGC
Source organism: Neotoma lepida (assembly GCA_001675575.1). NCBI lineage: Eukaryota > Metazoa > Chordata > Mammalia > Rodentia > Cricetidae > Neotoma > Neotoma lepida. The sequence continues at coordinate 588,597 of LZPO01027395.1, read as the reverse complement.
CAGCAAACCCCAGGGCTCCTCCTGTCTCTACCTCCGGGTGCTGGCATTACANGAGCACATCAAGTATGTANGTCATCAACTAAGCCGTCTTNCCAGGCCCTCCCAACATTCATTTTAATAGTCTGATGATTATTCAGCAATAGTAATAATATAGCATGTTCATTAGTATCTTTAAAGAAACTGGTGTGTGTACACATTAAAACACACACAGAGATGTCTCTCAATTGGTAGAGTGCTTGCTTAGTATTCAGAAAGCCCAGGTTCTACCCCCAGCACCACATAACCAGGGTGGGAAGGTGCACCTGNAATCCTATACTTGGGANGTAATGCCACAAGGATCAGGAGTTCAAGGTCATCTGAGGCTACATAGTGAGTTNGAGGCTANCCTGGGCTAAAATAAAATCCACATAATTGACCATCGTAACCATTTTACCATGTGCTTATTCAGTGGTATTAAGCCTACTCACCATGTCACCCAGCCTTCCCCACTGTTTGTACAGAACTCACCCTAATGGGATACCCACCACACATTACACAGCCCAGGAGGCCCTCCTTCACGCCCCTAGCAACTACTAACCTGTTGTCTGTCTGTCTGCATTTGGACATTGCCTCTGGATGGGATCAGATAATACTTGTTCTTTTTACTCTGGCTTCCATCACACAGCAGGATGCTGAGCTTACCCCGAAGGTGGGCCGACTCAGTCCTTCATTTCTTCCCTAGCTGAGTAAAACCTCACTGTATGGCTACGGCATCTGACTACCTGTCCACCTGCTGATGTACACNGGAGTTGTTTCTACCCTCTACCACTGGGAGCATTCATGCCGGCACTTGTGTTTGGACACATGTGTTCAGTTCTCTGAGGTAACCCCTAGGAGCAGAGTCCAGGTACTTGGCTTCAGTGAGGGAACAAGACATTTTCCAAAGTGGCTGCACTGTTTCATGTTCTTACCAGCACAAGTGCTCCAATTCTTCCATGTTCTTGACAACACTTAGGATTCTCTGTTTTTAAACTATGGCCATCCTGGTGGAGGCAAAGTGGCATCTCACATGTCTGAAAAAACTTTATTGAGATGTTGTAGCATGTGTGGTCCAGCAGTGTGTAGTATATTCACAGCTTTATGTAACATCAACATGGCCATTTTAGAATATTTTATCACCTCCAAAGAACATCCTGTATGTTTTATCCATCACTCTTCACTCTTGCCCTGGTTAGCTAATTTTGCTTTTTGTTTTTGTCCAACATAACAGAAACCAGAGTCATCTGGGAAGAGGAACTTTCTTTGGACTGCCAGCTTCTGAACAATGACATGGAGATTTTTTATTAATTATGAAAGCTTGGCCTTAGTTTAGGCTTCTTCCCAACTAGATCTTAAAACTTAAATTAACCTGTTTATATTAATCTACATTATGCCACTACATTCTGGCTCATTACCTCTCTTCCATACTGTATGTCCAACTTCCTTTGAGACTTGGTAGGGAACCCCTGCCTCTCTCTCTGATTCTTCTCTTGGGTTCCTTTCTCTCCCCGGAAGTCCTGCCTATCCTCTCCTGCCTAGCTATTGGTCATTCAGCTCTTTATCAAACCAATCAGAAGGTGCCTTGGCAGAGACACATCTTCACAGTGTACAAAAAGATTATCCCACAACACCTCCTATTCCACATACCTGTGGAAAAGTCTGTGGGGCATTTTCTTTTCCTTCCTTCCTTCCTTCCTTCCTTCCTTCCTTCCTTCCTTCCTTCCTTTCTTTCTTTCTTTCTTTCTTTCTTTCTTTCTTTCTTTCTTTCTTTCTTTCTTTCTTTCTTTCTTCTGTTTTTAAAGACAAGGTTTCTCTGTGTAACACTGGCTGTCCTGGAACTTGCTTGGTAGACCAGGCTGACCTTGAACTCAGAGATCCACCTGCCTCTGCCTCGTTGAGTGCTGGGATTAAAGAAGCCCTGGTAGAACAACTCCCCACTTTCTCAACCCCACCCACCCCCCTCTAGGTGACCAACTCTATTTGTGCAGATCCTCTGTCACAGGCTGTCATACAAACACAATCATGTACCATGTGGTCTTTCGTGACTGACCTTTCTCCCTGAACATCTTTGGGATAAAGGTACAGCTCAGAGGATGAACTTGCCTAGTGTGCATGAAGTCTTGGGTTTGATCCCCAAAACCATAAAGAAAAACATTCAGGTTCACTGTGTTGTAGCATGTATCAGTACTCCACTGTATGACCAGCACATTCTGATGACCCACTCAGCAGCTAATGGACCCCTGGATTGTTTCTATCCTTTGGCTATTACACCTTTCCATCTATCTTCCTCTCTATAGGGGGGGTACAGCATGCCACAGTCTAAGCATGGGGGTCAGAGGATAGCTCTTGGGAGCCAGTTCTCTCTTTCTACCACCTGGGTCCTGCAAACACAGGTCAAAGTTAGGTCATCAGGTCTGGTGGTGAACTTTTCCTCTCTGAGCCATCTCATGCTCCGTGGCTATTAGAATCACGCTTATTTATTTCCCTTGAATATGTGTGGAATGTGCTCATTAGTCATTTGTATATTTTATTTGGGAAAGTGTCTATATAAGTTGTGTGTGCATGTGAGCATGCATGCACATGTGGTATACACACGTGTGTGTGGGTGTGCATGCAGTGTGTTGAGTGCCCTGCCCCCATCACTCTCCACTTTATTGCTTTGATGCAAAGTCTCTTCCTGAACTTAGCNCTCATGTGTTTCCCAGTTAGGCTGGAAGCCAGCAAGTCCCAGGGATCCTACTGTTTGAACACATAGGTGCTGGGAAACAAACTCCNGTCTTTCTGTGTGAGAAGCAAGCATCCTTAGCCACCGAGCCATTTCTCCAAACCACCAGTCCTTTTCGTACGTTAAAGCAGTGTGTTGACTAAGGAATTCCTAGTGTATTCTGCATTCAACCTTTTATCAGTTCTTTGATATTCTTCCATTCCAAAGGCCATGTTTATTTTCTCAACAGTTTCTCCCCAAATCTTTATTTTAATTTGTTTTTGAGGAACGCTCTCACTGAGTTGCCCAAGATTGCCTAGAAATCACAATCCTCCTTCCTCAGCCTACTGAGGGCTAAGATTACAGCTATATGCCTTGAAATTGCCTTTTTATGGACAAAAGTTTGGATTCTGAATATTCCNCCTAGATCTGTGTGTTAAGGGTTGGCCCCCGAGGTGATGCTACTGGANGCAGGTCAGGCAGAGAGTCTTTAGCCCNCTGAACGGGGCCCTGGATGGAGATTTGGGGTCCTAAGCCTTTCCTCTTCCCCTTGTGCTCTCTGGCTCACAGTGAAGTGAGTGACTCAGTTTCTCCACATTTCCATTATGCCTTACTGCCTCACCATAGGCCCCCAGCAACCGGATCAGCAGGTCAGAGTACAGAGCCTCCAACACCGGGAGCCAAAATAAACCCCTTCTTCATAAATTAGCCTCGGGTATTTTGTAATAGTGACAGAAAGCTGACTGCACATAGATTTTAAATGTTTACATTTCAGTTGGGTGGTAGTGGTGCATGCCTTCAATAGGCAAATCTCTGTGAGTTTGAGGCCAGTCTGGTCTACAGAGTGTGTTCCACGACAGCTAGGGCTACACAGAGAAACCCTGTCTCGAAAAACTAAAAACCAAACCAAAACAAAATGTTTGCATTTCAAATATAGACAGTAAAAAACAATATAACAAAGCCAGTGTTTCACTTGAGACCCAGGAACTGTGGCTCCAGTAGAAGACATCCTCTTTCACGAACACCCCAGTGTTCTTACCCAGGGCCAACCTCGCCTTCTGCTGTCCCCTCCTCTTTTTCAGGGTTCTCTGCTCTCTTCTGTACATTCAACTTCTCTCTCTGCTAGTCCCTTCTCAGCATTATTTAGCCCTAAGCAAACCCTCCATCCTTCNGTCCTTCCACTACACCCTCTAGATGGAGCCCGCCTTTCTCCAGCCAACCTCTGTGCTGCTGTGAGCCCCATCTCTAAAATATCTCTTGGCTTGGGCANTTTCAGCCTGGTGGGGATCATACAGGGGCTTCCAGTTTCCTTCTGGAGGCCCTGAGCTCTCCTTCTGGGAATAATTCACAAACAGGAAAAGCTTCCATCTTCTTGAAAAAAACTAGTACTTAACACAGTACCTGGAACACAGTCAATACTCAACTGAAGANGTTGATGCCCGGTCCCTTTCATCTCCAGCAAGGTATCTGGTACCACAAGAGTAAGAACAGTTGTCTCAAGGCTAACAGGTGACAATACCCTGTGGGTACTGTTGAGATCGAGCTGGGCCCTGCCCTAAATTAACCCATATTATGTAAAACAACAGCTTTTCAGACTTGCCTTGCCCTGAAAGATAATATTTTACAAGCATTTTGGGCTCCATTTTGAGGACGGAGATGATTGTGTATCTGTCTGGCACAACTCGTGAAATAAGCCTGGAAAATGACAGTCTGGGAGAAGAAAGGGGGCCGTTGTATGAATCTACTGGGGTGAAGTAGTACTGTTGGGCACACCAGCATATTAAAACCATGTCAGGAAAACCAGGCCCTAGAACTTATTGGACACACAAGAAAAAGGTGTTAACTCTCTCACTGGGGCACGGCAACAGTCCCTTCCTGACCTGTCATCTGGCCGCCTAATGTGTACATCCAAGGGCAGACAGCAGAGAACTCCCTGCTGCTCCCTGCCCCGGGCCTTCAGCTCAGCTCAGCCCCACTGTTGACACAGCCTACTCTGGGTTTTCTGTCTTGCTGTTCATCCTTCCAGATCTGTGTCCTTCCACTCATCCCCATGGTGACTCTGTGCCCAGTCCTGCCCTGTCACATCCACAGCTGGACTCAGCTCTGCAGCTCAACTCTGGCTTTGCAGCTGGACGCTNCAACAGCAGCTGCAGGCCCTCTCCGGGAGACCGCCAGCTGGTTTGATATCTCACCCCCACACAGTCAATAGCTATCAGCTTCCCAGCTTTGGCATCTCAGGCCTCTTTGGAACGCCTTCCCTCTTTAACCCTTTTGTATCCCTTCTATAACCGATGTATACGCACATACACACATTTACTATGTGTATTATATAATCAGAAAGTTAATATTAATAATTAAGTCTGGAATAAAAGCCTGTGTTTGCCTCATTCAACACAAGGAGAGTGTGGTGGGAGGGATAATCTGACAAACTGTTCCACTGAAATTGCAACCGTGTGAATTTATTGTGATTCAATAAATTCTGACATTGTGGAAAGGCACAAATGTGTCATTTATGTTTCCGACAGTGTGTGGTCATGACAGGGACCCCAAAAGGCNGTTCCCTCTGTTACCTCCCATTTTGAGATTATCACCATTCTAGATGTTTCTCATAGAGTTCCCAGAGGGTCAGCCTTCCTAACAGGTGACATTGAGGCTATCTGTGTGGCCTTGGGGATGGACTCTTCCTGCCTTCCATTGATGCTGAGGTTCTATTGAACAGTCTGCCTTTTCTGTCTGCCTCTTGGATGTGACTGCCCCCCCCCCCCCATTCCTCTTCTTATGGTGCTTTCCATTCTGCAAACAATTAGCTCTCAGAGCACACAGGATTTCAGGCTCCTGCAGGGGGCTTGGCGGCCTGGGACCACACCCACACGTTTTTGCTGGTGTCAGCTGGGCTGCAGCCCTACCTGGCTTCTGGAGCTCAAGCTTTGTTGTTTCTAGGTGGAGAAGACTCCAGGCTCAGAGGACCTGGATGCTGCTTTCGAGCTTTCTTGTCTCCAGGAAAATCCTGCTGGAAGGAAAAGGGCAGAGACATGACCCGAGCCAGCGCAGTAACTAGGCAACCACACAGTCATGGGCACCAACCCTACCTGAGAAATGAATTGAGAGCATTTGGTTCCTCTGCAGGTTTGGGGTTGAGGAAGCAAACATGTTTTCCTGGGTACTGGTGGACAAACCAGAAGTATAGGAGTCCCGTTTTTTCTCATATCATGTGACCCCCCTTGGAAGTGTTGCATTTCCCCCAAGGTGGCTAGCCTGATCCACTGCTGGGGAAGCTCTTTGAGGCTGTGAATATGTTTACACCACCTAGCCCTGGCTGTTCTCCAACTCCTTTACAATGCCCCCTGACCTCACTCGTGCAGCCAGCTGCGCACCTGTCTTCACAACCAGATGATGCAAAGGCCCCTAAAGGTCAAGGTATCAGATGAACTCAGGATGGGCCCTTAGAGGCACTTGGGCTCCTGAGTCCTTTACCCTTCCTATGATCATCAGCAGCCTCCTGCCTCCACACTCAAGATCCCACCAATACCCTCTGCTGGCTCTTCAGCGTCTGCAAAGTTCTCCTAAGCCGATTCGAATGTTTCAGGGTTGGAAAAATACGTTTATTTGATTGCGCCACTCGGGGAATAAAGCCGGCTGTTCCATGGAACCCATTCTGGGGTTTTCTTGGAACTGAACAGGGTCAGCCAGAGTAGGNAGGNCAGGTCATCACATTACCCAGGGGGCTGGCTCCCCAAAACTATAGCTTTTCTGCCTCTCCCTGGATTCCAAAGAGAGCCCTGGAGGGTTCGAAAAACCCTGCTACCTCTAGGACCTGGAGGATCCGAGTGTGTGTGTAGAGGGGTCACCCTCCCCGCCCCCCAGCAAAGTCGACACCCGGAACTGCTCTAATGGGAACCAGCCGACTGAGCTCCGGGAGGGCTGCGGGCCGGGTGTAGGATTCCTCCAGACCTCAGTGGGACCTCAGAGGCGCGCGCCCAGCTGAGGGCGTAGGGGGTGGGGTGGTGATGGGTGTGGGAGGAACAAACCTGACCTCCCCAATCTGGGCTTGCCCCCCACCCCCAAGGCCCGGGATCCAGCCCTCCCCTGCCCAGTCCTGGTAGAATACGGTGTGTGCTCGTGCTTTCCCAAGGAGGACGGACTCGGGGCTCCCCAGCTCCCTTCATCGGGGGTCCCCCAAGACTCCAGACTCTACTGTCCACTTTTTCCTCGCCCTTGGCTCTGGGGAAAGACAGGGACAGCTGGAATGGCAGGGAACAGAACCCAGCCTAGACAGCTGGGAGGGTCGCACGTGAAACACGTGGAAGCAGTCCCCAAGCGGGGACCAGAGTAGCATCTCAGCTCTGTTCCCAAAGGACGACGAGGGCGACTTGGGGTGGAGGTTGGCGCGCGGCTGGAGAAGTGGGAGGGAACAGGTTGGGGGGTGGTCTCTGAGGAGGAGCCAGGCTGGACTGTATTGTTCCGCGCTTTGCTTCTCCGGTTCTTCTGCCCGCTTCAGACCCGGTGGGCGCGCCCCGAGGCAGAGGCGGCCCCCCTGCGCCCCGAGACGGTTCAGAGGAGGGGAGGTCTCACCTGGAGCTCTGCATCGGAGCCGCGGGAGCGGGGGATACCAGTGGAGACTCAAGAGTCCCTGTTGTTCCCCGCCGCACCGCGAGCCTTTGCAGGAGCGGGGCACCAAGTCCTCCTCGCGATGGCCGCTGTCCGTCTGGACCCCGCCAGGAGGACCACGTGCGGACGCTGGAGCACCGCTCTTTAGCCGGCAACAGCGCCTCTTTACCCCCGCCCAGCGATGGGGAGCAGCGGGTCTGCGTTGAGGGTCTGTGCGGACCACCGCGGGGGCATCAACTGGCTGAGTCTGAGCCCCGACGGGCAGCGCCTGCTGACGGGCAGCGAGGACGGCACGGCCCGCCTCTGGAGCACCGCGGACGGCCAGTGCTGCGCGCTCCTGCAAGGTAGACGGGCGCGCGTGCTCGCGACCCTTTCAGCCTCGTCATTTGCTCACCTGCCCCGCACCCGGGACCTCACTCTTCCGGGGCCTGCAATCCCCTTCTGAAAGAGTAGAGCTCTAGCTCCTTCGCATCGGGGAACACACCCAACCCTTGAGCTCTTGGTGGGGCGCCGTGAGAGTCCGAGGGTGCTTGAGTGTGGGTGACCAAGGGGCGCGCACCCTAATGCAAGATCGTTTTGTTGACCAATCCCGTGCAATCCTTATCCTGACAAAATTTTTAGCAAACAAAAAGAAGTCGCGCCTATACCCTAAAGAACCCTTCCCGCGGCACTCTTTGACCTGGTGACCTTTGGCCGCCATTTCCACTTGGGGGCCCTTGCAACAATAGAGGTTGTTGAGGATCCACGCTGCAGTGGGCTATCTTCACACTGTGACCCTAGCCCAGACACGAACCGGTGTCACCATGTTAGGGACTTGTCCAGGGCTGAGGAGCAGCCTTGAGATTGGGGCTCCTCTCCCAAGCCCCCCTCCCTCAGCTCTTTTTGGCCTGATCTCCGGTATGGCCAGAAGAAAGGGAGGCTTGATTCAAATTTCTGGGAAGTGGGGTCAAGTCTATCTTGCATATTTGAAAGGAAACAAGGAATATCATGCACAGAATTTATAATATATTCACCCATTGATTCATGTTTTGTTTACACTCTGAGCAGCCTTGTCCTGGGTGCTCCCCACGCTGCTCTGTGGAGTCCCCCGGGCCTGCTGTTGGCCTCTGCAGTAGCGCATGCAGACTTGAGGCATGCCAAGCTTTTTGCACAAGGTATGGCTCTTTATCTCCGGCTTTTCCACCATGATCAGCAAATGCNGGGTGGCCTGGCTCAGGCCCTTCCAGCAAGATAGAGTGTTAGCCTGGAAACTGCTTCATTCCTACACTATCAGTTTTAAGTGAAAACAGTATAAGGTAGCTAGTTCATGGCCCCAGAGGGAGGAACATTGGATTGACAGGTACCTGGGAGCTGGTGTGAAGATGGGGAATTGGCTACAAACTGGTCCGCATTCCTCCCCACACAGCCAGCACTCACTGACAGGCCCTACTTAGGAGAGCTGTTAGCTCAAGTAAAATATGTATTGTTTCCCAAAGAAAAGACTGTCTGGGGTTTTTAAGAGTGCAGGTTCTTTGGCCTGGCTCCAAAGATTCCCCAGAGGAGAACCTTGGAATTGGCTTTTTGTTTGATTTTGGTNTCTTCTTTGTTTCTTTTCCTTTCTTTCTTTTTTTCAAGATAAGGGTTCTCTGTGTAGCCCTGGCTGTCCTGGAACTCACTCTGTAGACCAGGATGGCCTCGAACTCAGAGTCTGAGTGTTGGAATTAAAGGTGTGCACTACCACTGCTTGGCTTTGATTTTGGTTTAAGGCAGGGTTTCATGTCACCCTCAGGTTTCAAAGTCACTGTCTTAGTTGGGGTTATTGTTGTTGTAATGAAACAACACGATCAAAAGCAAGCGGCAGAGGAAAGGGTTGATTAGGCTTACGTTACTACAGCACTGTTCTCACTGAAGGAAGTTAGAACAGGAACTCAAGCAGGGCAGAAACCTGGAGGCAGGAGCTGATGCAGAGCCCAATGGAGGGATGCTGCTTACTGACTTGCTCTCCATGGCTTGCTCAGCCTGCCTTCTTACAGAACCCAGGGCCACCATCAATCACTAAGAAAATACCCTTACAGGCTTGCCTACAGTCTGATCTTTTGGAGGCATTTTCTTAATTGAGGTTCCCTCCTCTCAGATGACTTCAGCTAGTGTCAAGCTGACATAAAACTAGCCAGCACACCCACCTTGTAACTTTGAATTCCTGATCCTCCTGCCTCTACCTCCCAAATACCTGGAATCAGAGGCTCTACACCATGCCAGGCTTGGCTGGTNTTTCCAATTGCTGTTTCATCAGGATTTGGGTGACTGTAGTGCACAGCTAGCCTGTGGAGCGCTTATGCCTGGGACTCCAGTGGGACTCCTGTTTGTCAAGGAGGCTTCTCCTCAGAAAATCTGGGCTTCCCAGGCTGGTTCTGGCCCAGTGGCTTGCCTCAGGGCAGCTCTGGAGTCCTGCCAAGTTTCCAGGACCCATCCTTGAGCCCAGCCCTGACTGGCACCTAGCATCCTTCACACCTGCTTTAGTGGCCCTCACAGCTGTGTGTCCCATCAATCTAACACAGCTTTCCAGTGAGGGATGCCTGGCCTGGCCTGGCCTAGTGGAAAGCCACCCCACCGAAGGGGAAACAGTTCAAGATTCCCCACCCCCGCTGTTCTTGCCAGGGTTAAGACTCTGAGTCTTTGTTTCTAAAGGCTGGCATTTCAAAACTGTACCAGGATAAAAGGGACAAAGATATTTTTTTCTACTATAAGATCCTGATTATGACTGAGCTTGCATGAGTCAATGTGGCTGTTTAGTGTCTTTCTGTTTGTGTTTCCTCTGCCCGGGAAAATCAAGGTCTCCCCCAGGTGCTTCCTCCTGAGATATTAGTAAGACTGATTACACACACACCCCTTTTGTTTTGGGCACACATGAGTGCAAGTGTATGTACCTGTATATGGAGGCCAGAGATTAACCTTAGGTGTTCCTCAGTAACTGTGTGCTTTGTGTGTGTGTGTGTGTGTGTGTATAGGGGAGAGGGGATTGGGTTAGTCTGTCATTGACCTGGAACTTGCCAAGTAGGCTGGGCTAACTCTAAGGAATCTACCTGTCTCCACCTCCCTAGTTCTAGAATTACAAGCACATACATATCAGCATGCCTGGCTTTTCACCTGAGCACTGGGGCTCAAACTCAGGTCCNTATGCTTGTACAGCAAGCCCTGGGCTATTTTCCCCACTACTCCTTTTTATTAGCTTTTTCAGACAGTGTCTCCTTTGGGTGAGGGTTGGTTTTTTTTTTTTTTCTTTTTTATTTGTTTTGTTTTTTGTTTTTNAAGACAGGGTTTCTCTATGTAGCCCAGGCTATCCTAGAACTCACTCTGTAGACCAGGCTGGCTTTGAACTTACAGAGATCCCCCTGCCTCTGCCTCCTGAGTGGCTGGGTTTAAAGGCCAGCACACTCTTGTAACTTTGAATTCCTCATCCTCCTGCCTCCACCTCCCAAATACCTGGAATCAGAGGCTCTACACCATGCCAGGCTTGGCTGGTGTTTCCAATTGCTGTTTCATCAGGATTTGGGTGACTGTAGGCTTGCAAAGGCCTTGGAATTCAAGCCTATTGTTTGAACCGTCCTGATTTCTTGGGCAGAGCGAATTGGTGACTGGGTCATGTGTTCAAGCTTCCTTTTCGGTTCTCAGCAGCAGAGGCTGTCCGGGCTGGAGGATTTTCTGAGTATTTTACAGAGCTTGAGAAAGTTTGGACCAGGAACTGGGATGGAGACAAAAGGAGTTGCTGGGCAGGTCNTTTCTGCTGGAGCCCTNAGAAGAGTCACAGAGCAGCATCAGTGGGATTGGGATGCTCAGGCTTCCCTGTTACGGACATACACATTTAGATGGCTTTCAGATGCAGTGGGTGAAGTCTGATGGAAAACGCTTGACTGGCACTTATTTTGGGAAAAGGATTGCTGGAATGGTAATGGTCTCCAGTCCCCTCTTTTCCCTCTGTAGAATATCCATGTCCTTGACACTGGATTCTGACCTGAGAAAACATCCTGAGATTTCTGTGCTGCCCTGTTTGGTTCCCGATGGAGTAAGGGTCTTGGCCTGAAGGTTCTAGCCTCCTGTGAATGCTCCACATCCTTCTTTGGTCTCAGCATCTTCTGTGAGCCACTTACAGTTGCAAGCTCCAGGGGAGCACACTTGCCTGGGGACAGGACCCAAGCCCATGGGACTAAAGTTATACATAGTCATGAGCAGCCATGTGAGGGTGCTGGGAATTGAACCCACGTCCTTTAGAAGAGCAGCCAGTGCTTTTAACTGTTGAGCTGTCTGTCCAGCCCTTTACAAGGCATAGAGGAGTACTGGGAGGGCTGCTACACATAGGCAAATCAATATTTGCTCAAGGAAGAATTCCATGAAGATGTCATCTGTTTTAGTGACAGCACTTTGGAGACCACATTGGTTCAGTGGTAGATCCCCTGTTGCCTGCTCAGAAGGCTAAAGGGAAAGGTGGCAGAGGGGTGGGTGAGGCTGTGGGGAGGGTCATGGCTGGGCTGGTGCTGAAGGGAGTAGGCCATTTCTTATATGGCTGATGGTGGCAGCTGGGGACAGATGGGCTTGATTCCCACACAGAAATCCAGGAAGCCCTGATGTGACTCTCAGTTCTGAGTGACAGCCTGCAGATAGACCATGAGTCCTGGTGCTTTTGAGATGTCACCTGCTGAAGNGCTGTACCACTCAGGGTCCTGGCTCCCTTTACACAGGGTAATCCATAAGCATCTAAGAAAGCAACACCACAAAAGTGGACAGAGTATAATGTGAAGTACAACCACCGGGCCGTCACTTCTCCCAGGAGAAATGCAGCTACCACAGCCTGGAGCCAGCTGTGGAGAAGGCTCCTCTGCGGCAAGGGCACCTTGACTGGAGGGCCACAGCTAGCCGGAGGCAGCCCTCTGTATCAGAGCCCAGGGTAACCTTGTGGTCTAAAGTCTCCCACTGTGTGACACCTACTGGAAGTGGGAGGACCAGGGGCCACCCAGCAAGTGTACCTTTCTCCACAACTTACCATACCTGCTTGCACTCCCAGGGTGGGGTAAGGATGTGTTATTATGTAGCGCAGTCACCAAGTGGCAGTTGGGGTGGCCAGCTGCTTTATTGTGTGACCCTGGAAACTGAAAGGGAAAGAGGACTTGTTTCATACTGTGTCCAAGGCTTGCTGCGGTTGGGGTCCCCTGCGGCCCCGGGTCCTATGTGCAGAGGGAACAGCAGATCTTGGCAAGCCCTCAGTGCCCAGGGAGGCGAGGACCGCCGCCTCAGCAGGAGCCCCCAGGGCTGCTCTGCTGAATGCAATAACTACATCTTATCTGCATTCTTTATCCCTTCAAAAATATTTACTTTCAGCTTGGCATTTTTGCTTATTCTGCACAATTCCAACAGCTGAAAGCGGAGGTCCTTGGAGGTGATAGGCCCAGAGCTAGCAGACACAGCTCCTCCCACCCTCTGTGGTGACCCCACCAGCCCTGGGTCTGGCCCATCTGTCTTTTGGTGGCACTGGTTACAGTGTAGAGGAGTGGGGTGGGGATTTGGGGGGTGGACAAGGGGACAGGCACAGCAGAGTCNAGGCCCTCAGCTGGCAGGCTCTGACTCGTGACCCAAGTGGGTGTATCTGCTGCTTGGGGAGTGAGCTGTAGGAGACTGGAGAGGGGCTTGCCTTTAGTAGAGTCCTGAGTGCTGTGGGAGCCTCACTTGGCTCAGTGCCTGGCTGCAGAGGGCAGAGGGCAGAGGGCAGAGGCTGCTAGGTCAGCCTGGCTTGCAGTCAGAAACAAGGGTGTTTTACATGGAAGACTGTTGCTTTCATTTATTGCCTCTTTTCTGTTCAGTCTGTGTGTTCAGTCCCTCTCTCCCTAACATGCCATAAAGCTGCCCCCACCTCAGGTTCAGCAGCCAGGCTCCGTCCATGGTTCCACAAAACCGGGNTCATCGCTCAGTAGCCACACGTGGCTCTCAAGTGCTTTTTCATGGTTCAATTTATGGTTCGCTCCTGCACTTGACCCGTTGTGTAGATGGGATGTCAGCAGCTGGGCGCTGCTGGAGCAGTTGCTCTGGGCCTCAGCCAGCCTTGGCTCAAGGTCCTTAGGGGCCATGGGTGGTGACGCCCATCCAAGGTTATTAGGGGGCTATGGGAGGCAACTCCCATACAGAGTCGTTAGGAGGGCCTGGAGTCATGCCCATGCTAGTACCCAATAGGCCTGGCACACCTTGGCTGCCTTTCTTGGGGTATCTCAGCTCCCAAGAGGCATTGGGGAGAGTGAGGCAGACTGGTCTCAGGGAAAGTTTGTTGACAACTTTTAAGAAATATTTATAAACTCTGGCAAAAATCTGGGCTGCGTTTTGCCAAACAGATTTGCCCTCAGCTTTTTCATCAACTTGTGTATTCGGGGAAACACAATCTGCCATTTCTTAAGGGTTTACTTAATTCTTGCATTGTTTTCCGAGCAGCCTGGCATGCACTCTCCCAGAAGACCGNAGGCTTTTATTAAAATTCTCTTTCTTAGAACCCAGGAAGTCAAGTTCTTCCAAGCTAAGCTTAACCCAGGACCTAAAAAAAAAGTTAACCAGCTTGATCCTGCCTGAGAGATTGCTAAAATTCCTGTTTGCCTGACTCCAGCTATGAAATGGAAATTCTCAAAGGAGGTTCAAGACCTGGGTGTGGTGGCACGTGCTTTTAATCCCAATGGTGGGAGGTAGGTTTAGAGGATCAGGAAGTTCAAGGCCAGCCTGGGCTACATGAAAATGTCTCAAAAGGGGAGCAGGTCCTGGGGAGATGACTCAGTGAGTCAGAGTGCTTGCTGCTCATGTATGAGGACCTGAATTCAGATCTCCAGAATCCATGTNAAAAGCTGAGGGTTTTTGTGCAANCTTCTGTAACCCCAGTGCTGTGGAAGATGGAGACAGGAGGATCACTGGGGCTCATCCTCAGCCTAGCTCCAGGTTCAGTGAGAGACTCTCAAGGGAACACAGAGAGGGATAGAGCGGTCCAGACAATCCTTTACCATGTGTCCACTTGCACACACACACAAATGTGTACATATCCCCGTCACACACACAGCGACAGAGACAGACAGACAGGCAGGGAGGGAGGTTTAAAAAGTCACAAAAGGGCCAGTCTCACTGGACATGGTGATTTACTCCTGGGATCTGAGCACCCTGGAGGCGGAGGCAGAAGGATTGTGAGTTCAAGCCTAGCCTGGGCTACAAAGATCCCAGTCTGTAGGATAGAGGGGAAGGCTAGTCTCTTCCAGACTTGCCTCAGAGGCTCCTGCTCTCCTGCTCTCCTGCATCTGCTTGCACACCTAGGAAGACAAGAGCTGGTCCCTGGCCAGCTCACATTTCCTCTCATTGTAGGTCATGAGAGCTATGTGACCTTCTGCCAGCTGGAGGATGAAGCCGCCTTCACCTGCAGTGCTGACTGCACCATCCGGAGGTGGGACGTTAGGACTGGGCAGTGTCTGCAAGTGTACCGAGGGCACACATCCATCGTGAACAGGTCAGCCAAGCCCGGTGGCATGGGTCAAGAAGACAGAAATGTAGGACTGACTTTGAGCAGTGCAGCTAACCGCTTGTGGTAGCAGGGTGTTTGGGCAGAGGAGCCCCAGGAAAGAGGCACATTAGCATATATTAGCATACATTAGCATATATTAGTCTATACTCCTCCAGGAGCCACATACCCTGACTGTCCCTCTGGGTGTAGGGAAGTGTTGGAGGTGTAGCACCCACTGATGGGAGCAGATTCCAGAGGGGACTGCCTACATGCCACCAATGGCAGAGCAAGGGCCTCAGAGAAGGAAGAAGGTGCAGCTGGTTAAACTTCCTTTCGTGTGCTCTCCCTGCCTTCTTCAGATTCTGAATTTTTTCCTTGTTGAATTTAGGTTGGACCTGAGCAGTGGAAATTCATTTGCTGATCAGATCAACTTGATGTTATTTTTATGACACACAATAATTGCTCTGGGCTCCCAAGTTCCAAATAGATGCCTAGCATTGGAACCCTTGAAGTCACTCACACTGATAGGAGGGTCCCTACTTGGGAAAGACCCAAGGGTCTTTCTTTGTGGATACAGAGGAGAGGCTGTGTTNCAGCAGGGGACTCTGAGTACTGTGTGGGCCTCCAGACATGCAGATTAGCAACTCAGGCTAACTGCAGCTCCAGAGCCCACATCAGATGGCGGCTCGACAGTCTGAAGGCATCTGCAGGAGATGCTAGATCTGGAAGGACTCAGCTCTCACAGTTCAAACTGACCTTTCCCAGCAAGAGGTCTGTCANTGGCCGGGCATGGTGTCTGTTGTCCCNGAACTTGGGAAACTGAGGTAGTGCAATTTCCATGACTTCAAGGGCAGCCTGGGCTACAGAATGAGCTCTAGATCAGCCTGGCTTAGAGGAGACCCTGTCTCCGAATCCCTCGCCCTCTCCTGTCTATACAAGAACGTCCTACACAAAAACAGAAACAGAGGCATCAGTCAGAAGCCAACCTAGGTGGGTGAGGGTCTACGCCTCAGATCACCTATTGTCCTCAGTTTGCTGACCAGGGAGCTGTCACAAACTTCTCTAAACAAGGCAGAAACTATGCTCTACAAGGTTTACCATCCATGTCCACACACAGGTAATACACATAACACAACTCAAAGGTACAGAACATGGATACACACATACATACAGCATACATGCAACATGTACATATGTGAACAAGAACATTCATATAAACATACATACACACAACACATACATAACTGAGATTCATCAAACACATAGACATAGGAATGTCTACATGTATGCATGACATGTGTGTGTCCCATCCACATGCACAGACAGAACATACACAAATGCATGTACATACACTGTTTCCCATCAGTGACTCTTCCAAATCCACCACACCAAAGACATACTCTGATGATTGTGTTCCCAAATGGNTGAGAGCCTGGAACTCACTTCTGTTTTTAGAGCTAGGCTATGCGTGTGAGCTTCGAGCACACCATCCTTCGGTGGCCTAGCGTCCCTGTTGTACATTGTGCCACATCTGCCCAGGGCCCGCTTAACCCCTGTATTAGTTTCTTTTCTCATTGTGTGGACACCACCAACCCCCAGAAAAAGCAACTTAAGGAATAAAGGAAGCCGGTCTGTCACGGCAGGGAGGGCGTGGCGGCAAGAGCAGGAGACAGCTGCTCCCATCACACCCACAGTCAGAGAGCAGAGGGAGACGTGCTCAGCTCACTTTCTCCTTTTTAATCAGCCCAGGACCACAGTCCAAGGAATGGTGTCACCTGCTTCCCACTTCTCACTTCAGTTAAACTAATCTAGAAAGTCACAGATGTACCAGAGCCTTGTTTCCATGGTGATCCTAAATCTCACCAAGTTGACCAGATTAGCCATTGAGAACTCCAGTGCTTCGAGCACCCCCTATGGGGCTGCCCCCCTAGAACATCATAGGTTCTTGTCAAAGGGGTTCTTTGACTCTCAACAGATCAAGAACTCGCCATGTAGACCAGGCTAGCCTCAAACTCAGAGATCCACCTGCCTCTGTCTCCTGAGTGCTTGGATTACAGGCATGAGTCATACCTGGTGAGTCAAGACTTCTTAACAAGGACGTGTAAACACGCCCTTGGAAGTTCTGTGCAAAGTTCTCTGGAGACAAATGTGGTTTTCTGGGAGGTTGTAGCATTTAGCGGTGTGAGAGCAGGCTGTCAATAGGTATTCCTTCCTCATTTAAGCCCTCNAGCCCCAGGGGCAAGCCAGCCTGCTGCATGAATGCCCCTTCTGATACCTCATACCCAGAGTTCCCTGGAGTCACCCCTGCCCCTGCCAGTCATGTGCCTGGAGTCTGGTCTGTGCCTTGCCACTGTGGTGTTTCTCCTGTGGCTCTTGCTGGCAGAGTTGACAGTAGAGGCCCACCCCACACTACAGCTTACCTCTGCGCCTTCCTGAGTAGTCTGGTACCACAGTGGCAGAAGGGCTTCTAAATTCCTTTTAGCCCTCGAGGTAGGTACTCTGAACTGGCCTTAACCAGCCTGCCTTATGTATCCAGACTGTTCCCAAGGTGACCGGATGGTCCCAAGTAGCCCTAGACTTTATCTTTGTTTTTCTTTGTTTTACTTTTTGAGGCAGGGTCTCGCTCTATAGTCTGGGCTTGCCTCAAACTCACTATGTAACCCCGGTTGGCTTTGAACTCAAGGCAATCCTTCTGCCTCAGCTCCCTGAATGGCTTTTTCATATTTTAAACAGAAAGCCCTGTGTCCCCTCTTCCTCCTNTGTATCTGGCTTGGATAAAGTGGTATGTGAATCCATGTACCAGAGACACGGTCCCTGCTGGGGTACAGGTCAGGCCTGCAGGTCTGTCATAGAGGGAAAGAACTGAGAAGGAAAGGGTGGCTGGGGTGGGCATGGTGGACGTGTGGTGTTTTGAGCTAGACCTTGGAGAGTGAGTGTGGAGCAGGGCAGAGACTAGAGGCTGTGTCAGTTGGCGTGCCAAGGCTAGCCTGTGAAGGCCGGGTGGATTCCTTCAACCCTGAGTGTTCTGAGCCGACCCTTCTCCTCTTACCCACAGGATCCTAGTTGCAAATGACCAGCTCTTCAGCAGTTCCTATGACCGGACAGCACGTGCATGGACTGTGGACAAAGGGCAAGTGTCCAAGGAGTTCCGGGGCCACCGCAACTGTGTGCTGACACTAGCCTACTCTGCCCCCAAGGACCTGCCCAGTGATCCCTGCTTGGAGGCAGCCATGGGTGGCGGGCTCCTAGTGACTGGCAGCACGGATGACACAGCCAAGGTGTGGCAGGTGGCCAGTGGCTGCTGCCACCAGACACTTCGGGGCCACACAGGTGCAGTGCTGTGCCTGGTGCTGGATGTTTCCAGCCACACGGCCTTCACAGGTAGCACTGATGCCACCGTCCGTGCTTGGGACATCCTGAGTGGGGAGCAGCTGCGGGTTTTCCGGGAGCATCAGGGCTCTGTCATCTGTCTGGAGGTGAGACCTGTCCAACTGCTGCCAGACTGCATGTCTTATTGGGGGAGGTAGGGAAGAGGGGGACACAGCTTCAGCAGCCTTAGTTCATAGTGCCAATCCGCTCATAGCATCAGCCCAATTCTTTCACAAGTGGAGTTGGTAGAGTTCTCATGGCCTAAACACCTTTCTTTTTTGTTTTTCTTCTATTTTTGTTTTTTGAGACAGGGTTTCTCTGTGTAGTCCTTGCTGTCCCGGGACTCACTCCGTAGGCTAGGCTGTTGTTGCCTCTGCCTCCTGAGTGCTGGGATTAAAGTCATGCCCCACCACACCCAGTTCACTAAACACCTTTTATTAGGCATCTCCAACCCCACACTCATTAATTAATTAATTTTGAGACAGGGTCTCACTGTGTACTTCTGACTATCCTGGAATTCTGTATAGTACAGGCTAGCCTTGAAGCTACAGAGATCCACCTGCNCCCGCCTCATGTGTGCTGAGATTAAAGGTGTGTGCCATTATGCCTGGCCCTGGCTCACCCCCACACTTTTGTACTGGGAAAGTGTCCAGCCTATGCTTTGTGGGAGATACATTCAGATCTCAGCCGGGCAAACCTTGCCAGGAAAATGGATATTAAGTCAGCTGAAGAAGAAGATCCATGAACATATATCCAGACAAAGGGGAGGTAGTACCGCAGAAGTGACCCAACAGAGAAAGGGACTTTTAACAGTCTGTTTGATCTAAGTGTGATTGAGAATACCTGGAATCCTGGTGCTGTGGAAGCCAGGAGGGAATCTGAGCCAGCCTGGGCTGCACAGTGAGATCCTGTCTGAAAACAGACAGGGCTGAGGAGATGGCTCAAGCATTTGCTGCACAAACTGAGGAGCTGAGTTCATCCCAGCACCATGTAGAAAAGCTGGGTGTGTNGGTGCTGGAGAGATGGCTCAGCTACTCTTCCAGAGGTCCTGAGTTCAATTCCCAGCACCCACATGGTGGTTCACAACTATCTCTAGTGGGATCTGATGCCCTCTTCTGGCATAAAGGTGTACATGTAGGTAGAACATTCATATACATAAAATAAATAATTAGAAAAGAAAAAAGAAAAGCTGGGTGTGGGGGCACATGCCTGTAATCCCACTCTGGAGAGGCAGAGGCCTATGACTTTCTACCCAACCAGCCTAACCTAATTAGTGAGCTTAGGATGCCTGAGGAGCAGCAGATGTTGACCACTGGTCTCTCTCTCTCCACACACACACACACACACACACACACACACACACACACAGAGAGAGAGAGAGAGAGAGAGAGAGAGAGAGAGAGAGAGAGAGAGAAGAACATGAACTCACATACATATACACACAAAAATAAACATCAACAAAAACCCCTAAGGCCTGACCTGCATCTGTGTATTTCTTGAGCTGAGTTTCTGTCTCCAGCGATGGGAACCTTTTTCTTCCCCTAGAGACAGGGCTTTTCTTAGTTTTAGGAGTTGGAGGAGGGTCTGAACACAGCGCCTTTGCTGCCATACTCAGGGTTGTGTATACTGTCAGCCTTCAGTCCTGGGCACCAGTTCCTCACCTAACATGCTAGTGGTGACAACAGCCTTCTAGGTCTCTCTGGGGCTGAGTGTGGAAGTGACCCAACCCTTACCTGGGAGCATGACTCAGTGTGTCCCTACTTAGCAGGAGTACTGGGGGACACTGCTGTGTGTGAGGATCATGTGTAGGCAGAGGGCTTCTGTTTATGTCTGGGCACTGAGCTTGCCACTTAGTGACAAGTCTTCCCTGTGTCCTCTGACTCTCTAGAGGTTCTGCTACCTCTCATGAGAGCCATCANCTGGGGACCAAGGCTTTATTAGTGAGCCTGTGGAGGAGGAGGAACCAGTGGAGAGGCTCTGTCTGAATGTGTGGCTCTGCCTGGGGTCTGCAGGGCTGTATGGGGGCTGGGAGTGTCTGTCTGGGTCTGAGGGGCACTGTCTAGTATCTGCAGGGCTATGNCTGGCATCTGTAGGGTTCTGTTTGGGGTCTNCAGGGCTTTCTAGGGCTGAGGATGCTCTGCCTTCTGGACNCAGGTTCACCAGGGGAAAGAGGAGCCAGCACTGTCTNGTGCTCCAGTGGGTGGTGGGGACCTTTTGGAGTCACCCTGCTTTTCCCCATTGAGATCTGCCAGCGTTTCCCACCTTGTAAATAATGATCTGAGGGCTGCCTGGCCATCAAGGCCAATGGGTTGACCCTCCTGCTTTTTCTACAGCTCACAGACCGGCTCTTGTACTCGGGCAGTGCAGACAGGACTGTCAAGTGCTGGCTGGCTGACACTGGAGAGAGGGTGCGCACGTTCCCGGCACACAGACACAGCGTGAGTGCCCTCAAGTACCACGCAGGCACCTGTAAGTGACCTGTCCTGGCACTGCCCATGCCACTCCAGTTTGCCCACCCTCCCTTCCTCTCCTGGCTCATCTCTTCTGCCTCCCATGGCTGCATGGTCTGCTGTCACTGAGCCAGGCTACCTTTCTGCTTTCCATTTCATTGGTGTCTGAAGGTGAATGGCTTGTTGGGTAGGGAGGAAGCTTTTTGTCTCCTAGGTCCCAAATGATCACACATCTGGGTCTTCACCCCCTTCTCCTCAGCTCCACCCATGGCTGTTCCCTTCCTATTTAGTTTCATGAGCCCCTAACAGAAGCAGATGTTAGACTCCCATAGGGCTGGGCCTACAAGCGGAAACCCTAGGAGTTAGCCTGATGTGGAGAAGTTATTTTTCCCTCCTCTCATGTCCAAGCTTTAGTGTAGGCATAGCTCTGCTCCCTCATCAGGGACCTCTCTCTTAACTGAGCACAGAATGGTTAGTCCCCAGACACTGCCAGGTGGCCTCCTGTGCCCCTCCCCTTGGTGGCAACTGGCACAGCTGTGCTGAAGTCATTTTTATAGGCCCCTCTATGACTGAGCTTGGTTTTTGGTCTTTGCCCACAAGGCTACTGAATGGGGCTTTGCTCCTGACCCTGTCTACTCTCAAGATGCCCAGCAACCCACGGGGGCTGGACCCTGCTGCTGAGTTTGGGGAGAGGCAAGGAAGGAGCCGAGGAAACCCAACAAGAAAACTCCCTCCCCGGGGCCCTGTGCACCCTCAGGCTTTAAGAAAAGGGGAAGTATGTGCAGACAAAGGCAGGAAAGGGTAAGAAATAGATACCAAAGACCAGGGAGCAGCCTAGAGGGGCTGGCTTTAGCCAGGCCCAAAGTGGCAAATACAAGGTGGCCTTGAGGTTTTGCCTGTTGCTATTACAGACACTCAGAAAAAAAAGCAACTTAGGGGGGAAAGGGTTTGTCTTACAACTGCAGGTTGCAGGGACGTCACAGCAGGAGCTTGAGTGAGCTGGTCACACCACGTGGGTCCCCAAGAGCAGAGAGGAGTGAGTGCACCCATGTTGCTGCTAGCTGCTTACTCAGCTTTCCTCACTCATGCAGTTCAGGGCCCGGCCCATGAAATGGGGCTCCCACATTCAGGGTCTTCCAACCGCCATTAACCATCAGGACAAGCCTCAGGCTACCCTGACNTAGATAATTCTGCAGTGGGATGAGACTCTCTTCCCCGGTGGTTCTAGGTTGTGTCAAGTTGACAGTTGAAGTAGGATTGCTGGGAACTGATCCCCAGGAGCGCTCTCACCAGGGGTATTGAAGGGTGTGTGGCCCAGTATCCTTATCTCCTAGCTGGACCTACAGTTTCCCCCCACCCCCACCTGAGCCACTCTGCTCACGTAACAGGCCCCTGTGGTTTTGCCCCTATTACCTCCATGCCTCCTGTACTGTTTGCCATCTGAACTGCTGGCCTCCTGTTCAGGGGGGAGCTTCTGGGGAAATCAGTGTAGGATGGTAAGTGAACCACTGAACTCCCATAGTTGGCTACTTCAGGTGGCCCCTCATCGCCAGCCTTACCAGTACTGATTAAAAAGGAGTTGCANGCCCCCTCATTGCACCAGAAACTGTGGGGTGGCACTCAGCCACCTGTCTCAGCAAGTATTCCAGGGACTCTGGTGTCCTTNATGCCAGAGCACCACCAAGCCAAGTTATGACAGAGGAAGACCCCAAGGAGGGAATCACATTGGGTCTGGGCTCTGCTTCAAGGCTGTATCTCTTTCTGAGGAGGGTGGGTGGGCTCTGGCTGGCCCTGGGTACAGGTGATGAAGGGGCAGGGCAAAGCCTGCAGGATGTGGTGAGTGTCCTAGAACCACGAGGCAGAGAANTCTGCCTAACTCAANAGGGTATAAGATGGATACCTGGCCCTGAGAGATTCTTGAGNCACAGCGCCACTCAGGACAGCACAGGCTGACTGGAAGTCAAGGCAGCTAGACTATGCAAAGACATCTACACAGCAGGGGTGTCCTGCGGCCCCTATGTCCTCCCTGACTCCCCAGGACTGAGAGCCCGAGTTTCCCTTCAGAAGGCTTCCAGATGTTTCCCACCTGACCCTTAGGATGTCTCTGTGGGGCAGGTAGAGGTCAGACCACCCTCTCACCCTGTCTTATTCCTGGGGAGGTGGCAGGGTGGCAGCCAGGAAGGGCCCAATGTACTGCTGTGTGTCCACAGTGTTCACAGGCAGTGGGGACGCCTGCGCCCGGGCCTTTGATGCCCAGTCAGGAGTGCTGCAGAGAGTGTTCCGAGGCCACACCTTTGTCATCAACTGCCTCCAGGTAGGATTCTCCCTTCCCAGCTCTGTACTGCCCCAGGGAAGCAAGGGGCCTGCTCATGGCTGACAGCCATCCTGCCTGCCCACAGGTGCATGGTCAGGTGCTCTACACAGCATCTCATGACGGTGCTCTGCGCCTCTGGGACGTACGTGGCCTCCAGTCTTTGCCACCTTTGCCACGAAGGCCAGCAGCCAAACGCAGCCTGTCACGCCTCTTTAGCAACAAAGTGGCCTGTGCAGCCCCAGTGCCCTTGCAGCCAGCCTGAGTACCTGGAGAAAAGATGGTCCAAACCTGTGGCCTGGCTTGTTTGTCTATGTTCTTGGGCTTTCCCAAGCACTCTGATTGCAGTGGCCTGTGGCAGGGCATGCACCTGCCCTCATGACCTTTCCTATTGTGGAAGGTGCCTTTCCCCATGCTCTGAACCAAGGCCTTGCCACCTGGACACTTCTAGCCAAGGCAGGGACTTGAGCCGGCCTGCCCCGAGTTCTGATAGTTGAAGCCCATGCTGCCAGGCCCTCTCTGCTGAGGAAATGGAACTTCTTACAAAAGNCATGTCATATTGGCAAGTTATGTGCCACAAGGGCCCTCCTGAAAAACTCAAATACAAGTCAAAGTGTCTGGGTGTTGTTCTTTGTTTGGTTTCCTTTTGGAGNCCTGTTGGCCTGCTACAGCTGTGCCCTCCAATACCTGGCCTAGGTCATCTCCCCTTCTGGTTGAGAAGAAGACTTGTAAACCAAGGTCATTTATACAGCAGTGGCCTTGGGTAGAGGCCAGGGAGCAAGGAACCTCTTCAACCAGCCTGCTTGGCAGGAGTCCCTGTTTTGGAGTNCCCACCCATTTCTGGACATTAATCCAGGGGTTTTCTGTCAAGGTCTGGCATTGAACAGAATGGTAGGGCCATCTGGTCTTGTGCAGAAATGCCAGCACTATGCCAGATGTGGTAGAGTCACTGGACACACGCAGGAGCCACTGGGGGCTGGAGAGATGGCTCAACAGCTNAGAGCTCGTACTGTTCTTGCCGAGTTTGGCTATCCATGGCTACCCACGCTGGGCTGTCACAACCACCTGTAACTTTAGTTCCAGGTAATAAAATGCCCTTTCCTGGCCTCCGTGGGCACCTGCACCCATACTGCACATAGCTATACACAATAAATGCTTATACAATTTAAAAGCAAAAATAAATCTTTTTTCTATTTATTTATCTATGTGTTTATTTATTGAGATNGGGTTTCTCTGCATAGTCCTGGNTGTCTTGGAACTCACTCTGTAGACCAGGTTGTCCTTGAACTCAGAGATCAGTCTGCCTCTGCCTCCCTAGTGCTAGGATAAAAGGCGTGTACTACTACAACCAGCGTCTCTCCCCCACCCCGTTATTTAAACTGTTATCTCCGCTACAGAGAACCCTGCCAGGAGGGGTGGCAGGAAGGATGGGTGGCAGCTGGGAGCCTCCCTCAGTGTGGAGTCTGTGTGACAGGTTGCTGTGTATGTTTTCTTGGGGAAACACCACAATATTTTGCACTGACCCAGCACAACCCTCTCGGTTTCTACTTCAATAGCATAGCAACCTTGGCTTGATGTTGAGGACATGAGGGTGCCCCACACTCCTTTTCCAGCACCTGTGGGCTGCTTCTGTGTGGTACTGTTGAATGCTGAGCCAGAAGTACCCTCTGGCACACCAGCAGGACAGGAGTGTAGTTCAGTGATAGAGTGCTTGCTTAGCCTTTGAGAGGAAGGAAGTGGGTGTCTGTGACACGTGTTCAGTTGGCCAAAAGAAGGAACAGAACTTTCTACCAGATACCTGGCCAGCCAGCCAGACAGGTATGGCAGTTTTACCAATGCAAGACAATTTCAAGTGATGTGAAATGACATCAGTGACATCAGAACAAACCCAACATATCACTCCCCAGCTTTAGGCTGACTTCATTCCCCGTAAGCATGCTCCATGCCTGCCCTGGTGCTCCAACCTCTGGGTGTTCTGCCACCTCTAGTCAAGTCTCCACCTGCTTCTCGGGGCTCTGTGAAGTCTCAGCAGGCTCTTCATTCCCCTCCCAACACACTTTCCTGGTGCACCCAGAACCATCTCCCTCCAACTCATGAGTCTCTCTCACCTGTCTCTCCCCCTTACCCTGTCCATAACAAAATTTGTGCCAATTCTGGAATATTCCGACTCTAAGGAGAATTTCTCTCAAACCCCACTCTGGTGGTTGCTAACCCTCTGCTCAGCTCTCCCCTAAGGCCACTACCCTATCAGGCAAGGGCATCCTGTCCATAGCTCACCCCCACACATGTAGTCAGGGCCTGCTGGCATGGCAGCAATACCCTGGCTTTCGGTGTTCTCCATCAGCATTTAAACAGTAGGGAATCCAGAAAATATAGCTGGCACCATGCCCAGAATGGTGCCTGGTTGGTCAGTAGTTTCAAGGCAAGGCCCTCTGCCCTGCACTTGGTGGCTGATTCATAGTCCCTCGCAGAGATTCTCTCCTTCCTGGTCATCATACCTGAACCCTGCTGATGCTGGAGGCGTGACCCACACAGGCCCGACCAGGGCTCTGCTGCACAGCCACACTCCAACCTCTATGCTGCTTTTGAGGGCAACACTCCACTCACTCCCAACACACAGAATGGAATGATCACGTGAACAACTAGGAAGCAACTCACTGCAGCTAGGCCGCAGACATTCAATTGCATTCTCCATGTTTATTTCCATCAGTATCATCTCCTTCCAAAGAATAGCAAGGCAGGGCAACAAGATGACTCATCAGGGAGCAGGGCTTGCCACCAAGCCTGACAACCTGAGTTTAGTCCTTGGTACCCACATGGTGGAAAGAAAGAACGAATTCCCACGTTATCCCCATCCCCCACACAATAAAAAAAAGCAAGAAACAATTCTACTTGCCCAGCCTAGTCTGCTGTCAAGGCTTCAGGTGAAATGGGAGGGTCTTAGGAATACAGTGGCACTTGACCCACCCCACATCTGGCTGCTGTCATGCCCTGGGTGCTAGAAGGCTATCCATCTGGTCCATAGCCAGGAAGAACCAACCAAAGGCTGACAGGCCCCTTTAGGAACAGTCCTGTGACCCAGCTACAGAAAAACCCAACAAGAGACTTGAGAAAGCACATCTCAATCTCAGAGATCTCTTAGCCATCAGTGAGTTTTCTGACAGCAGTCTAGAAATCTAAATTAAAAATAAGTTGCTTTAGTTAGCATTTAAAACTTTCCTTTAATAAAAGACTCACTTTGTATGAGGAATTTAGAATTCATAGAAACTCTGATTTGCAACCTTACAGATTTTACTGATCTAAGAGCATAAAACACTGACATTTCAAGATCAAGGTATCTGCCACCATTTGGTATGGGATTGTGGCCTACATCTCATTGTACCCACAGCACTTGGAATGAAGAGTCAAGGGGTGAGGCAGGGTGAGCAAAGGCTGAGGTAAGCTTGCACAGCAGAGACGGTGGTGGAGGAGGGAAAGTGCACAGGAGGGCTGGCTGAGAGGAGGACAGGAGACAGAGGCCCCGTCCCTCCGCAGACCACCCTGCTTCCATTAGGGAGCCTGCTTCCCACTTCTGGATGGGAAACTGGCAGAGTGGCAGAGTTAGGGATGCAGACCTGGAGGCAGAAGGGAACAGCAGAGCCAGGGATTNCCTTTCCTAGACTGTCCTCTTCCCAATAAAGTCTCTCTTCACTACACTGGGTCCCTGTACCTGAGGAAGAAGCCTACTTGGAGCAAAATTGTTGAAAAGCAAGAGGAACGCAAAGAAGAGCTGCATTGGACCACTGACAACAACATAATTTATAGGCAGAAATGTAGGACTTGGTTCTCAGTTGTTGTTTGTGGCGGACCTTATACTTTCTACGTAGGACAAGTACTCAGCAATGATGACTTCTTCATCCTCCAAGGTGGAGTCCAGGTAGTCCTCCTCGTGCTCCGGGATGTCCTCCAGGATTTCGTTGACAGCCTCTGTCTCCATGTCTTCATCTGTTGAGGCACTAGAGGTCCCTGCAGTGAAAACACCTCAGGGATAAGCAGATCATAGGAGGAGATGCCCTGACTGTGCCTTTGGTAGCCAACCTGTCCTGGCAGAACCCCAGGGATGCCCCCTCAGCCTCCAGGGTAGCCTCTGCTCACAGTTGCCATTAGCTCAAACTCAGCAGAATGCAGGCATCAGTGAGACATCCAGACCTCAGACCTACCTGCGGAGTCAGACGGGGATGTGGACGGTGTGGAGGAGGAGTCCTCTCCTGAGAACTGCAGATCTGGAGGAAGGCTTCCTCCATGGTGCGCAAGGGTCTGAGCTGCCAGCTGGACATTGCCTCCAAACACCCTTAGTGCAGCTTCAGCCACCACTGTGTCGAATCCCATGTACACCAGCTAGGAGAGACCACAGGGTGAGGACTGTGACCATGCGCTCAGCTCACACTGCCATGTGGACCACCACATCCGTGCTCTTGCCACCTCACAGCACAGCTAGGACACCTTTGTTTTCTAGGTAAGTATAATTAAAGAATGCTGCATACATCCTTTGCCCTTTCTGACACGTCTCTCCNCCCTCTTTAGCCCCAGAAGACAGCAGGCCGTGCAGAAAGGGCTGTGAGGACCTGGGTTTAATAGGTGCTGGGCACTCACCTCAGGACTACTGGCCACCTTGGTGCGGAAAGCAAGNGTCATGAAAATCTAACTATGAGTACCACAAGTTAAATGGCCACAATGCATGGGACATGCTAAAGTGTAGTGTCAAATGTGGATGAAGTTTCCACACTTCAAGGTGGGTTTAGTTTCATGGGACACAATGACAACCTCTTAGGTCCCAGGCAGAGAAACAGGACTGATGTAAGCAGTGGAACACGGGAAAGGGNAACTGAGACCCGAGGGCAAAGGGACCGGNACCTTCTGCTGCAGTCCATCGCTCTTGCTGTTTTCAGGGGACAGAATCTCTCTATGTAGCCCTGGCCTGCAACTCACTATGTAGAGCAGGCTGGTCTTAAACTCAAAGGCCCACCTGCCTCTGTCTCCAGGTGCTGGCACTAAAGGTGTGCACTACCACGCCCATCCCCTTTCCTTTCTACAGAAGCTCCTCTCATTCAGAACCCCTCTACCCACATGCACCCCACTACACACACCTGAGGTCCTCCCAGGAGTGGCAGGTCCTGCTTAAAGCCTAGGCAGACACACGCCATCCTGCCATCATCCTACTCATCCTAGCCAGCCCTGCCCAAGGTAAGATGCCTGTCACTCACTTGGTCGATGCTTTCCTGGGAAGGACTTGCTTGACGACTGTTGTTTTCAGGGTCTAAATCCTGTAACCACCACATGTGGGGGTTACTGAGGAGAATCTGAAAGTACAGGAACATCCTTTATTCACCCTAACTACCAGCCACACAGACTACCATCTCTCACACGCAGGCATACAGCTCAGATCTGTCCATATGTGGAACAAATGAGTGTAGGATGTCACAGTGGGCTAGCAGGAAAGGGGACTCTTGCTTGCCAGTGAGTCCAGGGATCCTGTTTCTACCTTCTCAGTACTAGCATGTGCCCAGCACACCTGGCAGCTTTACTTGGGCTCTGGGGATCAAACTGACGTCCTCATGCTTGCAAGGTAAGTATTTCATAACTGACATTTCCCCAGCTGCATGACCCACTTACATTAACTGTTGAATTTCACTGGTTTCNTCAGATAGCTAGACCTTCTTGTACATTTTATATTTGTCTAACATACAACCTCAAACTCCATAGTCAAATTACATTCTAATTTCAAAGATATATGAGCTGGGCATGGCGGCACACACCTTTAACCTCAGTACTCAGGAGGCAGAGGCAGGCAGATTTCTGAGTTTGATGTCAGCCTAGTCTACATAGCAAGTTCCAGGACAGCCAGGGTTACACAGTGAGACCCTGTCTCATAAAGAAAGAGAGACAGAGACAGAGACAGAGACAGAGACAGAGGGAGGGAGGGAGAGAGAGAGAGAGAGAGAGAGAGAGAGAGAAATAATTCTGAAGAAATAGGGCATTATTAGGAAAAAACAGCAAAATATTTTAATGACTGAATTCCAAGGATCTGCTGATACATTTCTTAATGCCTAGATTAAGAACTCTAGGTTTTCCTTTCACTTCAGAGCTTACCTGGGGGGTGGACATCATCTGCTTCCAAATAATAGCTTCNAGGACTCTCTTCAAGCACATGCTCCTGTGTTCACAGTGAATTTCTGGACTTCCTGTGTGCCTAGTCCTTCAGAGAAGCNTCTGTATTCCTTGGGGCCTTACATGCAGCTATTACAAGATTTNAAAGTGGGATGAAGGGACTGTATTATAAAGTACAACATTTCAACCAGTTTTCAATAATTGTGGTGTGAGAAATTAATGTATTTAAACTATTACTTTTGGAAAATTTCTTTTTTCTTTTTTTTTGGTTATCAGGGTAACTGTAGCCTCATAAAAAGAGTTTAGTAATGTTCCTTCTGTTTCTATTGTGTGGAACAATTTGAATAGTATTGGAATTAGCTCTTCTTTGAAAATCTGGTAGAATTCTGTGCTGAAACCATCTGGTCCTGGGCTTTTTTTGGTTGGGAGACTTTTTATGACTGTTTCTATTTCTTTAGGGGTTATTGGTCTATTTAAAT
>LZPO01027395.1:501848-515427 GCA_001675575.1 Neotoma lepida | reverse complement strand
TTTTGTTTCTTATGGGGACTTGGTATGTTCAGGCATTATAGAGACAGGGTTTGATTCCTGACTCCTAAGATTTAGAGTGTGTCCTTCTCTTAGGGCTCTTTCCTATCAGGCTTTGTCCTGGGGCTCTCTCATTTAGGTTTCATCCAGGTGCCTTTGATTTCAGGGTTTAGCCAGGTGTACGTCTGTTAGCTTTTAGCCCATACTTAAAATATACATGTTTAATGATAGGACCAACATGTAAAATCATCAAGGATCCCTGATGGTGTTTTTGAATTCACTGTTTTTGAATCCCCAGATTGATCCATCAAAGGTGAATGAACAAGCAATGATATAAAATCTATCCTTAGGAAAGATGATGCCATCCCTGGAAAGGTGGTTCTGTTTCTAACTCATTGATGTTTAAACACCCTTCCCTCTGATGCTGCCCCAAGTGCATTGCATTTAGAGTCTTCCAGCTTCTTTCCAGGACTGGAAGCAGAAAGGTTCAGACCTCCTTAGAATGTCACGTGAACGTTACTGTGCAGGAGCTGCAGTATCTCAACCACCAGTTTCCAGTGTTTCTCATGAAGGAGTGGTGGATGTAGAACATGACTGACACCCAACAAGGGCATTTCTGGCCAGCCCTGGCCATGGGGACACTGTACTTTGTCTGGAGTGACTCAGAATGCTCAGCCATTAATAGTAAAAGCGTGAAACCCTTGGCTGAATTAACCTCCCTCTGTCCTTGAAGACAGAAAGTGCAACTTCTGGCACGAGGATATTTTAAGGAAGTCACACTATGTGTGATTGCCTTGAGATAGACTCCCATGTAACATGACTCATGAGCATGAGGACCCTGGGANTGTCATTTGGAGATTGTTTGAAGACAGAGTATCTGATGGAAGGACAGGCTTTTATAGCAAGTGAAGGAGTGGCCATTGTTTTATCCTGCGCCTGGCCATGTGCTGTCCTTCCCACGGGCTCACAGTGACTGTTGCTGCCTTCCACTACGGAACACAAGTTATATGTGGCAGTATTTGTGCACAGACAGACTTATACGTTAACTACTATAAGAAATTGTCCTCTCTACACAAAGCATAACCCTCTATTGGGGCTGAAAGAACAAAGTCTGTCCAAACCTGATTAAAATCCTGGGTTTGAATTTAGAGACAAGTTAATTTAGAGTCACCTGCGCTAGCACCAAATGGTACAGTGATGTGTTAGTTCTGTGTTGAAACTCACAGTTACTTGTGGTTCAGGTTAAATTCCCCCATGAGTTTGCTTCTCAGTGAGCTGAACATTTGTGCCACTCTTCAGCCAGCCTAATCTCTCTCAGGATCTGTAGCTTCAAGTCTCTCCAGCAGAAATAGTGTGAGCCTAGCTGCTCAAGTGTTCCTGGTGGGGATTCAGACCTTCCACTGCCATTTCCCATGTCATAAAGAACCTNTGTTATGTTTTTGGAAAGTTCNTTCTCTGACTGAGGCCCTGTCACCCTGCATAACTGCATTAAAACTGAGTCATGGAGCAGCAAGGTCATCAGAACAGTGAACAGAGGGACAGCACTAGGAAGTGCAATATAAGCCACATGTTACCGCTGCTAATGCATAGACTGTGTTCAGTAGTTGTTCAAAGCTAGCACTGCATCTAATTTTGTAACTGGGGGTTTAGATGGCTGAAGAGTTTCCACTGTGTGGCTGTTCCATGTCCCTCATCATTCACCAGCTGACCNGCACCTGGTGGTTCCCATTTCTTTCTTATTTTGAATGTCCCTGCTGTGAGTATGTGAGCTAACCTCTGACAGGCTGGCTGTTTCCTTGTACCTTTATCCAGTGTGATTGCTGGATNTCATGATCACTATTTCTTTGTTTCATAAAAAGCATCCATGTTGTTTTCCATAATATCAGGACANTCATTTGTGAAATTGTTGTTACAATTTATCAGTGAAAGTTGATTAAAAAACAAACAAACAAGTATTGCCTCCCCCCTCTCCTGGGCTCCATAACCTAGTCCACAACTCCGTCAGAATACCACTGCTCTATCAGAGACCACACAAGTACTAGAACCTGAGGTAAGACACCACCCACTGTCCACTAATACTACTTACAGCCTGCCCAGTTATCCCCAAATGCACCCCTACCCCTGTGTTCCATATCCTGGCTCACAACNCCTGCAGAAAAGACCCCTGCTCTGCTAGAGACCAAGCCAGTCCCTGGAACCCCAGAGACCACCAGGCTGCCAGAACCCCAGTGGAGACAATCTACTGGTCCTAGAGACTCCCAGGTCACCAGAGCCATAGGTCATTCAGGCCAGAAGACCAGAGAGGAAACAAAAACCTCCAGAATAAACACCGCCCCCTACACCATCCAACAAAGATAAACTCAGAAATTGACACCTAAACCTATAATAACTGCAAACCCAGATGACCTAGAGGCCAGCATGAGAACACAATGNGCAGTAGTCAGAATATAAGGCACCACCAGAGCCTGACACCCTACTACAGCAGGCCCTGGAAATTCCAATACAGCTGAAGCATAAGAAAATGACCTTACATCCAATCTTATGAAGATGATTGAGATCCTTTAAGAGGAAATGAATAAATCCCTTAAAGAAATACAAACAAACAAGTAAAGGAAATGAAAAAAAGAATTCAGGACCTGAAAATGGAAATAGAAGCAATAAAGAAAACTCAAACTGAGAGAATCCTGGAGATAGAAAAATCTAGGTGAGCAAACAGGAACTACAGATGCAAGCATCAGTAATGGAATACAAGAGATGGAAGTGAGAATCTCAGGTTTAGAATATTTGATGGAAGAAATTGATACACCAGTCAAAGAAAATGTTAAATCTAAAAAGTTCCTGACAGAGAACAGGCAGCAAATCTGGAGCATTATGAAAAGACCAAAACTAAGAATAATAGGAATAAGAGAAGGAGAAGATTACCAGCTCAAAGGCCCAGAAAATATTTTCAACAAGATCATAGAAGAAAATATTCCTAGCCTCAAGAAGGAGAGGTCTATAAAGGACAAGAAGCATAGAAAACATCAAATCAATTGGACCAGAAAGATAAGTCCCCTCANCACATAATAATCAAAACACTAAATGTACAAAACAAGGTAAGAATATTAAAAGCTGCAAGGGAAGACGGCCAAGTAGCATATAAAGGCAGACCTATTAGAATTACACCTGAATTCTCAATGGAGACTCTAAAAACCAGAAGAGCCTGGATAAATGTCTTGCAGACTCTAAGNGACAAAAGATGCCAGCCCAGACTACTATACCCAGCAAAACTCCAATTGCCATAGCTGAAGAAAATAAGATATTTCATGACAAACACAAATGTAAACAATATCAATCCACAAATCTATCCCTACAGAAGTTACTAGAAGGAAAATTCCAACCCAAGGAGGTTAAATACACCCAAGGGAAGACAGGAAATATATAATTTTGTACCAGCAAAACCAAAAGGGAAGCACATGCACACACACATACACATACACACTCACACACACACACACATATATATATTCCTAAATACATAAGTGCAACTTGCTCAGTCTGTATAATGTTACTTGTATGTATATGTTATTAAGGTAGTCTTAAATTCCAATGTTTCCCCTACGTTAAGCAGCCAAGACACAAATAACTTGAAAATTGCCCTAACATGGGTATTTTTGGAATACACTGAGAACAGGAATGTCCAGCTCAGAGTCTCTGGCCTCAAGCCTTTCACTTCACATCCTGGGATTATACCTCCATGGTATTTCCATCCAGCTACCTAGACAGTGAAAGGAGAGGAAGAAAGGGAATTCCCATTCAGGCAAAATGCAGATCTGTGGGATGTGCTGGTTCTGGAATTTTCCTTAGCATTCTCAAACAGTCCAGGCATCTGCTACACCCTGGTGCTGAAGCAGTTGTGCGTCAGCCTCTGTTTGCTCTTAGATTTATACTGTTGGATGACTCCATCCTCTTGGGCAGACTTCATCTCTCCTTGGGAGGAAATGGGAGTCAGTCAGAACGGCGAAGGGATAAACAAGGTTCATACAGAAGTTGAGAGCAAGTTCTAGAGTCAGATTAAACCCTCTCCCCACCCCTTTCTAGTTTCGTGACAGTGGGTAGGTATTAAATGGGTATGAACATTTCTTCTTGTGAACGGAGTCTNACACACACACACACACACACTCACACACTTGACCATCACCAGCATCACTAACAATATAACAGGAATTAACAATTATTGGTCATTAATATCTCTCAGTATCGATGGACTCAATTTCCCAGTAAAAAGACAGAATCTAACAGAATGGATTCGAAAACAGGATCCATCCTTTTGCGGCATACAAGAAACACATCTCAATATCAAAGATAGACATTACGTCAGCATTGGAAAATATTTTCCAAACAAATGGACCCATGAAGCAAGTTAGTGTAGCCATTATAATATCTAATAACATAGACTTTCAAGCAAAATTAATCAAAACAGATGGTGAAGGACACTTCATACTCACCAAAGGAAAAATCTACCAAATGACATCTCAATTCTGAACATTTATGGCCCAAATTTAAGGGCACCCACATTGGTNAAAGAAACATTACTAAAGCTTAAATCACACATTGAACCCCACACAATAGTAGTGGGAGATTTCAACACCCTACTCTCACCAATGGACAGATCATCC
Organism: Neotoma lepida; assembly: GCA_001675575.1. Classification (NCBI taxonomy): domain Eukaryota; kingdom Metazoa; phylum Chordata; class Mammalia; order Rodentia; family Cricetidae; genus Neotoma; species Neotoma lepida. Next base: position 510,772 of record LZPO01027395.1, on the reverse strand, counting down.
AGACAGAAAACCAGAGAAATAACAGAACTAACAGATGTTATGAATCAAATGGACCTAATAGATATCTACAGAACATTTTATCCAAACACAAAAGAATATACCTTTTTCTCAGCACCTCATGGAACCTTCTCTAAAGCTGAACACATACTCAGTCATAAAGCAAGCCTAAACAAATACAAACAAATTAAAACAATCCCCTCTATCTTATTAGACCATCATGGATTAAAGCTGAATTTCAACACCTAAANAAATAACTAAAGCCTACAAACCATGGAAACTGAACAGCTCTCTACTGAATGACACTGGGTCAAGGCAGAAATAAAGAAATAAACAATTCCTAGAATTTAATGACAATTAATGCACAGCATACTCACATTTATGGGAAACAATGAAAGCGGTGCTGAGAGGAAAGTTCATAGTACACTTCATAAGAAATCAGATCACATTCTAGCAACTTAACAGCATGCCTGAAAGCTCTGGAACAAAAAGCAGCAAACACACCCAAGAGGAATAGACTAGAGGAAATAATCAAGCTGAGGGCTGAAATCGATAAAATAGAAACAAAGAGAACAATAAAAAGAATCAATGAAATAAAGAGTTGGTTCTTTGACAAAATCAACAAGATGATTAAGCAAATCATCAGACGTTGAACAATACTCAACTTCATATGGAAAAACAAAAAACCCAGGATAGTTAAAAGAATCCTGTACAATAAACCAATTTCCAGAGGCATCACTATCCCTGATTTCAAGCTCTCCTACAGAGCTATGGTAATAAAAACCGCATGGNATTGGCATGAAAACAGGTGGATCAATGGAATCAAATCAAAGACCCAGAAGTAAATCCACACACCTATGGACACCTGATTTTTGACAAAAAAGCCAAAATTATATAGTGGATAAAACAAAGCATCTTCAACAAATGGTGCTGATATTAATTTGAGACACTACCTTCTTACAATTTTAGTACTGTCGCTACTGACTTAAAAAAGTTCAGTGTCACCTGCTATTGACACTGATCTTGGTGGTACACCAGAACTTCATGGCAAGACCATATTGCAGAAAATACTACATGCTTTGGTCCCAGGACGTGGAGAAATCAAATTGTTCTTTTCTAGGAACAGTGTCCAAGAGTGGAGTCCTGTGAGGAAATTTCTGAGTGCTTGTGAGAAAACTCCAAGGAACCCTTCTGACCTCAATTTATTCAAAAAACATTGAGTTGATTTTGGATTACTCTTTCTTGTTCCTCCAAGGAACAAGAGGATAAGAGTGAGTGTACTACAGATTATTCATTACAGCTGAGTAATGCTATTTGCTTCTATTTGTGTATGGAAAATCATGTTTTTACCATATGTGTCTTGTTGCCACATGCAGCTTCCTGCCGTGTGAGCGTGCCCTCATGTTTGGACACTTTACCCATGTGACTCTTCCTAACCCTCAGAGTACAAGCTGTCTGATGCTCTGAGTAAAGTTGGCTGCTGCATGAGAGACTTCAGTTCCCCTCACTTATTGGCTCCATTCTCCCAGGTCCCACCACCTCTAGAGTGGTGACAAGAGGTACTCAGAACAGGGACCTGAAGTTGTCTATGAGATAAGAGATTATGAACACTCACAAAAGGAGGTGAGTGGGAATAATGGGGTAGAAATCGTGGAAGACTTTACTCTATGTCGGGTTTGTGTTTCACTTTTTAAAGGAAGAAGGAACACAAGTATTCAAATCACAGCTATTAGATTGCTTGTAAGTCGTTTGTGATCATAATATCTGGTTTCCAGAAGAAGAAACTTCAGATGAAGAATATGGACAGACTTGGGAAGAATATTGGAAAATCATATAAACGAGGGGAAAGACCCCCATTTAATTCTGTGCATTGGGCATTATTTCGGACTGTTGTCAAAATGCTTAAGGATGATAGAGAGGATATTAATTAATCATTAAGAAGGGGTAGATAATTCCTTGAATGAATATAAATTGGATAAACAAACCTTAAAATTGGTGAAGGAGAATAAAAAAGAGATTTTCACCATTCAGGCAAAATTAAATATAAAAACAGTGCCACCCATAACTATGCTGGTGACGACTCCCTCAGCTCCTTTACTGGAGCTTCCTTTAAATACATATCCTCCATTGCCTGAGAATGACCCTGAAGCATGGGGTGAGGACTTTGATAAGCAATCTAATCTTGAATTCTCTTTACTTCCTGATGAGGATTTGGGAGAGCCTTTGGAAAAGCTAACTTTACAACCTAGGCAAGTTAGGGAAAAGGAATTTTGTTCTCAATTCCTCCCTGGCCTCATGAGCTGCACTTGGTAGTTCCAATACTAAGCAATCTATTTAAAACTCTAGAAGGAAAGATGCTCTTGGATGGTACTCATGTATTATCTCAAGAGTCAAGAAAGAACTACAGCTGTTTGAATCTAGACTAAAAGAAGCATTTGTGTATCATGTGGATCCTTCACTGCCTTTAAATTTACTTATTTTCCCCACTAAATAGTCTCCTANAGGTATTACAGCACAAGAGGATAAACCTTCGGAAATGATGTATTTACACCGTTAGGATCATACTCTTCCTGCTCAATTAGTAAATCAGAGGAGNACCTGAAGTCAACAATTACATGCATTTTACCCTTAACTAACAATCAGTTTTTAAGAGTGTTACAGAACTCTAAGGATTTCCAAATTCCATTTGCAGATTAGTATGGATGGATAGGGAATCATTGTCCAGCATTAAGCTTGGGGATTTTCTTATATGAACTAAATTTTTGATTACAAAGATTGTCCAAACTTCTGGCTTGTCTAATGGTGCAGGAGGGACTCATGGCCTAGATATTAATAAATCTATTAATACTTCTTTTTCCTCAGCCCAACAGGTGTAACTGGCTGTCTTGATTCATCTATTGTAGTTAATTCATAAACCCTTAAATATCGTTTCAGATTCTGCTTATGCTGTAGGATTATTTCCAACAATAGACTTATACTCATGCACACTCTAACCTGCCTGGTTTTATTGCAGAAGGACAAAGCAAGCTGAAACATTAACCTGCCCTATTTTTACTTCTCCGGAAGAAAATTGTGAAGGGGTCTGCATCTGTCATTGCAGACGGATCCATTGTAACATTATGGATTCCTCTTTGGCTCCTGTGGCCCTGGGCCATTAAGGACAATGGACATTGGAAGTCACCAGAAGGACAGCAAACCTCCAGCTAAAGGGCAAAAGGAGATAGTGACCATATCATCAAAAGTCAAGTCTGCCCACCTTGGGCTTTGACCTGTCTGTGGCGAGTGCTTCTGAACATATGGTGTGTAGGGATCTTATGTTCCTCATCCTCCTTTGCTTTACCTTGTAGACTAGATGGATCCAGCTCCTGTTATCTTTACTAATGTTAGCTCTGTGTTTATGTCTGGACCTTGGGATGGTAATAGACTCATTCATTCATCTGAAAAAGGGACTGCATTTAATTTTTCCTTGGTATTTGAATCACTTCCAATTTGCATAGAACATCATAACATTTGTATTCCCATTAAAGGCAAATATAGGTTTATGTTCTACAAGATGCCNGAACTACTATGGGACTGTTTTCAAGCTATTCTCTAGATTTTTCTGATCAACATAATGATGTAACCAATAGCACTGGATGTAGTTTGGCTGATACTATTCACAATGCTTATTCTGTTCTAATACTAGTCACTATCTTTACAATTTGCTTGCTTATAGGATACTCTTACATCAAATGACAAATCTATCTATAAAATTTCAAATCAAAACCACTCTGGATATCCTGCATTTAAAAAATAATCAAGAGGGAGATGTCAGAAAACTGTCCAAGAATGGAGTCCTGTGATATTTCTGAGATGAGATTGCTGAGTGCTTGTGAGGAAACTCCAAGTAACCAAGGCAAGAGTCTTGTGACCTCAGTTTCTTCAAAAATGCAGACTTGTTCTTGGCTTATGCTCTTGTGCTCCTCCCAGGTGTAGTGGGTAGGAGTGAGTTGACTGCAGAATATTCATTGAAAGTGCCCACTGTTACTTGTTTCTCTGCCTCTATGGAAAAACGTGGTTTTGNCACATGTGGCTTGTCTGCCAAGTGTGGCTTGCCCTTGTGGTTGGAAACTTCACTCNCATGACTCTTCTTAACCCTCAGAGTATAAATTGTCTGATACACTAACTAACATTGAATACTACGNGAGACTTTCCGTCTGCCTCATTTATAGACTCCATTACCCCAGGTCCCACCACCGCTAGGGCAGTAAACAGTCCTGAAGAGATGTTTTCTTTCCATGATGACTGGCTTTTATAGTACAGAAATACATAATATAGGTAGCTGGAGGGGTCCACTAACAATCTCTTCCACTGTGTACCTGTGAACTATAAATGACAACCGTGTGGCAAGATAGACCTATTGGCATGAATGCCATGGGAGTGACTGTCTTAGTTACATTGCTTTTGCTGTGAAGAGACACCATGATCAAGGAAGCTTCTAGAAGGAAGAATTTATTGGGGGCTTACAGATTCGGAAGCTGAGTCCATGGCTGTCATGGTAGAGATCATGACAACAGACTGGAGTGCATGGTGCTGGAGCAGCAGTTGAGAGCTCACATTGTGAGACCTCAACAATGGAGCAGAGAGGAACCTTCACAGTCTCCCTCTAGTGACACACCTCTTCCTACAATGCCACGCCTCTTAATACTTCCCAAATAGTTGCCCAGCTGGGGCCTAAATCTTCCAGCACCTGAGCCTATGTGTCCATTCTCATTAAAACCACCACAGTGACAAAGCACTTTCNGACTGGAATTCAGATCCCATTCACAAGAAAAAAAAACATGCCCCATTCTGTAAATCTGAAGAAGAACAGTGGCTGGCAAACTCACAGGTCCCCAGGGTGACCTTACCACAATTACTATGGTAAACNGTCCTATCAAACTGCCTTCTGAATTTACATCTCTACANTCAGAGGTTGGTGAGCTCTCAGACCTCATCAGAGAAGTTTCTTATCCCAAGGAGCTGTATTAACATTGGAAACAGTCAAAATGTANATCATGTCTGTGGAGTTCTCAGGCATATATGCGAGATTTATAGTACACCTTCCTCTAAATCTCAGAGATGTTTCTAGAAGAGGATGTGTAAAGATTTTAAGATCCAGAGGTCAGGGAGGATTGTAATATAACAGTGTCTTCTGGACATGAGAGTCCTGCTGCACTTAAGAACTCTGAGGTCAAGCCTGTCAGTCTTCTAGCATGGAAGGGAAAGGAGCCCACTGGCCCCTCCCCAACTGAGAAGCTGTTGACAGTTGATGGCTTCTACAGGAGGAAGAGTCACTTTTCTTTAGGGTGTGCATGCTGAATATATTGAGCAAAACTTAGTGGATGGCCCCACACCCATCCACTATGAATATGAGAGTGAAATCTTGGCGTAGGTATGTCATTTTTGGAAAAAAAGACACCAATTTTGGATGGCTGAGTGCAAGATCAGAGAGGGTTTTGGAGAAATGAAGGGGCATATGGTCAAAATACAACATATTCATGTATGAAATTCTGAAGGAATTAATTTAAATGTAATATTTAAAACTCTGTTGTTTAGTGCTGTTAAAATTCTTATGAAATCTTTTCTCTTTTAAAGGAAAAGTGGGAGACACCTCACTGAATTCTGCTCTATGACATTGGAGGTCACAGTCACTGCAGTTCAAGTTTAGCTCTATGTACATTGGACTAGAAGATTTGGCTGTGGAGCCAGTTGATGGGTGGGGCTCAGTTATGTTTTTCAACCATTTTCTTTGTTCTTCAGAAATATGAAATGCTGCCTGTGATTCTTTTTTTTTTTAAATTAATTACATCCCGACTGCAGTTTCCCCTCCCTCCTCTCCTCCTACTCCCTTCCCCCACCTCCCCTCTGGACACTCCCCCCATCCACTCCTCCTCTGTTTCTGTTCTGTAAGGGGCAGGCTTCCCATGGATATCAGCATAACATGGCACATCAAGTTGAGGTAGGACTGGGCTCCTCCCCTTGTATTAAGNCTGGGCAAGGCAACTCAGTATGAGAAATAGGTTCCCAAGAGCCAGCCAAAGCATTAGGGACAGACCCTGTTCCCACTGCNAGGAGTCCCACAAGTAGACCATGCTACACAACTGTCACATATATGCAGAGGGCCTAGGTCAGTTCCATGCAGTCTCTCCTTGGTTGTCGGTTCAGACTGTGAGCTCTTATGAGCCCAGAGTAGTTGATTCTGTGGGTTTTCTTGTGATGTCCTTGACATATCTGGCTTGTACAATNCTTCCTCTCTTCNGCAGGATTCCCTGAGCTCTGCCTAATGTTTGGCTTTGGGTCTCTGCATCTGTTTCTATCAGTTACTAGATGAAGCCTCTCTGATAACTACTGAGCTAGCTAGGCACCAATCCATGAGTATAGCAGAATATCATTAGGCACCATTATGTTGACTTTTTTTTTTCTCCGATTGTGTTTGGTTTTATCCTAAGTTTCTGGGCCATCCAGCCTCTGGGTCCTGGCACTCCAGGCAGTCTCAGGGGTAGGGGCAGTCTCATGGCATGGGTCTCAGGCTGGACCAATCATTGGTTGGCCACTCCCACAATCTCTGCACCACCCTTAACCCTGCACATCCCATAGGCAAGACAGACTGTAGGTTGAAGGTTATGTGGCTGGGTTGGTGTCCTGATCCCTCCACTGGAAGTCTTACGTGGAAATGGCCAGTTCAGGGTACCATATATCTACTTTTGCTAGGAGTCTGAGCTGGGGTCATTCATTAGATTCCTGGGAGTTTCCTTTGCACCAGGTTTCTATCTGACCCTGAAATGCCCACCCATTCCAGACATCTCTTTCTGTACTTTCCTTCTCCATCTATCCCCNAAACTGATCCCTCATGTTCCCATCCCCACCTGCCCTCAGAACACCCATGAGATCTATTTCCCCTTCCCAGGGAGATACTAGCATTTTCCCCTTGAGCCTTCCTTGTTACCTAGCCTCTCTGGGTCTGCGGATTATAGAATGGTTATCTTTTACTTTATAACTAATATCTATCTATCTATATATATATATCATGTTTGTCTTTCAGGATCTGAGTAACCTCACTCAGGATGATTTATTTCTAGTTCTCTCCATTTGCCTGCAAGCTCCTATTTTAGTATAGTAGGGTCATGTATTTAGTATAGTAGGGACAGCCCTAAGCATCCTTATTTGGCCTGAACTGGGGCAACTGGGAGCTTTATTAGGTGATGATCTAACTTACAATGTAATTGTAACCTCCCTTGCATTTGTTATAATATTCTTCATAGTAATACCAATAATAATAAAATAATAATAATAATAATAATAATAATAATAATAATAATAATAATGATAATGATTATCGTTGTTTTTAACAGCTGAGTAATACTCCATTGTGGTATTGATACCACATTTTCTTTAGCAATTTTTTGGTCGAGGAACATCTAGGTTTTTTACAGGTTCTGGATATTATAAATAAAACTGCTATGAGCATAGTTGAGCAGGTGTTCTTGTGGTATGATTGAGCATCCTTTGGATATATGCTCAAGAATGGTATAGCTGGCTCTTGAGGTAGGTCAATTCTCAATTTTCTGAGAAACCACCACATTGATTTCCAAAGTGGCTGTACAAGTTTGCACTCNACCAGCAATGGAAGAGTGTTCCTTTTGCTCCACATCCTCACCAGCATAAGCTGTCACTTGTGTTTTTGAACTNAGCCATTTTAATAGGTGTAAGATGGAATCTCAGAGTCATTTTGATTTGCATTTCCCTGATGGCTAAGGATGTTGAACATTTCTTTAAGTGTTTCTGGTTCATTTGAGATTCTTCTGTTTGAGACTTCTCTGTTTAGCTCTGTGCCCTGCTTTTGAGTTGGATTATTTGGTTTGTTGATGTCTGGTTTCTTGAGTTCTTCACATATTTTGGAAATCAGCCCTCTGCCAGATGTGGGGTTGGTGAAGATCTTTTCCCATTCTNTAGACTGGCTGCTGATTTGTCCTGTCAACAGTGTCCTTTGCCTTACAGAAGCTTTTCAGTTTCATGAGNTTCCGTTCATTAATTGTCCATCTAATTGTCCATCAAATTGTCTANTTGTCTTCATCCATTTATGCCAGCACCTTTTGTTGAAGATGCTTTTTTCCCCCGTTGTATAATTTTGGCTTCTTTGTCAAAAATCAGGTGCATGGGGATTTACATCTGGGTCTTCAATTCAATTCCATTGATCCATCTGTTTGTTTTTATGCCAATACCATGCTGTTTTCATTACTATAGCTCTGTAGTATAGCTTGAAATCAGGGATGGTGATACCTCTGGAAGTTCTTTTATTATACAGGATTCTTTTAGCTATCCTGGGTTTTTGTTTTTCCACATGAAGTTGAGTACTATTCTTTTAAGGTCTGTAAAGAATTGGGTGTTTACTTTACTTTCTTTATTTCTGTCTCAACCCATTTTTATTCAGTAGAGAGCTGTTTGTTTTCCATGAGTTTGTAAGCTTTCTGTTGTTTCTGTTGTTGTTGATATCTATGGGGATTGCATTGAATCTGTAGATTGCTTTTGGTAAGACGGCTGTTTTTACTATGTTAATCCAATCAATCCGTGAGCATGGGAGAACTTTCTATCTTCTGATATCTTCTTCAATTTCCTTCTTCAAAAACTTGAAGTTCTTGTCATACAAGTCTTTCACTTGCTTGGCTAGAGTTACCCCAAGATATTTATATTAGTTATGCTATTGCGAAGGGTGTTGTTTGTTTTCCTTGTTTCTTTCTCAGCCCATTTGTCATTTGTATANAGAGAGGGCTACTGATTTTATTGAGTTAATCTTGTNTCCAANCACTTTGCTGAAGGTGTTTATCAGCTGTAGGAGTTCCCCAGTGGAATTTTTAGGGTCACTTATGTATACTATCATAACATTTGCAAATAAAGATATTTCAACT
>LZPO01027395.1:418908-473996 GCA_001675575.1 Neotoma lepida | reverse complement strand
TTCAGTTGAGGCAGGACCAAGACCCTCCTCCCTGCACCAAGGCTGCACTAGGTGTCCCACCATAGGCACTGGGCTCCAAAAAGCCAGCTCATACACCAGGGACGGGTCCCAATCCCATTGCCTGGGCACCCCCTAAAGAGTTCAAGCTAAACAACTGTCTCACATATCCCGAGGTCCTAGTCCAGTATCATGGGGGCTCTACAGCTATCGGTCCACAGTTCATGTGTTTCCACTAGGTTGGCCGTCTCTGTATATTTTTCCATCATCATCTCGATGTCCCTTGCTCATAGAATCCTTCCTCTCTTTTATCGATTGGGCTCTTGGAGTTTGGTCTGGCAGGTGATGCAAGTCTTTAATCCCAGCTCCCAGGAGTAGAGGCAAGTGGATCTCTGAGAGTTTGGGGCCAGCTTGATTTACATAGCAAGTTCTAGGCCAGCCAGAACTATATAAAGAGACCCTGTCTCAATATATATATACATATATATTTATAATAAAAAGTATTCATCTTCTGGAGAAAAGTGTGTGTATGTGTGTGGAGGCCAGAGGTTGACATTAGGTTTCTTCCTCCGTTTATTTCTACCTTATTTTATAAGACAATATCTGTCATTAAATTTGGAGCTAGCTGATTAGGCTAGACTGGCTGGCCAGCAAGTCCCAGGGGTCTTTTGTCTCTGCCTCCCCGGTGCTGGGATTACAGGGGCTTTTGATGTGGGATGCAAACTCAGGTCCTCATGCTTATCTATAAAGCACCTTACCAACTGACTCATCTCTTCATCCATAATCAATAATTTTTTAAGGACAAAAAATACTAGATGGGCAGTAAGCCACTTACGTAGCATGTTGTGAGGCCCTAGGTTCTATCCCTAACCTTGGAAAAAGAAGTTAAAATTAAAACAAAAAAAAAATATAAAGACACAGGGTCCATTCCAGGGTAACTAATCACTCCCAAGAGATGTCTCCCGAGTGCTGGGATTAAAGGCCTGTGCCACCACCGCTCATTTCAGCTGTCTTAAGATGTGAGAGGTCAGGGCAGAGATAGTGTCTTTTCTCAACACCGGAGGAACACAGTTACTTTCTCCACAGGGGTCACTAGGGGGCGCACGAGTCCGAGCAAGGCATTCTGAGACACGATGCAAGTGGGTCCAGAATCACAACCTCCCATGAGGGTCCTAGCTGTGGAAGGATTGCTCGAGGCTGCGGAGACTGGGGGGTGGGAGGTGGTAAAGTCCCCCGGTCAGTCCCCATTCTTCCAGCAGTATACCTGTCCCCTCCCTCCCTTCCCAGGTCACCTTTCTGATTGAAGAGTGAGGCTACCCCCCGAAAAGAGCAGGACTCACCTCAGCGCATGCTCCCTAGCTGCCGGAGCCAGTGGGACGAGGTCTCTGGAGTTTGGAGACTGGAGACTCCACAGATTTCCAGGAGCCACCTAGAGTTTCATGAGAGTGATGTCCTTGGGATTCTGGAGCTGGGGGAAGGTTCCAGCTTGTCCCCCACCTAAGATGGTATTCCCTGGACTCAGTTTCCTTGGCCTCTTGGGAAAAGGAAAAAGAAACCAAATGTGACAACTTACCTGGCATGAAGGACTTAAAAGAGAAAAAGGGTCGTTTGACTCACAGTTTCAGAGAGCTGCGTTTAGTGGCTTGAAAGCAGCCATTTCAGTATTGATTTGTTTTGTTTCGAGAGACAGGGTTTCTCTGTGTAGACCAGGCTATCCTGGAACTCAAAGATCCGCCTGTCTCTGCTTCCAGAGTACTGAGATTAGAGGGGTGTGCCATCACTGCCCGGTTCATCCCAGCAGTCTTAAGGTGTGAGAGATCAGGGCAGAGAGGATGTGAGCGCCCCCAGGCTTTGTGGTGGTTGATTTTGCCCTTCAAGCTTTCTGGAATGAGACTCACCCAGGAGATTAGTGAGACAGTTCTCTGGGTCAGGGCATTCCAGGGAGGATTCATGGAGGGAGAACCCCTGCCATGAATGCAGGTGTCACCATCCTGTAGGTTGGGGACATAAATGGAATAAAGTGGGAGAAAGGAGAATGGTGGTGAGTCTTCTGTCTTTCCACTTCCTGTGCGTCTTCGTGTGAACTGCTTTGCCCACCACACTCCCATCACTGCAATGATCTGCCTCACGTTAGGCCCAAAGTGATGAGACTAAGGGACTACGGAGGACACCTGAATCCACGAGCCAAAATAAACCCTAGATTTCTTCCTGCGTTCTCAGGTTTGTTGTCACAATGATAACAAAGATAACTCAGCTGGTGAGACACTCACTGTGTAAGGGCACTTGCCATCAAGCCTGAATCTCACAAGTTGTCCTCTGACCTCCACGAAGGCATCATGGCTGTGCAAATGCACACACACACACACACACACACATACTGAAATTTTTTTTAAAAAAAAGAAAGAAAAGAAATTTTAACTAGCACTGGCTTCCAGCTAAGGATGCTGAGGGACTGTGATGCAGGGGTAAAGTACACAAAGGAAAGCAGGCAGCCTGCATAAAGCCTGAAGCCCACCCTTAACTAGGCCAGGATGACCTGGTCATATTCCATCTGTCTGCCACTGTAACACTAGGACATAGTATCACCCACAGCCTCTTTTTCAAACACAGTGCCTAGAAGCCACCAGACATATTCTAAAAGAGAGAGGGAGAGAAGAAAACATCCAAATAAACACCTGTCCAGATAACTACAAAAAGACACTCAGTGTTTCCAGTCACTAAGAAAAATGAAAATGAAATTCAAGCAGGTTGTCACTGCGCACTTGGAGAAAGAGCTAAGATAAGGCTGACTACAGCAACTGCCGGCAGAGGATGCAGTGCGAAGGGGANCCTCCCACATGGCCAGTGGAAGGATGGCATTGGACAACAGCTTGGTTGTTTATGAGAAGATGAAATACATACTCCAGAAGCCACTGGCATCACTGTGACAGAACCCCTGGNGCGAATGACTTAAAGGAGGAGGGTCTTTTGGTCACAGTTTCAGAGACTTAGTCATGGTCAGAGGCTCCGTTGTTCTCACACCTGTAGTGAGGTGAGGCATCATGGGGAGAAGGGGCATAGTGGAGGAAAACTGCTCACCTCATGACAGCCAGGAAACAGAGACAGAGAGGAAAGGGCTAGGGACAAGGCGCATCCTTCAAAGTCATATTCCCCAGTGGCCTACTTCCTCCAACTATGCCCTACCTTCTAACAGCCCCCTTAACTATGAAGTCATAAATGGCTTAGTCCCCTGGTGAGGCCAGAGCCCTTATGATCCATCCAATCATGNCCCCAAAGCCCATCACCTGGCAATGGTGCCTTTACCCTATGAGACTTCTGAGATGTTTCAGATTCAAACAATAGCGTGTACCTGCGATGTGACCTGCCTGTTTCTCATCTAAGCATTTGTATAAGAGAAATGAAGACATAGTTCTACAAATAAACTTGTATGAGGATATCACAGCGACTCTTCTAAAATAGTTCTAAACTGCAGGTAACTCTAATTTCTCTCAAAAGGCAAATACACCACACTAATCAGCAAGAACAATAAGCTATTGATACACACAACTACACAGTAACGTCCCAAACAATGTCGAGAGAAAGAAGCAAATGAAAAGTGATATCAGGTGCTTTGATTTCTAGACAATTCAGATTACTATAATGATAATTCAGTGGTTGCTTGGAGATGATGGGAGAAGAAATAGATGGATCACCAAAAGACACAGGAAGCATNTGAGGATGATGGGAGAAGAAATAGATGGATCACCAAAAGACACAGNAAGCATCTGAGGATGATGGGAGAAGAAATAGATGGATCACCAAAAGACACAGGAAGCATCTGAGGATGATGGCTACATTCACCGTCTTGATTACGCTGATGATAAAAGTCATCAAATTATATATAAGTATTTGCAATTTGGTGTATGTCAATTATCTCTCAACAAAGCTTTTAAAAAATACTAGACATACCAAAAAGTGAATTAAATAAATTAATAAACTGAAAAAATATAGTAACTGAAATTAAGACTCAAGAAGAGAGATTGCATAGTGGACTAGAGAAGCAAATAAGAGAATTTGTTCATTAACAGTTGGTTAGCATGAAACACACAGTCACTCCAAAGATGCGGACAAGATGGGTGTTGAGATGGCTGAGCAGGTGAAAAGCTCTCACTAATGCAAGGCTGATGTCCTGAGCTCCATCCCTAGTACCACACAGCAGAGAATCAACTCCTGAAAGTTGTTGTCTGACCTCCACATGACTATGTAAGCACAGGCATGTATTCACACATATGCAATAAATAAATAAATAAATAATACACAGAAGAGGGCTGAGACCCTTTTCCATAGGACATCTATGGACCCTATGGAAGTCTGGTATCATGATGTTGGTGTCCCCAACAGTGCAGAGGACAATGAAGGAGTGATATATAAAGAGAGAGTGGCCAAGGATTTTCAAAACATGGGGCTGGGAAGATGGCTCAGTTGGTTAAATGCCTGCCATGCAAGCATGAGGACATGAATTTGGATTGCCAGTGCCCACATAAAAGTTGGCTAGAGAGGCATGCACCTGTAACCCCTGTAAGTGCTGGGGAACAGACATGTGGGTCCCTGGAGCCCACTGGCCAGCAAGTCTAGCCAGTCACTGAGCCTGGGTTCAGCAAGAGCCTCTGTTTTCAAAAACCAAGGTGGGGATGACTGAGGAAGACAGCTGAAGTGGATCTCTAGCATCTACATACACACACACACACACACACACACACACACACACACTTACACACTCACAGAGAGAGAGGGAGGGAACTTTTAAATCAAAGAAAGATACGAAGCCACGGAGAGATACAAAGTCCTACAAGACCGCCAACTAGAATACATACAATGGAAGCCACACCCTGTTGCTCTGTAGCNTACTGCCAACAGGCAAAGTCAAAGAGATCTTAATAATAGCCCANNGAGAGGAAACATGGGGATGCAAAAATAAAAGGCAAATCAAAAATGAAAATACATAAATAAAAAGGGCCAGATATGGTGGCACATACCCTTAATTCCAGCACACTCAGATCTCTGTGAGTTCAAGGCCAGCCTGGCCTACATAGCAAGCTCTAGGTCAAACAGGGATACATGGTGAGACCCTGTAGCAATAATTAATTAACTAATTTAAAAATTTTAAGAGAGNGCTGGGCGGTGGTGGTACACCCCTTTAATCCCAGTACTTGGGAGGCAGAGGCAGGCGGATCTCTGTGAGTTCCAGGAAAGGCCCCAAAGCTACACAGAGAAACCCTGTCTTAAAAAAATTTTTTTTAAGAGAAAATCTCATTATATTGTTTCCAATGGCCTCAGACTCTTGGACTCAGGCAATCCTCCTGCCTCAGCCTCCAGAGTTACTAAGATTACAGACTGGTGCCACCATACCCATTAAGATTTTTAAATAAAAACAAACAGAATTTTTACAAATAGATCAGCATTCAAGAGGANAATAGAGTAGTTTGTTTGGGAGAAAGGGAGCCTTGGAAAGGCTAAATCAGTGGGGAAATCTGAGCCCAGACCTCATAAGAGCAAAGGGTTTTTGGGGTTACAAGTACCAGCAGGCCAGGACTGCTCGACATGCACCAACAGTCTATCTGGTCCTCTAAACCATAGAGTGGGATGGGCACAGTTTTCATGGTGTTGGTAGAGGCAACTGTACTTGGGAGAATAAATGTAGGAGTCTGAAAGGCACAAATAAATCTCCTGGAACAGTGGTTCCGACTCTGACGATACCTGTCTCTTCCTCAACTCTCAACCTGGCTTCTTTGTGGGTTCCCACTCAGCAGAGGAGGAAACCCAACTGTTTCACAACATTATGATCACTGCATGGAGTGCCCACAGGGAAGGACTCCCCGGACACTGTTGTGACGAATCTGCCACAACTGTGATAGTTTGTTTCAGAGACAAGAGGGCTCGGGGTGTGGTTCTACGCTGATGAGTAGTGGGCAACAGATTGCCATGATGGTCAGGAACATTGAAGCCAGATGGCTGCAGACAGCAAGGCGGAGGAAGGAGTGGGGGATGGCATGTGAACAGAGATGTCCTAGGAAATACCTGGATGCTATGTCAGTTTCCATGGGGGCACCCATTGCAGGAAAGATCTCTGAAGCCGATAGTCAGGCTCATGAGATCACAGTTTTGTCCTGTGGCTGTTGTCTGTCACCCATAGCCTTCCAGGCATGACTCTTTCACCAAGGTTAACAGAGGCATCACTGTTAAGTTCTCAGATTGCTACTGGTGAGCAGAGGTCAGCACTGAGCCCTGATGTTGCATCTTCTATATGGGGAGAGGCTAGCTCGCCACCCAGGACAGGCTGATTGCGACTGCATCATTCCCTCATGAAGGCAGCTGGCATCCTCACTCTCCCTACTTATACAGCTTCTGCCAGCACCACCATCTGAAGATTTTCAGATGCCCTATATGTTGTCATGGTAACCCACACATCGTTTCCAACTCATGATGGGAAAATGCATGTGGCAGTGAGACCCATGAAATCCACTGGTCTTACACTGCCCATCTACTAGGGGATGAATAGAAACCTTAGGGCAATGGCCAAGGAGCTTGGCTGCTTCTCCCACAGCAGAGTCCACCAGCTGTTCAAGGACAGGGTATACCAGGAGACACTCGTTCCAGTGCTCTGAGATTAAGCCCGGGTAGAGATGTTAGTGATTTGAAGAGGGGAGGCCGGAAGCATCCATCCAGAGGGGCCAAGCGTTGAGATTGGAGGTAGGAATGCCTCATTTCAGCTTTTCTACGTTATAACTGTTGTACAAATGCCTCAGAACCTTGGGCTCTGCTTGGTGGGCCGGAGGGGCACTTTCCCAGAAAATACAGGCTCTTGCGTGGGTGTGCATGCCAACGGTCAGTCCTACTGTGCTGGAGAATAGTCTCCACAGCACAGCAGGCCAGTGTCATCCTCTCTCCTGTCCAGGGATGTCTGGGCTAAAAACACAGCNCTGCTTTCTACCTTGTCGGCTGTCACAGCTTCTGTGACCACCTGGGCAGTTCTGTGTCAACTTCTGTGTCAACTGGGCAGTTCTNCCCACTCCTGAACAGCTTCAAGGATCCTCCAACTAAACTCAGTTGACACTCTGTCCTGGTTAGGTTTTTGTCAACTTGACTCAAGCTGAGTCATCTGAGAAATGGGAACTTTAATTACATGGGCCTTTAAACACACCTCTGGGGTTTTTTCTTGATAGANGATTGATGTGGCAGGGCCCATCCCACTGTGGGCAGTGCCATCCCCAGTCAGGGATCCTGGGTGGCAAACTGAGCAAGACTGGAGGAGCAGGCCAGTGGGCAGCATTCTTCATGGCCTCAGCATCAGATCTTGCCCCCAGGTTCCTGCCTGAAGTTCCTGCCTTGATTTCCTCCTATGATGAACTATAAACTGCAAATTGAAATAAACTCTTTCCTCCTCCAAGTCGCTTTCTGTTTTTAATCATAGCAACAGGAAGCAAATACATACTATCTACCAGGATACAGTGTCAGAGGTTGCAGCTGGAGGGGTCAGTCCCACGAGACTGTCCTACTTTAGATGCTAACCGGAAGTTCCAAGCCATCAGTTTCATCTGAGCTCTGACTGACNAGCTACAAGTCATCTTTCCTCTGCCCTGCCCCATTGGCTAATTTGCTAGGACAACTTACAGAACTCGGGGAAATTCTCTNNTTACACCTGCCCATTCGTATGTATAAGAGACCTGGCTGAAACTGGCATCTTAGTACTTGGCAGTAAGGGGATGAGTTCAAGGCTTACCTGAACTTTATAGCAAGACCCTGACTCCAGTCAACAAACAAACAAAGNAAGATGAATGCAGATGGATAGCCAGGAAAAGAGCTGATCACTACAAGGGCTGGGAGAGGTCTGGAGGGGCTTGCACACTCCTNCTGTGCGTGCCACACCCCCAACGCCTAGAAGCTCCAGGATCTCTGGGTTCCAGAGTTTGGCCTCCAGTCCCCGCCTCTTGAAGGCAGGGACCATCAGGTAGGCAGGCTGAAAGCTCCAACCTTGGACTCCTCCAGTTCTTTGGGCTTTTTGGTGAGTGGCCTATGCTAAGTGTCATCTTGGTAAAAATACAGGTGTTGTAGAAGAGACCTATAGCAATGACTGAAGACATAGCTCCCACTCAGGAACTCAAGTGTATTCTTGGGCTATAGAGCTCTTTCCAGGCTGTGTTTCTGCAGAGTTTTTGTAGGCACATTCTCTGAGGGGCCTTGGTAAATACCTAGGGGTAGGAATGCCTGGGTCAAGAACAGGAGGCTATGANGTTGCCCGACTATTTTTCCAAAGATGCTGGTCGGTTCTGCTTCCTACCAGCCGTGTGCAGGGATATACTAGCTCTCCCTCCATTGGCACTATTGTTCTGACTTTCTGATTTTAGTCCATATAAGAGGTATAGCTGTGATATTTTTTCCAGATTTTATTTTGTGATGATGCAGGTAAAATACATACATTTACTATCTCTTTCCTTCCTTCCTTCCTTCCTTCCTTCCTTCCTTCCTTCCTTCCTTCCTTCCTTCCTTCCTTTCTTCCTTTCCTCTGACATAATTTCATGTAGCCCAGGCTGGTCTGGGATTCCCCAAAGCAGTCAAGGATGGCCTTGACCTTCTGACTGTTCTGCCTCTTCCATGGTGTGACTATGGGTGTACACTGCCGTGCCTGCTTTATTTGGTGCTTGGAATCAAACCCAAATACATGTGTTAATTTAATTAAACATTTGAATGTTTAAAATTAAACATTTTAATGATTCTGTAGAGTGAACTCACTCTTGGTCTCATCTGATTGGCAGGTCTTCTACTGGCCAGTTCAGCCTTTTCCTGCAACTGGAACAGTCATAGCCTAGACATTCCTTGGACTGACAGGTTGATGGGTCCCAATTTCAGAGGAATGACTTCTGAAGCTGAATAGAGGTTGGAAGACTCATGTTCTCCTTTTCCAATAACAATGGCCAGGGAGTAAATGTGGTAGATCCTAAGAGGATAGGACCATCAACAGCTTGTGAACATGAAGACCTGGGCTGCCATGGAGGTAAAGGCAGACTGAAGACACTGACCCAAGCCAGGCTAGGTGGATGGCAGCCAGCCCAGAGCACTAGGTTTTCCCAATAAATTCTCCACAGCGGCATTGCTCACTAATGTCAGTCCTTACTGAAGGAAGGACTGGGGAAATGATTCACGGTGGTCCGAAGGCTGAGAGGACATGGTGTTTGTTCCTCTAAGCAAGGGCCAACTCTCTCACTTTCATCATCCCCCTCCTCCTCACCTGCCCATGATCCACTCTCACACCCCAGCCTTCTCCTGCTGTGTGCTGCCAGAAGTAGACCTCTGCAGGTCCCATCTTGCCTTACTTGGCCACTCCTGTTTTCTGGCTTCTAGTTGGATTTGGCCAATGACAACATCATCAGGAGACAGGTGATTGGGAAGAAAGGTGTATCTGGGAACATATAGTGACCTTGGCTGTGGCCACATGCCCCTGTGGTCCCTGCTGGGTATATCCTAGCCCAGGTCCTGACCCTAGTTTGGTTTTGGTAGCACATCCTCTCTCCCTGCCCTTCTGTCTCTCACTGGAGTTAGTGTCTGGGAGCCTCAGCACCATCACGATGGCTGAGCCCCACCCACATCTCACAAAAAGGCCCTCCTCACTGCACTGCCCCCTTTCTGTGCCTACACAAGCTGAAGTAACTCAGTTCTGCTGAAACAGAGAGTCCTGGGAAGGAGCTGGAGACCTGGCTCAGTGGTTAAATCACACATTGCTGTTGCAGAGGACCTCAGTTTGGTTCCCAGCACCCATGTTTGTAACTCTAGCTTCAGGGGCTCTGATGTCTCTGGCCCCTGCAGGCAGCTCATATATGTGCACCCACACACACACACACACACCATTACGAACAATACAAATAAATCTTATTTTTAAAGTAAGATGAAGTTGTGAGGGAGGGTGGCCAGCAATTCCAGAGACTGTGATGATGTCACCTAGGAGACTTTGGAAAAGCCATCTATCCTGATGTCCTCAGTGTCATTACCCACAATGCAANGATAGGACACACTAGTGAGAGTGCTCATGAGGACAGAGTGGAAGGACACATGTGGGACACTAGAGACAGCACCTGGGAGGCAAGCCGTAGCCGGATGCTAGACGGTTTTGATGGAGAGTTGTTGCAAGTGCTTAAAAGAGGGGGGAATCAGATCAGATCTGGTGACCAAGAAAGTACTTCTGGAGGAAGCCTGGGGAGGGGAGGGGCCTGTCAGCAGTAGTGCGAGGAGGGAGCAAGACGGGGCGGGGTGTCTAAAGGGCTGATTGCTGCTAAGCTTCTCAACCTGAGTTCAATCCCCAGAATCCACATGATAGAAGGAGAGAACAGACTCCAGCAAGCTGTCCTCTGACCTCCACATGGGGACTCTCCTATCTCTACCTCCCATCTTGCTGTTGGAGTTCTGAGGTTACTGATGCATGCTAATGTGTGCAGCTCTCTGTGGGTGCTGGGGATTCAAACGCAGGTCCTCACACTTGCATGGACGTGCCGTACCCACGGAGCCATCTTAGCAGCCCTGTCTTCCTATTTTAAAAATACCTAGCCAGACTGTGATGGTGCCAGCTGTGATCTGTAATCTCATCCCTTGGGGAGGCTGGGGCAGGAAGATCAGGAGTCCAAGGCCAGCCTGGGCTACCTTGTGAGTTTGAGGCTAGCCTGGGATACATGACTGGAGTTCAGTTCCCAACACCCACATCAAGCAGCTCACAACCACCTGTAACTCCAGCTCCTGGGAACCTGACATCTTCCCTGGTCTCCACAGACACCAAACCCTGTGTACCAAGAGACCTGTACTGCTCATCCTTCCCCAACCCATGTTAAAATCTTCCCCTCCCAAGCCCAGTGTGCTGGCACATGCCTTGGCAAATCTCTGTGAATATGAGGCCAGCTTGGTCTACACAGCAAGTTCCAGGCCAGCCAAAGTTACGTGATGAGACGCTGTCTGAAAAGAAGGAGGAGGAGAAAGATCCCCCTTTCCCTTCTTCACTTTATAATGTATTTACCTCTTACCTTTTAAATTGACTGACTGATGTAGATGTGTGTGTGTGTACTGGTATGGGGGCAGAGATGGTGTCAGGTGGCCTCCCCTATCACTTTCCACCTATTCCTTTGAGGCAGGTCTCTTCCTAAACCTGAGGCTCCTCCCATTTCTCNTCTAGATAGGAAGCCTGTCTATCTTGTCTACCCAGCTGTCCTATCTCTGTCACTGTGGAGCTGAGGTTACAGGCATACATGGGACGTCCAATTTGTTACATTTGTGCTGGGATCCGGACTCCAGTACTTATCATTGTACAGAAAGTGCTCTTAACTCTTGAGCCAANGCTCCAACTCTTTGTCTATTTATTTTTGATACAGAGTTTCAGATAGTTTAGGGTGGCCTTGGCTTTGAACTCACAGTAGTCCAGGATAACCTTGAACTTCTGATCCTCCTGTCTTTACCTCCCGAGTNCTGGGATTACAGGTATGTAAGATCATGCTGGTTTATATAATGCTGGGGATTAGACAGACACAGGGCTTCATGCATATAGGCAAGCACTCTCCCAACTAAGCTACACCTCCAAGTCCCCTGGCTCATTTTTTACTGGATGTTTTATTTTGAAATAATGGTGGATTCANGTGCAACTATGAGAGAGAACATGAGCAGATCCTGTGTGTCTTTACTCATTGCTCCCCAATGGCGACACTGTGCAAACCTGCAGGNACATATTTCAGCCAGGATGCTGACTATAGTCTCAAGTTAATTCCCTGTGGCTGCTGCAATGGCCATGAACTAGGTAGCTGGAGGCCAGAGTCCTAAGTTGAGGTATAGATGAAGCTGTGCTTCCTGCAGAGGCTCAAGGGCAGGACCTGTCCCTTGCCTCTTTCACCTTCAGGCCTGATCCATCTCTGTGCTCTGCTTTCATTCTCTCTCTCTCTCTCTCTCTCTCTCTCTCTCTCTCTCTCTCTCTCTCTGTGTGTGTGTGTGTGTGAGAGAGAGAGACAGAGACAGAGACAGAGACAAAGACAGAGAGACAGAGAGACACACAGAGAGAAACAGAGAGACTCTTTTCCACACTCTAGTTTTTTTAATAAAATTTTTTTCAAAAAGTGAAAAAAAAACAACATGTTCACACTCTGTGTGTGCATGTGTGTACATTCATGTTGGTGTGCATGTGAGTACCTGGTGTGCATGTGAGTACCTGGTGTGCATGTGAGTACCTGGTGTGCGTGTGAGTACCTGGTGTGCGTGTGAGTACCTGGTGTGCGTGTGAGTACCTGGTGTGCGTGTGAGTACCTGGTGTGTGCCACACATTTGATCTTTTATATGGATTCTGGAGGTCCGACTCAGGACCCCATACTTGTGAGGCAAGCACTTTATCATCCGAGTCAGCTCCCCAGCCCTCTACTCACTCTGTAAGGACACATGATGGCATTTAGGGCTCACCCAGGTAAGCCAGGGATCCTCTTTTCTCCAGAGTTTAGCATAGTAACAAGTCAGAGACCTTTCTAGAATAGATGACACAGGTTCTGGGTGTTGGGATGTAGACAAGGCTTCAGGAGCCATCGTCGGCCTGGCTTGACGGTGTAGAGGACAGGCACTTCTTCCTCGGTAATCCTCCCTCCTTCCTTCACCCCACCCACTCCTAACTCCTGGCAACCACTAACCTGCTTTCCATCTCTATGATTTTGCCATCTCAAGAATGCTATATAAATGGAATCACGCAATGAGTAACTTTTTTTTCACTCACTCCGGTTTTTTTGTTTTTCACTTTCCAATAACTCAAAAGATTGAAACAAACTTACAGTTATCCTGAAATTCCCCTGTGTAGCTATGTGTATCAATAGAACGCTCCTTTTTATTGCTGAGCAATGCTCCCCAGTCTGGAAGGACAACACTTAGCTATTCCTCCACTGCAGGGTGCTTGGATCCTTACCAGTTTGGAGCTATCCTGGAGAAAGCTGCTGGGAACACGTTCATAGGCAGGTTTTTGGGTGAACATGAGATTTCATTTCTCTGTGAGAATGCCCAGGATTGCACTCACTGGGTTAACAAATGTTTAGTCACAGGAAGCAGCCAAACCCTCTCCTGAGGTGCTCTGCCCTTTTACATCTCCACCTGGAGAACTTGGTGGCGTGGCTTTTCCACATCCAACCAGCACCAGATGGTGTCGCTAGGTGCGAGTCTGGCTGCTCTGCCAGGTGTGCAAAGGCTGGGGTCACCGTTTGTCCTACAGGAGCTACTTCCCTGCTGGGAAGTGACTGTCTCTCTTGCTCAGTTTCTAAGTTGGACGATTTGTGTGTTTCTCCCCGCTCTGAATTCTGAGTTCAGAGTTCTTCACGTATCCTAAATACAATCTCCTGTCTGTCACATGACCTCTATTTTCCCACCTATTTCATAGCAAACTTTCTGTTCGAATGGAAATCAATCTACAAAACAAGGAATCGCGTCTAAGAATTCTTCACTGAGCCCTGATCTCAAAGGTGCTGTTGACAGAATGAATGTGTCTAAGAGTCTTATGCTTTTCTCTTTTGCACGAGCTGTGACCTGCTGAGTTCAGAGTCTACAGAGACTTTGGGTGTCTGCTCATTCTGCCTTCCTCCACTAATCACTCTTGGACCCTTGTTAAGTTCAGGTGGGCATGCGTGCTAGTCAGTCTCTAGGCTCTCGGCATCTGTGTCCACCTCCCTGCCGATCACCCAGGGTTCTCATGATGCTTGAGCAATAAGCATTAGCATGGGGTAGGGATAGCATGAGCCCTCCAACTTTATTCTTTTAGATTTTTATTTAGTGTGTGTGTGTACATGATACATATATGTGGACATGCCATCTGGAGGTTAGAGGATAACTTTGCAGGGTTGGTTCTCTCCTTCCACCTTCACCTAGATTACGGGAATGAATTCAGGTCACCCAACTTGCAGGGTGAGTGCNTTTACCCATTGAGCCATCTTACTGGTTACTCCTTTATCCTTTTATCTCAGAAACATACCAGATATAATAATCCCTTTGCCTTTTTTTTCTTAAGATTTATTATTTTTATTTTATGTACATGGGTGTTTCGCCTACATGTATGTCTGCCCACCGTGCATGTTTCTGGTACCCACAGAGGCCAGAAGAGAGCATCAGATTCCCTGGAACTAGAGTTAAAGATGGTTTTGAGCTGCTATGTAGGGCTGGGACTTGAACCTGGATCCCCTGGAAGAGAAACAAGTGCTCTTAACTGTGGAGTCATTTTCCCCTTCATTGTTTCTCTATGCACATTTGAGAGTANTTTTCTTCACCTCTAAAAAGTATTCACTGCGATTTTGACAGGAGTTGAGTTAGCTAGGTATGCTGGTAAATGCCTGTTGCCCCAGGACCTGGGAGGTAGAAGAACCAAGGAGTTCAAAATTATCCTTTGCTATATAGTGAGTTGGGAGCCAGCCTGGGCTACATGAGACCCTGTCTTAAAAAAAAACAAAACAAAAAAACAAACAAACAAACAAACAAACAAAAAAACACCTGTGTATCAGTACCATCAGATTCAACAATCAAGATTTTCCATATACGAAGTCTCCCAAACCAACTTGCTCCACCGCTCCACAGAGGTTTTCTTTGATGCAAATCTGACAGAACACACACAGGGCTTGTCCCTTGGCAGTTCTACAGGAGGGTTGAAAGGAAGCAAAGAAAACATTTTTAAATTAGCTTACAAAGTAGTGGCTTTCCCAAAGGGCCTCAACACATCTGTAGCTTTGGTTAACTTATCCCCTGGACTGAGCTTTGAACACTGAACCAGTCTTGCATGGCCACGGTAGACAAGTCCCATGTATTTCTTGCCTCATATCCCTCTCTCATCNGCTAAATTCCTAGTGGGAGGAAACACTTCGGTTCNNTTTGTTCACTGTATACCTTAGTGCCTGACTCTAAAACGATACCTGATAGTTGATAAGGACACCACACTCCTTTATTGAATGGACAGAAGAGAGGTAGAGGCACTTCCCAAGATGGTGGTGAAGAGTCATTCTGATGAGGTCAGAAGGCCACAGGAGAGCCTGGTGAGCTGGAGCCTTCAGCGGGGATCCTGATAGTCAGCCAGGACTTTGGAACTGACTTGATGGGAATTACCCAGAAAATTAAGTAAACAAACTTTTTAGAAATAACTATTTCAGAGGTAGGTGAGATGGAATCTTATTCCAATCTAAAATAAATAAACAAATTACACAATTGAAACTTACATTGTGATATGAAAGAGCCCAGGAGTGCACTGTACTATAAGATTCCAACCAGGGGCTTCTGGGAAAGGAAAAGATCAGCAGTTGCCAGGGGCTCGAGGTGGGAGAGAGGGATGAATATATGGAATGGGGGGGCAGGGCTTGGAGCCGATGAAGCCACTCTATAGGACACCATAGTGGTGATGCATATCATTACACAGTGGCCAAAGCTTGTAGAATGTGCAACACTGAGAGTGAGCCCTTGAGGCTCAGTTGGGAGAGAGTTCACCAGGTGAAACCCTGGCTTTGACCCGCAGCACTGCATAAACCAGTTTTGGTGATGTATGCCGTGATCGCAACACTGGGGAGATAGAGGCAGAGGATTAGGAGTCCAAGGTTATCTTCTATTACATAGCAAGTCTGAGTTCAGCCTGGGATACATAGGACCTTGTTTCAGAGAGAATGAATAAAAGAAAGAAAGAGAGAGGCAAGATGGCTCAGAGGGTAAAGACCCCTGCTGCCTAGCCCGATGACCTGAGTTTGAGCCCCGTGACTGACACTGTAGAAGGAGAGAAATTGATNCACAAAAGTTGTTATCTGACCTCTACATACATACCATGGCATGGCAAAAATAAATAAGTAAAATATAATTAAAAGATTACTTAAAAAAGAAAAAAGGAAGTGAGAAACTCATCTTTCTGGAATGGTGCTTTACATACAGATAGACTGTATGTGATACACACACACATTTACATAGCACCCAAGTCACGTGTACCTGCTTGCACACACAACACATGCTTGCACACNCTCACACTCACAAATGCTGGTATTCTTTACACAGTGACCTGTATGTGTTGCTTTTTTCCCTTGACTTGTAGCTGAGCTCCTTCTAGATCAATATATATATTCTTATCTATGTCATTAGAGACTACTAAGTAATTTATCTTCCAGGCACCTGTTTTCGCCTGTCACTCAGTTGACATGATCTGTTAAGTGTTGACATAATTCAGATTGTTTCCAAATTCTAACTATAAAAGTAGTGTTTCAGGGTACAATTTCACCCCAATTGTAGCCTAGTCCAACACTGGCCTGGCCCTGCCTAGCTGCCTCAACTCAGCATAGGCATCTCAGGGTGTGGTGCTGGCCCTGTCTCCCTGAATCTTCCCCTTACTTGGTGTCAGGTGTTAGATGTGGCCAGAAAGCCCATGCCTTCCTGGTCCCATCACAGAGTCCCTATCCAGAGTGGCAGAAAGACAGGAAGAGTAATTTTCAGTCAAGGTTTTGAGCATTGTGGTAATCTCACTGACTTCTCTGACAGTGTTCCCTGCTGGCCCACTCAGAAATGTCAGGGTGCCAGATTCATTCTCCATCATCTTACACCCCATCTTGGGTGGCTTCCCTACCAACTCTGAGTAGGAGGACAGAAGAGGGGTGCCACAGCCTATAGTCAAAGGTCAGAAGGATAGGGTGCCTGTACTGTGATCTCAGGTAAAGGCAGGAGGAACAGGAATTCAAGAGCACCCTCTGCTACATAGCAAGTAAGAGGCCGATCTGGGNTACGTGACATCCTGTCTAGCTCAGCAGTTAAGTCATGTACTGCTCTTGCAGAAGACCACAGTTATGTTCTCAGGACTCTTGCTAGGCAGCTCAGAACTGCCTGTAATTCCAGTCCCAGAGGGTCCAACACCTCTTTCTGCCTTTGCAGGCACCACCACACATCTATCTGCACATACTCACACATACACGTAATTTCAAATAAAAGTAAATCTTTTAAAAAGATGTTATATTTTTGATTATGTCTGTTTTTGCATGTTTAAAGTTTTAAGACAATAGGAAGAAAGAAAGAAAGAAAGAAAGAAAGAAAGAAAGAAAGAAAGAAAGAAAGAANGAAAGAAAGAAAGATGGGGACAGCTCTGCTCATGCCTGTAAGACCCATGGACTCCAGGGACAGCACAGTCAGGCAGGGATCAGGGCTTAGATTCTGAACTGTCCATCATGTAAGTGGAGTGGCCAGACCTCTAGGGCAGAGAGGGAAATGTAAGGCAGCAGGGCAGGGCCTTGACCTCAGCCTCTTCCACAGCTCCCTACTGTCTGCTATGTCCTTGGGGGAGGGGGGNACTGTCCTCTGGTCCCAGGCATCTAGCAGGCTTACTCTCCCTGTCTATTGTCCTCATCACNGGCTTCTTCCCACACACGCTGGCCCTTGCCCAGCTCTTTGAATCCGTTTGCTCTGCAGGTCAGAATTAAGCCCTGCAGTGTCGGATACTCTGCTAGTTGGGGTCTGGTGACTGGAGGTGGGACTCTGGGAAGACCTCACAGGTGACCAGAACCAGGCTTGGCTGGCCCTATACTCTGAGTGGCCTTCTTGAGGTCTGTGTCAACTAGCCAAGCTACACCAAAGATCTCAATTGGGTCTCAAATGCTGCAAGGGTACCAAAGCCTTNCTCCCATAGTATGCACGGGAACACTATGTTAGGGGAGGGAATTTCCTTGGTAGGTAACATCTGCAGCGCTTATGATGCTCCCACTGTAAGTGAGCACACAGCTGTGTGTATATGCCCATAGGGTGGACTGTTAATGTGGAGCTGTGAGAAGCCACACAGAGTGTTTTGAGCGTATTGTGAAGATGGGTGCACAGGTGCATTTATGAGATAGCTGTGCACAGGCTTGAAGTTCACCACGGGAGGGTCTAGGTCTGGTAAGGGCTCAGTCGCAGGGCTCAGAGCTGAACATCACACGCACTGTTGGATGGGGCAAAGCTTCTTACTCCGATCCCTAACTCACTATTAAGTGCCTAGCTCTTTGCAGACGCTCCCTGCGCCTCCTCCTGCTCCAGGCTGCAGCAGCGCAGGCGCCAAGTCAAGCCGGAGCTCGGAGCGGAGGGCGGGCAGCCGCGCTCCGGGCCGGGGTCCCGAGGGAGCAGGTGAGCGACCCGCACCGCGCGGCCCCCACGGCCCTAGGCAAACACGCCGCCCAGCCGCGCTGCGCCAGCGCCCCCGCCTTCCCTGCTGGCAGTGCTGCCTCGCCTCTGCTGGCATCCCCCTCCTCCCTCTGCCTGGCATCCCTTCTCTTCCCTGCCTGGCATCCCTCCTTCTGCTCCCTGGCATCCCTCCTCCCCTTGCCTGGCATCCCTCTTCCTCCTGCCTGGCATTCCTTTTCCTCTCTCTGCCTGGCATTCCTCTTCCCGCTGCCTGGCATTCTTCCTCCCTCTACCTGGCATCCCTCCTCCCTCTACCTGGCATCCCTCCTCCTTCTACCTGGCATCCCTGATCCTGATCTTTGCCTGGCATCCTTCCTTTTGCCTGGCATCCCTCTTCCCATTAACTGGCATCCCCTTCCTCTACCCACCTGGCATTTCCCTGCTTTCCCTTGCTTGGTATCTCCCCTTTACCTGGCCAGTCCCCTCCTCCCTATCTGGCGTCCTTCTTCCTTTCTGTCCTCTTCCCTCTTTCCTGGTGTTGCCCACCATCCTGACTCTCTTCATTCCCCCTGCCTGGCACTCTCCCTGACCTAGAACCTCTTTCTCCTACCTCTTCTAGCCAGCTCCCATCCAGCTCCATCTCTGGCACCTCATTCCTACCTGGTACCCTCTCTTCCCACCCCTACTTGGTACCTTCCTCCCCTCCTTCCACCTGCATCCCCTCCCCCTGCCCTTGTCTGGCACCCTGCTGCCTGGCACCTTCCCTTCCCTGTCTGGCACCACCCTCCTNCCCACGGCCTGGCACCTCCCTCTTGCCCAGCACTTTCCCACCTGCTCCTCCTGGCAGCCTTCTCCCACTTGCCCTGTCTGGCAACCTCTCACTCCTTCCCTACCTGGCACCTTCCTTCCTGCCCACTGCCTGGCACCTTCCCAGATTCCACTTGCTACTCTCCTTCCTGGACAGCCCACTCACATTCAAGTTATTTCTCTGTCCCCACCTGCCTGTGGACTCCAGCCCCCAGCCTCAGATTGTAGCCATTTTCCTCCTCACACATCTACCTCAGACCCTCTTGGCTCTCCTACCACATGCCCCACATCCCACCTCAGCATCCTCAGCTGGGTCCCACTCCATCTTCCACCTTGGCCAATATATCTCCACCCATATGCTCTGCGTGTTCCTGGATCACTCTCAGACCTGTCCCCCACCCCTGTCCCACCCCAGGCACTGTACTCTCTTGCCTCACACCTGAGGCCTTTCTGCTTTTCCCAGGAGGGAAAGGCCACTGGACTTGGGGTGAACCCAGAAGGCAGTGCATACAGGAGAGCCTGGAACAAGTTGTTGATTGAGTGCAGGTGACCTCCTACCTGTCCACCCTGGGGCTGCCTAGATGCTAAGTGTAATCCTGGCAAGAATGTCTCTTCTAGCTTCAAAGCTCCAATCACACCCCTAAGACCCGCCTTCCCTTGTTGGGGACAGGTCTGTCTGGGGTCTCAGCTCCTGGCTGAAGTTCTCTGTCCTGGGCCCACATCCATGTGCATTAGGCACACAGTGTTCCTACTTTTGCTCTTCCTTGAGTTTCCCTGGCCTCANGTTGGCTGGTGCTGGCCCCAGGGCCTGGCCCCTTCTGCACAATTTCCCATATTCTTCCTCAGACCTCCTGACCTCCTTTGAAAGGAGGCCTGGAAGCTAGCCTCCCTCCAGGCCCTTTAGAGCCTGCCCTTGGGGATCAGGGCCCAGGCCATGCCTCCCACAGCCCTCTCCTTTCAGATCCTCCTCA
Organism: Neotoma lepida; assembly: GCA_001675575.1. Lineage (NCBI taxonomy): Eukaryota > Metazoa > Chordata > Mammalia > Rodentia > Cricetidae > Neotoma > Neotoma lepida. Next base: position 454,098 of record LZPO01027395.1, on the reverse strand, counting down.
GCATGGCCCTTGGTGCTACAGGCGTGGCAGGCTCTGGGCCGGGGCACCAAGGGGGCACTGGATGACTTCCCAGTTGCAGGACCCTGACATCTATGACTCCAGGTCTTCAGCACCTACCCACCGTGGTACAGGTAGGTGCTTCCTTCTCTGCCAGCCTCGGAGCAGGAGCTTTGGCCAAAGTCTGCCAGCTCTAGGCTCTGGCCATGCCTTGCTCCCCACCCCTAACTGTCTGCCCACCTCCCCACTGGTCCCAAGTGTCCACACAGTGCCTCTATGTGTCCCTCCCAGCATGAGGTACTTTCCTGAACCTGATGACATCTGCCATTTAGTACCTTCTGCCACATCTGTGCTACCTCTTATAAGTGTCTCCTCATCTCCCTAGCAGTCCCTAGGCCCTGCCTCTCAAAGCCACTCTGATCCAGGAATAAGTTAATCTGAAACCAAGTTCATATGAAAAGGGTTTATGGATCTGATTTCTTCTGAATCCTCACTATCCACAGACCCTTGGATGCATAACATCTCTCCATTCACACAAATGCCTCTCAATGATCCCTATACCTTCCTCTCACCCAATGATCCCTGTTATCTGGAAGGAATCTGCAGGTCCCTGACACATCTTTGGTCAGCAACCTACAGACAGGCTAAGCAGACTTCTCAAAGTCCCACAGAGGCCCCAGATAGGGTCGTTCACGATGGAACGCGGTGGTAGTGCCTCTTCTCTGCAGGCTTCGAGCTTGGATATGCTGTCATGCTGATACACAGGAGCTGGACCCTCTCTCCAGTAGACGAGGGGGGTGGCTTTGGGCAGTCTCACACCAAGTCCAACTTGTCTAGAGGGACATGCTAGGGTGTAGGAAGGAAAGGCCTTTTTCAAGAACCTTGCTGGATATGGGAAGGGGTTAAAAGAAGTGCCACAGGTGATGTGGACCTCTGAGGAGGAGGATGTCAGGACAGCCCTGGATAGATGCAGCTTGAAAGAGTTCTTGGAAGACAGGGCTTCGGAAGGCCTGGTGCTGTGGAGCATGTGTAGGCAGTGAGGCCTCTCTCAGCCTCTACTTCCTCAGAGTGGAGCAAGAGGAAGCCCCAGGCCAGCTGCTATACTTAGCACTCTTACCCCACCTCCAACACACACACACACACACACACACACACATACACACACACACACAACTGGACCAAGCTCAGGGAAAAAATGGTCTAGGGCTTTGCCTGCTGGGTAAGTCCAGCCTGGCTCAGAGTGTTAGAGCCACATGGTGGCTGTGAGCAAGTCACCTGGTACCCATAGCCCTGAAACAAGCACGGGATGGCATGCCCATTCCCACACTGGGAGTCTCAGACTTTTGTTGCCCACAGAAAAGTCAGGACTCCCACCTCCTTCCTCTCAACCTCACCAGCACCTCAGGTGACAGGGGGACCTCCTCCTAAGTCTGTGGGGACTGTTGTAGTGAAGATCCCCAAAGCAAATGGGTGTGCAGGTGGATCCAGCTGGCTTGTCCTGGAGCAAACTCAGGCTCCACATCCCAAAGTTCTAGTTAGTCAGAGGAGACTGCACTGAAGGTGGGAGGTGGTGAGGAAACGGCCGAGGTCTTTAGCAGGTGCACAGAAGCTGTCCGTCCTGGGATAAGCTTCATTAAGAACAGCTCATTTGGGGTGTACTGAATTAAGCCTCCAGGGGTTCTCAGCAGCCACAGGTGGCTACCTGAAGGACATGATCTCACTGTAGGGCTGGGCAGTAGGGGGAAGAAAGGAAGCCCAAGAAGATTGGGGTTTGGGGCAGTGATAACTGGTCCCAGCATGGCCCTGGGTCACTAGATGATTCCCGGGGAGCCAGAAGCCCCAGCACACTCATGCCCCACCTCCATCTGCCAGATGAGTTAGCAAAGCATGGGGCTTGTTTGGTATTTGGTTTGAGAGTCACATGAACATGAAATCAAGCCTCACGTGTCTTGGTGGCAGGCTTTTGCTGACCAGGGCACGTGTACAGGCATTTGGATGCTCACAAGCCCTTCTGTGTCTCGATGGTGGCCTGTACAGTGGCTGGGTACNCAGCTGCTGCAGGCTGCTGACCCCCAAGGACTCGATGTGCCATTGCAAGTGTTAGTGAGAATTAAGTGGCAAAGGTAACGAGTTGAAGGTGACACTAGGAAGTGGATGAATAAAGGGCTCTGGGCTTTGGTAGGATTCTGAAGCCTCGGGAATAAACATTGGCCAACCTGAGGCTCCTGTTTGCCTGCTGCTGGCGGACACTAACCCTAGGGACATCTTCTAAGGACTGTGGCTCTTGTTCCCAGTATCCTTTGATGGTCAGGGATGTGAGAAACCTGGGAAACTCACAAGGAACCTTGTGGGAGAGCTGCTGTTCACTTGAGCTGTGCTACCATTTGGGATAATAATGCACACTCTGTTCCCTTCTTTCCCAGCTGTGAAACCAGTTTCCTTGTGACCTAAACTTACTTCTAGGGAATTTGAGAATGTGCCTCCCAAGCATGGTTCCGCGCATGCCTTTACTGGAATTTACAAACTTGGATTGACTCCCATTTGAACCATTTCTCCAGACTAAAGAACATTCTGGGGCCCGGAGGGAGGAACAGTGTGCTCCCAGGGAGGGCAGAGAGCAGAGAGAAGGTGCCACAGGCAGATGTACTTCAGTCTACTGTGTTCCAGAAAGGGCTTGGGGGCCTTGCAAAATCAATGATGCAGGGAAAATTGGGACTGAGGGTAGATGAGGAGAGGAATGTGTTGAGGCCTGGGGTGAAGCTAGTGTAAGCATAAACCCCTGTGGTTCTGTGAACCTGCTTACCCTTCCTTAAGCTAAAACCTAACTACTTGATCAAATCGCTGTTATTCTGACCTATCCCTTGTTGGGTTATATAAAGACCATAGTATGACAGAACCGAGCAAAGTCTCCAACAATGTCCTAGCAGCTTTTCCCCCGGCTGGCGTATGGACTGAGTGTCATGCTGTCTGGCCATATAGATCTTTATGCAGTGTGCCTAACCTGAAGATAAAATTTAGAGTGACTAAGGTCTAGAGAGAAGGCTCAGAGGGTAAGAGCACTTGTTACTTTTGCAGAGGACCCAGGCTCGGTTCTGGGACTCCGGTTCCAGGAGATCCACTGCCTTCTGACGTCCACCTGCACCAGGCAGCATGTGGTGCACACATACACATGTATGCAGGCAAAAACCGTGTACTCATTAGAATCAAATATATTTTTTTTTAAATTTAGAGCAATTAGCAGAATGGATTGCTACTTTCAAGAAATAATTGTTATGTTAATTATTTGTGACTATTTGTTAATATTTTGACACAATGTATCTGATACACATTGTGCAGAGAAAGGTTAGTCTAAAGCTGAGGGAAGTCCAGAGTCACAGTCTCCTGGTTGGGGTGAGCAGTCTCCTAGAAAATAAAGAACATCACATGTCTAGCAGGTAAGTTGAGGCACAAGGAGGACCAGGCAGCCATACTCCTTCTCTATAGAACCCAGATCCTTTAAGACCCGGAGTCTAGGGACTCATTAACTGAGAGAAGCTAGACCAATGGAGGAGGCTAGACCATGAGGCCACCCTTCCCTGACTGAGGATCAGGNATGTGGGACATGGGAACAGGGAGCAAATGGACTGTCCCATATGGGTTCCCCAAAAGAGCAGGGCTGGCCATGGGGAAGGCTGCCCTAACCTCCCCTGANGGCCTTGTCAGTGAGCCTTAAACCCTCCCCTCCTTCTCAGATAGGGAAGATGGGAACAGAGAAGGGTGGAAGGGGTTAATCGAGGCTCCTCTCCTGAGGAGGTGAAACATGAAGAGGGGAGGGTCCCCTTGGCAGTGGTAGTGGGGCCAGCCACACTGCTAGACCTGGGAATGACCTTTGTCATACCATCCCCTTCCTTATCTGTCCTTCAGGACAGTCACCATGCTCTTTTGTTGGCTTTAAAAATTTTTTTAGATGTATTTATTTTTATGTGTATGGGTGTTTTGCTTGCGTGTATGTGTGTGTGTATGTTAAGTATATACATTCTGTGCATGCCTGGTAACACACAGAGGCCAGAAGAGTATGTTGGAGCCCCTGGAGCTGGAGTTAGAGATGGTTGTGAACCACCAGGTGGACACTGGAAACTGAACCCGGGTCCTCTGCAAGGGCAACAGTGATGACTGCCGAGCCGTCTCTCTAGCCCCTTTTAGTGACTTTTATTTTCCATTTATATCCCCATTCTAGCTATTTCTTTTTTCCCCTTGAGACAGGGTCCATACAGCCCAGGATGACCTCAAATTTGCCATTCCTTGCTACTCCTTCTGCCTCCATAGCCTTCCTCGACCTCTTGCCCTGGCCAATTGCATTCAGTTACATATCACTCTGAGAGAGACTTACTCCCATCCCTGAGTAGAAGGGAAGTCCTACTTAAGTCTCATAGCACCTGCTAAAATTTAAATGTTGAGTGTTCCTAAAAGATAAGATCTACAGTGTATATTTGCGGGGGGTTTGTTTTTGTTTTGTTTTGTTGCTTCAGTTTCCCCTGTAACCCCTACTTTATCACCACCCTTGTCTCACCCAGACTCTTCTGAAGAAAACACAGAGCTCCACGCAGAGCTCCACTTAGCATGGGTGCTCTTCTGCATNGTAGGAAAAGTATTCCTGGAATGAGAGGCAGATGAATGAGACAGTAGGGGGCGAGGCAGACGAGGCCTTGACTCAGAGGAGCTGAGGTCCCTCTGGGTACAACTGGCCTCATAGTGGCCCTGCCTTGCCTGGTGACACCCCACTGCCCATTCATGTGCTCTTGGCCCTAAGAACTGGTCTGTCTCCTGCAGCTCCCACCATCGGATGGCTCTCCACAGTCAGACTCATTCCATGTTCAAGTGTTACTATGGGGATGGAGTTTCCTTCCCTGTGACTTTGGCCTGGACCTCCAGGGTTGCAGAGTAGACCTTTTCTGCTCCCAGCCCCTGCGCACAGCTCTCCTACGTACCTTGTCTCCTCTGAGGAACAATTGGTTCTGCCCTTCAGGAGAGGCCCCTGAGGGCTGGACAGACTTGTGGCAGAAGATGAGTGCTGCCTCCTGAGCTGGGCATGGTGATGCATACCTTCAGCCCATACCTGGGGAGCTGAGGCAGGAGGATTGTCTTGAGTGCAAGGCTAGCATGTACTACATAGTAAGTTAAACACACACACACACACACACACACACACACACACACACGGTGCGGGGGTGGGGGGAACACTAGTTCTCCAAATGCAAGTGTCTGTAAAATTGATCACAAAGCCTTTCTTTCTGTAAGGACATAATGCATGAGTGCAGAACACTGCATGAGAGGCTGGAGAGATGGCTCAGAGGTTAAGAGCATTGACTGTTCTTCCAGAGGTCCTGAGTTCAATTCCCCACAACCACATGGTGGCTCACAGCCATCTGTAATGAGATCTGGTGCCCTCTTCTAGAATGAAGGCATACATGCAAACAGAATACTGTATACATAATAAATAAAATTTTAAAAAAAAGAACACTCTGCATGAAACTAGGGCTGGGAGCACCCCTGGTAACCACGTGGGTTAGAATAAATATTCAGCCCTGCTTTCTGAAGGTGTCATCTGTAAGCCCTGGAGCACCAGCTCCCTTGGTTCCAGGTCCCAACATCTGTTCATGGTATCTTCATTGCACTACTGCTCAGCTTGGCATCTACCCTGTCCTATACCCTGAACTCTCATAGGGTTTGGTCTTAGTTTAGTCTATCTTTATAGCCAACACCTCCCAGTCTATTTGATCTGCACATTGGAGAGGACTCTTTTCTTGCCTTTCATAGAGGTTTTCTTTTTCTTGTTTGTGGTCCTAGGTATTGGAGCTGGGGTCTTGAGCATACTACAAGACAAGTGCTCTACCGCTGAGTCACATCCCTAGTCCCCAAATAGTTTTTCTTTTAACTTATCCCAGTCTTGCAGGGAACATCACTGTGATTTTTGGCCCCCTCTTGCCTCAGTTTCCCCTCTTTACCACTGTTCTATNAGGACTCTTAATTCAGAAGGAAATGCTGAGATACCTTTTCTGAACCAGGGTTTCGTGTAGCCTAAGCTGGTCTCAGCTTGATGTGTAGCTGAGAATGGCATTGAACTTCTGATCTGCCGGCCTCCGCCTCCCAAATGCTGGCATTACAGTCATGCTTTACACAGTTCTCGGATTTGAACCCAGAGCCTTGTGCATGTTGTGCAAGCACTACCAACTAAGTTACAGCCCAGGCACCTGAGACACTTGAAAGTAACCCCTCCAGGGGGCAGTGGCCCAGCTCCTGCCTGCTTCCTTGGCAGCACATAGACAGACCCTGGGAGCAGGGTACCCAGGCACCTGCAGGAAGTAGAGCTCAGTGGGTGGGTGGGTGGGCAACAGCAGCCACTGTTGCTTGACTTCCTTGGTGGTTTTAAAAGTGTTTCCTGGTTTAATTGAGCTTCAAAACACTATGATGTGAATGCGGTTGGAACCGCCATCACTTTTAAGACAATTACACCGAGGCTCAGAAATCTAAGTCATTTTCCCAGTGCCCAGGGCAAGAGTCCCAACTAGGGTGTCTCCACCACATCCGGCCCTCAGAGTCATGCTGTGCCAAACCCTGCTGGTCCTCAAAAGGACAAACAGCCACCCTTTGTATAGGCCCTCTCCACCCCAGCCCTTCCTCTTTTACAGCATTAGGACTCAAGGTCATAAGTTATTTATCATCTCACACAAAGCCCATGCCACTCTCTTACAATCATAGCTGGGCCCCTAGAGCCATTTGGGTTGCAAGCCCTAAAAGAAGGAACAGAGAAGCAATATGGAGAATTGAGAATGTGTCNCTTGAGAAGGACCAGCCTCTCTGAAAAGGACAGCTCTTCCTCGGCTCCCTCTGGTTGCTTCCATGTGGGCTGGTTGACTTCAGGGACCAGGTCACTAAAATTCTAAGAGACTCTAGAGACCTAACTTTTCCCATGAAATCTCCCAAATTTTGGGGGTGGCACCAAATAGAAGTATAGGACATAGTGTGAGATCTGGAGAGATGGCTCAGCAGTTGAGAGTTTTTGCTGCTCAATCATGAGGACCCNACTCAGATCCCAGTACTCATGTAACAAGCCCATGAATGCCTGTAGTCCCAGCTCTGAGAGATGGAGACAAGAGGATCCCTGGGGCTGGCTAGCTTCCAGCCTGGCCAAGAAAAATCAAGTCCCAGGTTCAGGGAAAGACTTTGCCTCAAAAGAATAGATGGAGAGTGATGGAGGACACCTGATGCCCCCTTCTGATCTCTGTGTACACACCTGAACACATATGCCCATGCATTCACACAGACACACACAGATGCACATGCATGTATGCATACATATGTATATACAAAAATAAATATTTTTTGAGAGACATTGTATGGCCAGAGCAACACTCAACCCCCCTCACTGTGACACCTGTTTTCTTTTCTCTCTCTCAGCCCAGAACCCAAACCAGCCGAATCAGAGACTAACCTCCACCCAGAAGTGCATAGCCATTTGGAGGTGGTTGACGAAGCATCTCTCAGTGTAGTTAGGGTGTGATACATAAGGAGGGCTGGATGGATGCAGTGGTGTGCTGGTGGCTATGTAACCATTGGCCCTAAGCAGAGAAGGGGTCATTGAGCCTGCTCCTTTGCTGGTTACAGTGACATGAATAGTCCCGCCAGAGCTGAGACAGGACTCAAGCACAGCACTGGCTGGATGTTACTATTATCAATATGTTTGCTAAGAATTAAGGTGATCTGGGCATGGTGGCACACACCTGTAATTCTATTTGGGGAGGCTAAGGCAGTAAGATCAAGAGTTGAAGGCTAACTCCCAGTACTGAGGAGACACAGGCATGCAGATCTCTAGTTCCAGGTCAACCTGGTAAACAGAGTGAGTCCTAGGCTAGGACTACACAGGGAGACCCTGTCTAAAAACCAAAACAAAACAAACAAACAAAAAAAGAGTTCAAGGTTATCCTGGACTACAAAATAAGATTCTGTTTAAATAATGTTTATATTAAAAAATAATAATAATGGAAAATGAAGCCCAGTAGGCATAGAGAAGTCTGTAAAGAGGCCTTCTCCAACTTCTGTCCCTTTTCAATACTAAATGTAAAGATTTAGATGAGCAAAGATTTGGATGAAGACAATGGCCACATTCTCCAGTCTTCTGAAGGCCACCCAGCNGGAGATGATGACTGTTAGTTATCAATCCTGGAACCCAGAGGCTCCCAACCAGTCNAGCAATGAGCTGATTCTCCCAAGATACGTATTGGCAGGAGTAACCAAAAGTTTCTATCTCTGAGTCCAAGGGACTGCTTCACAAGCATGGCGTGGGCGTGTGTTTAGGCACAGTGGAAGGAGAAAGGGTGTGGCGTGTCAAGGCACATGGGGCTATGGGATTCGTGAGTACCAAGCATGAAAAGCTGCCACAGTGATGGCCCTGTGACCTGCAGACGATGTTCTCATGCAATCTCATGTTCTTGTGCTGTTCACACCGACCCAGGCAAGGTGGTGGTATACCCATTTTCAAACTGAAGAAATCAAGGCTTAGAGAGATTCGTGTGATTCCACACTTCTGAGGAGTACTCAGATTCAGTATGTATGTTGAGGTTCGAAAGCATCACCTTCAAAGCCTTCCAGAGAATCGACACCATGCTCAGGTTCCAGGGTCACAAATGAACTGGCAGTGTGTCTCAGGAGCCAGCCACAGNAGTGCCAAAGGACAGTATGAGTGAACTAGTGTGCCACAGCTGCTGGGCCCACACCAACTGCCAGCTTGAGCAGCAGATGTAGCTCCAGGCCCTTCTCCCTGTGCCTCTTCATGCCCCTCTGTGCACATTGCCCTGAGCCTGTTCCTAGAGCACACTGGTNGTAGTGGATCAGGGCCTCCCCTGTGACCTGTGGTTACTCCATAGAGTCTCTTTCTTTCTTTTTAAAATTATTTTATTCACATTGATGTTCTACCTTTCTACCTGCATGTATGTCTGTGTGAGCATGTTAGGTCTCCTGGAACTAGAGTTACAAACAGTTGTGAGCTGCCATGTGGGTGCTGGGAATTGAACCCAGATCTTCTGGAAGAGCAACCAGTGCTCTTAATGGCTGAGCCATTTCTCCAGAGTCCCATAGAATCTCTTTCTAATGTACTGGATGTGTCCAGAATTAGAGGCTCAATATTCAACCCACACATGGGAGGGAACTGCAAAANCTGCCTTCAGTGTTTGGGACTGTGCCTGCAGAAAGAAGATCTTGAGGTGGCTGCTACCTTGGGGAGGTGACTGGGGCTCAAATCTCTGGGAACCAAGGCCCTGAGGGACAAGTGGACACACTGCTATTACTGAGGTGCCGGAGGATGAGACCCTGGCCGCCTGCCTGGCTCCAGACCTCCTCATATGGGAACATGCAGAACCTCAGGGGATACCAGTTACCCTGGCATTCAGTGCTGTTCTGCCTGATGAGTCCCCAGCTAAGACACTGCAGCCAACCATGCTGTACCTCCAGCAGAGGTGGGGACACAGCTCCATTCTTATCACCATTTACTCAGGCCACCTCCTTGTCATGGGGGCTGGGAGGGTTGGCTCACTGAGGGCCACTTAGGGGATGACAGTTTCATTGTACTCTAGGANCTCACACTGTTGCCAGCCCAGGCTGTGGGCTGTCCTGGAAACTTCATTGCAGACCCCCTCACCCTCACATGACTGGNGCTTTGGGACAGGCTGCACAGGTATGCTACTCCACCCTCCCTTGTGGCCAGAGCTGCTGCCATTCTGAGGCACTGCCTCACGGCCGGAGCTGATGCNAGCTCCTCTGTGCAGGAACCAAATTTGTCTTCAGGAGTGTGGCTTCCAACCTCAAAGAGCTGATCGTGCATGTACAAAGGCTCTGAGGTAATGGGGCTCAATGAGTTTGAGAACTGGACAAGGAATTTGGATTTTGTTTGTGTGATGGAAACCACTGTCAATTCTTAAAAGGGATGTACTGTGTTCCTACTCACACCTTTTACAATATTGATCTGGCCATGGTGTAGGAAACAAGCTAAAGAGAGATGGGGTAAAGAGCTGGGTCCAGGGGAGAGATGGGGGTGCCCAAGCCAAGACTGGTGGTCTTGCAGATGGGCTTGGAGGATCATGAAGAGACAGAACCCTGACCCTAACCCTGCAGTGGGTGTGAGGGTGGCAGAGAAGAGGGCGTTAATGACAACAGAAAAACACGGGAAACGCTGGGCCCTGGTGCTGGCCTGGTGATGTAGCCAGAAGGGAGGGAACACTGGACCTTCTAGGAGGTAGTACTTGGGAAACAGNCATANGGCTTCATGGGATGTGGAATGTTTGTGAGCTGCTACAGAGGCCACTGGCAGCCAAGGTGGGGAGGAGGGCTGTGTGAATGCAGGGACACATGGCTNCTTGTCTCAGGCACTCACTCAGGTTTGAAATTGCAGTTGTAGCCTCAGCCTTGATGTTAAAAATCAACCCCTGGCCTTGGCTATTTTCCTCTATGAAGCAGGGTCTCATGTAGCCCAGTCATAGAACTTGCTCTGTAGCTGAGGTTAGCTTTGTACCCCTGGTTTTCCTGCCTCTACCCCCTGAGTTTGTTTTCTAATTGAATATGTGGGGACATCCTCACTCCCTCCTTCCACTCCTATCTGCCTAGCCTATGGCTGCAATACACACTGGAGGCAGAGGAGGCCTAGAGCTCAGTTAGTACAATACTTGCCTAGCAGGAACAAAGCCCCAGACTCAAGCACCAGCACTGTAAAAACAGGCTTGATGGTGCACACCTATAATCCCAGCATTCAGGAGGTAGAGGCAAGAAAATCAGAAGTTCAAGGTCAGTCTCAGCTACATAGAGGTTCCTCAGCCTGCTTGGGTTACCTGAAACAAACGAAAACAAACCAGAGGCAGGCTCCATTCCTGACTCAGCAGATGCCGGTGTGTCAGCTGTAATTCTTCCTAGTTTAGTCCTCACCAAGCTCTCTGGACACCTGCCATCTGTTCCCATCCCATCATTTCTAAGACCCTCAGCAGGATAAAGCCTGAGCCACAAGCCCCAAAGGCCTCTCCCAAAATAAGGCCACCTCTCTCTGTGCCCTAGAACCATGGCACTCTACTACCCATCCTTACCTCATCCAAATGGGGCTTTTTCCACATCTAGTTCATGGCTCTGCACAGATGACTCAAGATGGCTTCTGTGCCTCACCTATCTGGGTGCTGCAGCCCTGTTCCCTCTGCAGAGTCTGAACAGGCTCCTGGCACTAAGCCCTCCACTCATCTTGTCTATTCAAGGACTTAGGGGGTCCCCAGGGGCATGGGGGGATGTGCTTCTACAGCACGGACACTCGGTCACAGCGTGCAGAGTAGGAGTGAGCACCTGAGTCCATAGGCCCAGCTTTCTTCCAGACACCTCTGCTGTCAGCTCCTACTCAGATGGTCTTGTGGGTTTGTCTGAGGTTCATGCCCAGGGCACACACTTCTCTGTAGCTCCTGAGTGTTCCTCTCCTNCCTGCAGGCCCTAGGCACAACCTCNTCTCAAGTTGTAGGCTGCAGGCTTCCCATGTTGTGACCCATCTGTACACTGGTGTAGCCCTAGGCTGTTCTCGGCTGGGATGTGTCCAAGGATTTGGGAAGAGTCCAAACTCCCCAGGGATCACAGAGCCTAGCATAATTAGTCATTCTGAGTAATTGCCTGGCCATTTTCTAGGGGCCCTGGCCAATCTCTCACATGCTCCCTCCAGGGCATTTGTGTAGCCTTCCCACTCTCCTCACCTCCCCAACAGCTGGAGGGCTCTGAGGGTCTTTTGCTGACACTGTGCCCTAGCAGGGGTCAGCCAGCAGCAGGATCAGCTGGGCCTGCAGTGTGAGGTAGAGGCAGCCCAGAAGGGCAGTGACACTCGGGGGCTAGGAGAGTAGCTATGCATGGGGTAAAGCATTGGACCTCTCTGTAACCTCAGCCCTGTGAGTCAAGACAGGGCTCCCTCTGTTGCAGATAAGGAAAAGGAGCCTCAGAGGTGTCAAAGAACTCGGTGCTGAGCCAGATGTGACCCCAAGTCATGACTGTAGAGCTGAGGTTCTCACCCTGGGGCAGCCCCTCCTTCCAGAGACAGGGGACAGTGTCTGGCTGTATTTGTTGATCTTCCTGGAGAAAGATACTGTAGGCCAGGGATGCTCCAAACATCCTGCAGTGCACAGGAGAGCCACCACAAGAAGTCACTCTGGAGCGGGAAGCATAGCTCAGTACTAAAGAGGCCGTGCTTGTCATCTTGCCCCGAGTGTCAACGGTACCAAAGTTGAGAAAACACGTTTTACAGCCTCAGTTCAGAACATCACACCATGTTACCTGCAGGGACTCTACCCAGGGCAGTGGATGGGCCATAGAGGATGACAGGACAGGACAGGGCCATGGTGCCAGGTTGTCAAAGCCCTGACCCCAGACAGTTGATTGCCAGATCAGAGTAGCCAAGGCAAGGGCCAGTTCTAGGAGCAAGGCTGCCACCAGTCTCATAGAGAAGGGTACTCTGCCCTTCTCTAAGGAGAACAGCTGCCAGTTACAAAGGTTTGCAAAAGTCAGGGGTGGGATACCAAGCCGGTCTAGGCCCTGAAGATAGGCCTAGCCTGTTTCCTGCCTCTGCCCACAGGAAGACTGCTTAGCTGCCACCAGAGCCTTTGACCCCGGGAACACTTATTTCTGCTCACTCCTAGACTGTACTGTTTGGAGATAGAAGGATATGCAGAACCCAGCTTTGACTATGAGACCCTTCGTCATGGTTGTGCCACATAGTCCCTATTGCTTTTCGACCCTATATACTTTCGCCAAGTTCCACAAGAAATCTGGGAAACCATAGCAGCAGCTTATTTGGTAAAGTGCTTCCAGTGCATGCACAAGGGTCTCAGATTGATCCCTAGCTCATGGAAAAAGCCTGGACATCATAGCACACACAGTCCCAGTGCTGGGGAGAGAGATAGACCCCTCTCTGGAGCTTGCTAGTCCACCAGCTTAGACTAATCAACAAGCTCCAGATGTTAAAAAAATTTTAAGATATACAGGTCCTGAGGAATGACACCTGGAGTTGACTTCTGGCCTCTACACGTATGCACACTTGCATAGACATATATACCCATGCATATAAATATGCAATACACACACACACACACAGTGAGGGGGAAAGAGAGGGAAGAAGGGAGAGAGAGAAAGAGTGAGTGAGAGAGAGAGAGAGAGAGAGATCCATAGTCTGTTCCACATAGCCAGCCTCTTGCTATGCACATCACTTCTTGAGGGCCGGGGTAGAGCCTCTGAGGTTCCCAAGCTCATGATTATTGAGTGGTGCCAGGAAGGCAGGATGAGGTGGTGCACCCTGAGGGCAATGAACTTCTGAAGCATAGCAGCCTGAGGTGAGGGACAGGGAGATGTGTGACCATGATGATTCATGCACCTGCTTCCTCATGTTACACAGATGCACATATACGTCCAGCCAGAATCCAGGAAGAGCCACATAGCAAGGGGCTTGTTCCAAATGTAACCAAGATTTTTACCAGGGAGCTAAGGAGGCCGCCCTAAGTGCATTGATGTTTATCTTAGACAATTCAGTGGTAACTCTTTGAAGATTTATATTCCCAATGTTTGAAACAATGTGTTTGAGTTTGGGGGTGGTGTTTAAGAGATAATTGAAGGTAAATCAGCTGTAATGCACGGGCTTCCAGGAGTCTTGATGTCTTTCATGCATGATTGTGCACTCTCGTGTGTGTGTGTGTGTGTGTGTGTGTGTGTGTGTGTGTGTGTAGGGTTTGCATGTCTATGTGTTTTGTGTGCATGTATGTTTGTGGTGTGCTCTGGTTGTGTAAGTAACTGAACTCACCTGTTCATGCATGTGTGGAGGCAGAGGTTAAAGTCAGATGTCTTTCTCTCTTATTCTCCACATTACGACTGAGACTGAGTCCCTCTGTGAACCTGGAGCTCACTGATTGTCTAGACTAGCTGGTCAGCTAGCTCAAGGGATCTGTCCATCTCTGCTTCCCAAATGCTGGGGTTACAGATGTACTTCACTGGGCCCAGGTTTTTATGTATGTTCTGGGGATTTGAACCCAGATCTTTATACTTGCGTGGGAAGCACTTTACTCATTAAGCCATCTCCCAGCCCTTTGGCATCCTTCATTAACAAGGCAGGTGTGTGGAAAGGTGGGAATGCCAGTGTGTAACTCTGTGACTCCTGGACAGGTGTGCCTTCCACAGGAGATNCTGGGGAGGCAGCTTGGGATGCAGGGGAGACCCAGGGACCGCCATATCAGAGGTCTGATGTGCAGGCCCAGTCTGTAACCACACAGTGACTTTAGTAAGTCACATGTCTCTGAGAACACCATTCTCCTTATCTTTAGATTAGAAATCCTCTCAGACAGGCGCCTGAGGTGTCTGTGAGGACCCTGCAGGTCAATGTGTGTGAAGGTGTTTGGTCAACAGTGAAGAAGTTCCATGCAAATAGAAGATGTGTTGTTATCACTGAGATAACCTGGGTTCAGATAGGAGCCTTACCCAGCATGGAAGCATGCTTCAGATCCCGAACTGACTGGAGTAGGCATCTGCATCTATACAGGTGATTAGATTGCAGCCTCTGCTATGTCCAAGATACTTGAGAGTTATCAGCAAACAAGACAGATAAGAAGCCTTACCTTTTGGGAGCCTGCACCATAACGGGGTGAGGGGTAAAGGTGGAGAGAGGAACATTAGCATAGTCAGGAGGGAAGTTATGTAGACTAGGGGAGGTCTAAAGTAGTATTGAGGAAACTGAGCAGAGTAAAAGCAATAAGGAGCTTGGAGGGAAGAGAGGGGATGCAGGTTTCTTTTAATTACTTAATGTATTTATTTATAGTGGGTGGAGGTGTGTATGGGCCACAGTGCACATGTGGAGGTCAGAGGACAATGGCCTGAGTCCGTGTTTGTGCTCCACCATGTGCGTTCTGAAGATCGAACTTACAGCTTGGAAGCAAGCACTCCACTCCTTGAATTATCTCTCCAGCTAGGTGCTACAGGTTTTTGTTTCATTTTGTTTGAGACAGGGCCTCACTACCCAGCTGTAGCTGGCCCAGAACTTGCTTTGTAGACTAGGCTGGCCAGAAACTTATAGAAGTCAAGGTGTGTACCCTCATGCCCAGCCTAAGGCTCCAGTTTTCAATAGGGGTACAGACTGTGTCTGGATGAGGTGAGAGCCCTGCAGGCAGGGGAGGAAGAGCACTTCAGGTAGAAGAAAGGGTGAGCTGGAGTGAGGCCGGCAAATACCTAGGTTCCAAAGAGCCACAAGAGGCTTCGAGCAGCCCAAGGGGAGAGTCAGGAGGCCAGAGCAGAGGGTGTGGGGGGCAGAGGAGGGCCTGCAGGACTTTGGGCCTTACTAGAAATCAGATAAGGAGCCTGGGGGATCCAAGCACCCACAAAGTATCCCTTTTTGTGGTTTTGGTTACTTTTATCAACTGTGATTTTTACTGATGGGTGACAGCATTTTGTTCTTGAATATCAAAACTTCACAGAGATTCTGCAGCTGCAGGAGGCTTGAGCCTCACTGTCTTGCCCATTCTTCCTTGGCATANACAGAAGCACATATGCAGCTTGCCTTGTTGAGTGCCTGCTTCGGGCATCCCCCNGACTGCAGTGTCAGGAGCAGGCAGAGGCAGGGTGAGAAGCTGACCACTTAGCACTTGTGGTTTTAACCTAGGGGATAGCAGCAGAAAAGGGACAAACTGTTGCGATTTTGGATCTAGAGCCAGGGGAATATTTTTTCAGATTGGATGTAAGCATGAGAGAAAGGTGGGATTTTAGGGTGGCTCAAGGACTGGGGACTTGGGCCATTGGAAGCGGGAAAGAGCAGAGAATGAGGTAGAACAGTGGCATTAAGTTTGAGCAGTCTGTTAAAGAGCTGAGTGGAAATTCTGAGTCAACAATTAGATAGAGCAGTCTGAAGTCTGGGAGAGAGGCCTGGGTTACAGGAAAACTTCAGAGGTCAACAGCTGGTACCTAGGAAGAACAGACCTTCAGGAGGTAGTGGTACCAGGAGGTGAGACATGATGGAGGACTTTAGGGGCTGAGCCCTTCCTCTCTAGGTTCCCCATACTGAGATGGAACAGGAGGAGCAGGACAGAGGAGGAGCCTGAGGAAGAGCATCCTGGAGGCAGGAGGACAGAGAGAAGGAAGCAGTTTCCTTGCAAGACACGGCCTGGGGATCGATGGTGGCATTGGACAAGGTGGAGGCCACTGGTGTTCTTGACAGGGGCACTCCCAGTGGGAAGTGCATCCACTAGGATTTGAGTTCAAGGAGAAGTAAAGATAGCAAATGCGGAGTTTGAGAAGTTTTGTTACAACATCNAGAAGTAGGGTGAGGAGAGTCCTATCCAGATGGGGAAGCAATACTGTTGTGTGCTGGCCCNAAGGGTTTGGTAGAGACAGAACGTTGATGGTAGGATGACGAGGGAGGATAGTCAAGGAAGGTTAAAATGGTACATGTTATAGAATAAAGTTGACCTGCAGTGTGGCATGGTGATAGAGAATTGGTTAACATACATGAGGCCCTGGGTTCAATTCCCATTCCTCTGCATCTTCCCTGCATTCCCAGAGTTCAGCAGGGGACAGTGGGACACCAGATCCTGGCCAGAGATGAGGACAGGTGTTTCTCCCAGGGAGGATGAGGGCATTCCTAGGGACACAGTGTTAGAATTGAGGACATGAGCAAACTTCCAGGAAACNATGGGGCTTCTTCCTGAATCTGGGCCCTTAGCTTCTTAGCAACAAACACTGAAGACTCTACAAGCATCTGCAGACAGATNAAACAGTCAAGAAATCTGGAACATGAAGTGGTGGACCCCCTTAGGGTGTCAGGCATTTGGATACTATGTGAGGCCGACAGAGGGAGGCAGGCTTCAGAGGGTAAGAGAGGCTGTAGTGGGGATGATGGGCTGCCCCTCCGAAGGGGCTCAGAGTGCCTCCATTGGCTCCAAGCTCCAGAAGAGAAGAGAAGAAAGCTTGCAGCTTTGTGTGTCCAGATCCAGGCCATGCCCCACCCCAACCCCCTGCAATTTGGTCCTGAGTCTTCTCATAGGTAAGCCCTAGACTAGCCAAACCTGTGAGGTGTTGATCAAGGTGGAGGTGGGGTGACCGTGTTTGATGTATCCTTTCTTCCCAGGGTACTGCCTAATCAATCACTAATGCAGTCCTTGCTACAAGCAGAGCCACACCAGGGTGCAGTGGGCTAGCACCTTTCAAGACCCAATAGAAACATGGCCCCACACACCTGCCGTATCCTCAGAGCAATGGGTGGCTCCTTTTTATTTTTNATTTTTTTACAGTGCCTTAAGCTATTCAGAGTGACCTGCTCTAGGAGACCACCTAATTAATGGAGGCCTTGAGGGGGATGAAAGAAACCTGGCTATGAATCCAAAACATGCCTTCCCTCTGGGCCAGCAGGATTCTCAGAGCCCCAGAGGCCAGCTCTGCGCTCCTCCTGCGACCAGCAGCCTCAGCTCCCCGATGTTTGCAGTTCATTGTGTGTGCGGTGTGTGTGGGGGTGGGAGGGGTGTCAGGGAGCATCCCATTAGACTGAACAAACCCACGCAGGCAGAGAGGAAGGAGGACTGTGCCTTCAGCTAACCTTTATCATGTACCTGCCCACGGCGCAGGACCCTGGGGACCCCACGGTAAGGTCTTTCCCTCNTGGCAGGGGGCCCATGGTGTGGTATGTGGTGTTGAGGGCACAAATGAGGTGTGGCAAGGGGCAGAGAGTGACTCTGAGGAAAGGAAGAAGGGAGGCCGGGTGTCTCTGAGGACCTCACAGAGGGGTGGCTGACAGCAGCTCAGACCTCTCTGAGAGCAGCACCCACTGGCTGTGGAACTGTGTCTCCGTGTCTCTCTGCCCTCTTCCTCCCCACCCTTCCCTCTCATCTGCCTCAGTTCTTTTCTGTCTGTGCAATCCTTGGGTCTCTGAGCAGAAAAGGCCCTGGACTCCCTGGGTCAAGTCTCTCCTGTTACTTCTGAGAAAGCAGGAGCAGGCAGATAACAGCAACTCATCCAAGGTCACAAAACTATTTTGGTGTCCTATTTTTTTCTTTGTTTTTTGTTCGTTCATATTTGCCGTGGTTGTGTGTGTGTGTGTGTGTGTGTACGCATGCAAAACACAGAAAGGCAAAGTTACACAGAGAGACAGCCCCCTTTTTAGCAGCAGGCTGTGCTGGCCCAGATGTGTCCTGACACTAGCAGGGAGGCACACAGCTGCTCAGGCATGAGAACCACTGTGAGGTATCTCCCAGGACTGTATCTGAGTCTCTCAGGTGGGGTAGGAGTGGAGGCTTTGGGGTCTCAGAGGCCTCTCCTACCATTTCTAGGGACTGGGCCTGGCTCTAAGTTCTAGCCAGAGTTCCCAGGGGACTTGGAGCTTAGTCATCAGACTCTGGGTACCCTGACATGTCCCAGAATTTGGTGACCAAAGGAGAAGGGTGTGGGCTTAGGTTAGGGATGGGCTAGGTCACAAAAATCAGGAGTCCTGGTCCTGAGAACTCCAAACGGTCTCTCTTTATACTCCCCGACCCCCGATAAAATCAGGGTAATTGTATTCCTCTGAGGGAAGTTTTACTGCTAGGGTATAGGAAAAGCTGACTAGAGAAAGGGGTCTTTCTGGCAAGCTGTCCTTTCTCCCTCTTCTCTCCTTTGTTCCTCCCCCCTCCCTCCCTTGCTCTCCCAGCCAGCTTCCCTTCTCTTCTTCCAGCCCTCTATTCCCCCTTCCCCACCCTCTCCTCAACTCCCCCCTTCCTTGTCCCCAATCGGGACCTCCACCGAGGGAGGGAGCACAAGACTCTGGGCTCGGGCTGGGTCTAGGTGGCCATCTTCCCGCAGAGAAGGAGTTAAGTCTCTTTCCCGCATCCCTCCTCCCTTCTCCGCCTCCCCTGGCCGCCGTGGAGTCCTGCAGCTGGGCCCTGGGCTGACCTTCACCNGGAGGGAGGCCGCAGCGCGCATGCTCGGGCTGGGGACCGGTGCGGGCGGAGGGAGGGCGGTGCAGGCAGGCGGCCGGGGCCCCCAGTGCACCGGCTGCGGCCGCTCGCTCCGCACGGTGGGGGGCGAGGCGGCCGGTCCGTCCCGCGGGCCGCGGCGTAGCGCTCCCTGCGCGGGGAGCGGCGCTTTGCCATTTGGTGCTGGTCGTGCTTCTGCGAGGGAAGGAGAGATGGGGGGACGACAGGGGGGACTCCGGCTCCGGGCCGCCGGGCAGGCCGCCCTCCCCTGGCCCCAGACACGCTCTAGGCCTGCCCGGGTGTGGCCTGCGCCCTGTCGAGTTGGAAGAAGTCCGGGCTCTCCTCAGGCACTGTGGGCGGCATGTCGCTGCCCAGCGCCCTGGTGGCACTGAGCTGGTGGGAATCCTGGCCTTTGTGAGAAGGGCTCCCTGGCCACGAGCCCCCCCACCGGACCTGGCTAGAAGAGCATGCTAATGTGACTGCTCGCTTTTGAATCCAGCATCTCGGTGGGGGAGGTCAAGGTGTGCCCGTATGTGCAAATTCATGTGGCTCCTTGTCCCTGTGGCGGTTTGACAGATGTGTGCCCCTAGGTGTGTGTTTGGGGTTGTGTACCCATGGCTGCCATTTGTGCAGCATAATGATACCCCTAGAGGGTTGGCTCCAGAAGGGCCGTAGCTATGGACCTGACTGATGCTCTCCATCTCCCTAGTACTGGTATTTGTTCAGCCCTTGGTGAAACCACCTCCCACAATCTCCTTCACCACCAAGACCAGTCCTGTAATCTCTCAGCTACCTCACAGATCTGGTACCCCTCCTTTGGTCTTCCCAGACCCCCAAAGCTGAGATGCCAGCCCACCTACTATCTTCTTCTCCCAAGAGGTAGTTCTAAAAGTTGAGGATGCCCAGCTTTCCCTAAAGCCTAGAGGTATCTACACCACTCCCAGAACCTCCAAGGACTGGGGTTTCCCAGTCCCTGCTAGAAGTAGATGTAGGGGGAGTTGTGACGACTTAGATCTTCAGGTAAATGGCAGAACACCAGCTGCATCCATTGGCCTGTTGCATTTTGCAAGTGTCCTCGACTTCTGGTGTTATAGTCCCTGTCCCAGGCCTTCAGAAAACATGGGCCCAAGGCCAGGTTCTGCTCTCGGGAGTCACAGCCTCCTTGGGATACCAAACTCCACACAGCTGAAGCAAGGAGCACATGAGGCATTAGTCCAGCCCAGTTTATGGACAAAATAGATGCTACTGGACATTTGGAGATCAAGCTGTATTCCCAGGAGTGAGGCCAGGGAAGATCCTTGCAGGAACCAAGGTCTGACCTGGGCCTTAAAGGATGAGTGTGACGGGACAGGTCGAGGGCAGGTGGAGTCTTACACAATGGCAGAAGAGCCCCAGACTAGGGGATGAGTGGGGGGTTGGGAGTGAGCAGCTGGACCCAAGCAGATTATTTTTGCTCTAGCTACCAGCAGCCACTTTTATAGCCGGTGACTGCTGGGAGTCAGCCCACCCTGAACCNGTGTCTCTCTCCCACAGCATCTGGACAAGATGTTCTCTCTAATCTTTCACGGTGATAGAGGGTACCTGAAAGGACAATGACAGCTAGGCATACTGTCAGGACCTGCAGGAAACTAAGGTGCTGACCGAAAAAACATTCCCTCTCTTCCTTGTCCTGACCAATGAAGACATTCTGAAGGGCCAAAGGTTAGGACCCCTTGATGCAATGCTGGGTCTTGAGGGCTCAAATTTTAATGTGTTCCCACAAATTCCCTCAGGCGTTGTCCTTCCCTCTTCTAAATTCTGACAGCTGCAGCCCCAGCAAGCCCATAAATGTGACCCTTGCTTGTCCCAAAGCCTGCGGGCTCCTCCTCCAGAAGGTGGGAACAGGCGTGGCTTCGGGCGTGGGCGGGGCCTGGGCTCAGCCTAGGGATCTCACGATCTGCCCCCTTTCTGTTCTCCCTGCATACCGGGGTCGGCCGGTTCTCTCCACACAATCTCTTTTTGGGGCTCCCTCATCTTCCCACTCCATAACCCTGCTTTCTCTTCGGTCCTGCGGCAGACCTCACCATCCCCAGCCTCCCTGGGTCTCCATGCCAAAGCCATCAAGCCCTGTTTGCCTCACTCTTTCCTCCTTACCCACCCAAGTACCCATCCTGGCTCGGCACCATTCCCCACGTTTACTCTTCCTGTTCTCATGAGCCCAATCCATGCCCCCTTTTCGGAAATACTTCCCCTCTTGCCCTCACTTTCTCACACAGAGACAAACAAAGACTCACAAGCCCAGAAATAGACTCCCACAGAGCTGAAAGACACAGGCCGTGTCCTGCCCCGCACGCACGCGCGCAGGCACGGCGGCTCTTGTGGAGGGAAGCACACAGACCCGGTGTTTGTCAGTGCACGCACATAAACATCCACACCCACAGCCACTGCGCCCTGCCACAAAAGGTGCAGACACACGGTGTGCGAGACAAGGGCACACACATCTGCGGACGCCTGGGAGCCAGCCTAGCTCGGCACACCCACCGCGGCCGGCCCTGGGACAGGAGCAAGGCCTCCTCTGGGCTCGGGCTCCCCCCCAGATTCCTTCCAGCAAATGTTTCCCTACTTGGCCTGTCTGGTCCCTGGGGAAAGGGCCTCAGAAATGCGGCAGGAGCCACTTGGGGGAAGAAAGTTGGAACTGCCTGTTCTCTGCCTGGCCCNGTCGGCGAATTCCCTAACCGAGAAACTATTTGTAGCGAAGGCAGGGTGGCCGGCGAGCCCCCTGTCACCTCCCCTGGTGTTCCCTCCCCGTGCCGCCACCGGTGGGCCTCCGGCGGCCTGGGCGCCGCGCCGCTGCCCATCTCACAGCCTCCGGGCGGATCGGCTTGTCTTGCCGCTTATCTGCGCCGTTTGGACCACGCGGGGTGCACGGGAGGGCTGCTCTGTCCCCGCCGCGTCGCAGGCAGACCCCGGGCCGCCGGACTATTTCTGTCTTATCAGTGCAGGAATGCGGCAGCCGCGGCGGCGGCGGCGGCGGCGGGCGGGCGGCGGCGGCGTGGGCCGTGGGCCGTCAGGGCAGCCCTGAAGGGGCCCCCTCCCCACTCCGCTCGAGTAGAAGTGTGAGAGAGCCCAGCAGGACTCAGAGGGGAGAGTTGGAGGAAAAAAAAGGCAGAAAAGGGAAAGAAAGAGGAAGAGAGAGAGAGAGTGAGAGGAGCCGCTGAGCCCACCCCGATGGCCGCGGACGAAGTTGCCGGAGGGGCGCGCAAAGCCACGAAAAGCAAACTTTTTGAGTTTCTGGTCCATGGGGTGGTGAGTGGGGGAAAGTTAGCGGGGGAGGGTGAGCGAGCTGGCTCGGGCTGAATGGAGGGATGATCGGGAGGGGCCGCTGGCGCGCTCCCGCTCTCCCACCCCTTTGGTTGGGGGGCGCACGGTCATGGCCCAACCCTGGGACCTTGCCGGCGCCCTGGCATCCGAACACGTCGCCAAGCGGTCGGCTGGGGATGGGCGCGCGGCGGTCGGAAAGAGAGGCGTCGGCTTGGGCTCTTGTCAGGGGCAAAGGGTGGGATGTGGGCACCGTGCCCCCCAAGAGGTGGGTCCCCTCTGTAGCTGACATGTCGTCCGTCCTTTTACTGGTGGGCCCAGGTGTTACCCCTGCCCTGGAGTGGGGGTGGGGTGGCGACTGGAGCACACAACTAGGGTTGGGCTGCCTGTTGTCCCTGTTCATCCACTGGGACAGTGTCTGTCACTCTGACTGGGTCTGAGGAACTAGGAGCAGGTGACCCTGGAGACACCTGAGAGCAAAAGCTCTCTGACTGAGCAACCTCTGCATCTTAGTAGGGGTGTCCTGAGGACTTGGCCCTGCTGTCAGATCTGAGAGAGGCCTACTTGAGAGATGGACCCTAAGTTAAAGAGGTCAGAGAATCCCTTGGCAGGCTCAGCCACCAGAACTTGATGACCTTAACANCTCAAAGGTGTGAAGNGCTGGAGTTGGGGATACTAGGCCTAGGGACCAAAGGGATAACACTATACTGTCCTGCNACAGACATGTGAAGACACATGAGGATCCTGAGGGTATCCAGAGACCTAAGGAGGTGGATGTTTGAGTTGAATCAGGGGAGTGCCTGGCTGTAAGGTGCTCCAAGCTTGGGGATATGTGATGGAGGGAAGAATCAGGCAGATTTACTATGGCCAAATTTGGTTGTGACTCCAGGAAGCACCTTCTCAGTGAGAGAGGCAAGGGCCCCCCAAATCTTGACCTCTCATGATGGTGGTTCTGGTGGCAGAGCCCCTGGAGGCCCCTTCCTCTCAGGGGCCTCTCAGTAAACCAGACAGTCTCAGTGGCCTTGAAGAATAGGAGAGGCGCTGATAGGGAAGAGGGTTTCCCTGTGGCAGCNTGTCCTCTGGCCGCAGGGATCTCTGGGGTGCAATTCCCAAGGCAGTCCTGTGGGTTAGTGGAGTTACCAATCCTAACCTAGCTGCTTGGGGGAGTTGCTTTAAAGAATCCTATCCAGCGAAGAAGAGGCTCTACACATGGATTCGAATATGGCCAACTTGGAGGTTCAGTTCTCGAGTGATCAAGCGCCCCTTAACAGCAATGGGGGATGGCTAGGCCTGGGTTTCCACCCTGGTGGCATTGGTGGGTATGAGTGACAGAGTCAGGTGGAATGGGGGAGGCAAATGCAGGGACTGGCTGGTTTCACTGCGGAAGAGAAGGGCAGGGACAGCTGCTGGCAGAGGTTGGAGACCTTAGAGATGACCAGTGCAGGGTGGTGGTGGGGGAGGGGGGAGAAAAGAAGCCTAGGAGTTAGGGTTGGGGCTTCTTGGTCCTGGGGCGAGATGAGGAGTGCTTTGTATTTGTTTATTATATATTGAGACAGGTCTCTTGTAGCCTAGGCTGGCCTNGAACTCACTATATAAGGGAGGATGGTCTTAATCTTTCTGCCTCCACCTTCAGACTGGGATTACAAGTGTGTGCCACCATGTGCAGTTTATTTGATGCTGGTGATCGAACCCCGGGCTTCATGTGTATTGGGCAAGCACTACCGAGCTACACCCCTAGCCTGAGATAGGAGTGTTGAAATAATAGGGTCTGCATCACTCCCCCAAATCACCTCCCTGTGCTTCTGAACCAACCCCATCTCCTGATTCTTCCCTAAACCTCACCTCCTTTCCCAGGCCTGGACAAGTGGACTCTGGGACACTCCGCTTGTGTTTGCACCTCATCCGTTTTGATTGACTGCCCAGAGGTGGTGGCTGGGGAAATACAACCTGCCTCATTTCCCTCCAATGTCTACCCTTACTGGGATGGGATGCGGAATGGGTTATCTCTCTGATGTAAGCAGATAGGAGGGAGAAATGGATGCTAGCACAGATGTGGCTTCCTTCAACCATCCCTGCCCCCCTGACAGCCCCACATCTAAGTCCACTTCCCCACTTACCACTCAGAAAAACTCAGACCCTCAGGTGCCCTTGCCCAGCCTCTTGTATCACCTTGGGAGAAATGAAATTAAGGAGGCAGGCTAAGTCAGAGACCTGGANTCTGCTGAAGGAGTTGTTTGAGATCAAGGGTCCAGAACCGGGGACACTGAAAGGGAGATGGGGGCTCAAGTACAAAGCCCCAGAAGTAGGGTGTGGAAATCAGGGGATGGGAAATGAGGGCAGGAGATCAGCCCCTCGCCTCAGCGAAGCAGCGGGAAGCAGGGCCTGTCAGTCAGGTGCTGCCTTTGCGGGGTTGAGCGGGGTGACCTTGGTGAGGTCGCTTTTCTCTTTGAGCCCTAGTTGCCCCATCTGTCAATTGGGGATGAAAAGGCCTCCTCTAACTGGCTTGCAGAGGACCGTGCGGATGTGAACATCCTTTGAAAGGTTGAAAGGCGCCATTAATATTCATTTTTGCGGTACCTTGCACAGCTCCGAGGCTCGGCTATGCCCTGGGCAATTGCCTGGCTTCAGTTAGCTTCCTGCTAGGAGACAGCGAGCCCCCTCCTCCAGAGCGGCGCAGATTCCCNCGCCCCCGCCCCTCCCACCAATCACTCCCACTCCTCGTTCAGCGCAGGGTTACCAGCCCCGGGTCTTGGAGAGGGGCGGGGACGCAGCACGCTGGCCTGGGGGTCGGGACCGAATCTGACCTGCCGGCGCCGGTTTCTGCTTCACCTCCCGCCCCACCCCCCAGCGCCCCGGGATGCCGTCTGGAGCCCGAATGCCCCACCAGGGGGCGCCCATGGGTCCCCCGGGCTCCCCGTACATGGGCAGCCCCGCCGTGCGACCCGGCCTGGCCCCCGCGGGCATGGAGCCCGCCCGCAAGCGAGCAGCGCCCCCGCCCGGGCAGAGCCAGCCACAGGGCCAGGGCCAGCCTGTGCCCACCGCCCCCACGCGGACCCGCAGGTGAGTGGGGGGCCCCCCCGGCGTGGAAGGGCGTGCAGGGGCGGGCAGGAAGAAGCCTCAGGGACCAGGTGGGTGAGTGATGGGTATGGGAAGCTGAGGAAGGATGTTAGCAGCGATCAAGTCATTCTGGCTTGGATACTCTCTGGGGAGGGCTTAGGGGGCACTGGTCTGGTTCTTTTGTGTGCCCACAGTGGAGACAGGCTGCGATAGTCAGCTGCCAGTGTCCCTTCGATGCACGCACCCCTCGCTCTTCTGCTTGTCGCCTGCTAAATCCTTTTTCCCGTCCTTTGCCCTAAGTTCTGGGTGATGCTTCAGTCTTTGGGGAGAGGCAATAGACTGAGGGCTGAGCTTTAGCTGTGTATTTTCTAAAGTGTGGTCCTCCGGTACCTCCCTGCCAGTCCTGAATCCCAGGCTGTGTCAGAGTCCCTCTAGACCTCCACAGTCCCTATCTTGGCAGTGGGTGTGAATGGGCGTTATAATCCCTCTGAGGGACCAGCTCTGCCCCCAGGCCACCGCACCAGCTTATTTCCTTGTCTGAGAAGTTGGTGGCACTCCCATGGCCCCTGATGACTGTTGGCAAGATCCCTATGGGCATCAGTATTTAGCCAAACACACATGTTTCCTTTTGCACAACAGATGGATTCTCATACAGGGTGTAGTATCAATTTTACCTCATTATTAAGTAGTTTTTACACAGGGAAAATCATTTATAGGCATCCCATGTTAAAGCCTTTTATAAAGTGAATCATTATCTTATATAGCAAATAACTCTTTGATTTGTTGTGTATAAGTTAAGAGTTTTGTGTGGACAATTAATTTGAAATCCTTTGATGAGAGGCTTGCCCAGGCGAAGAATGGGTTGGTTTTTTTCTTCAATGAGTTGCTTGCCTGACCATAGAATGGATTTCTGGATAGAGAGGGGGCAGTGAGTGGGAATGCCACACGGGGGCAGTGTAGAGCTATCCTCTAGGCTGTGTGCACTCTTGGCCAGCTCTCTGGGTTGCTTTTAAAACTGAGAAGCATCCAAATTCCAGGTGCTACCTATCATAGGTCCAGCCACTTTGGTTCCAGTGTTGAGTCACACTCACNTAGAACACTCCTGCACATTTCCAGGGTCCTTGTGAATGTGGTGTGTCCCTTGGTTGGCAAATGGTCCAAGACCACAAGCACCTCCTGCCCTTAAACAGTCCTTCCAAGCCCAGAGCGGTGGGAGTGCCAAGTCCCACCAGCCTCACCATGATGGCTCCAGGGACCAGGTGGAAGAGCTATCTCTCCCTTTCTTGGAGCTCAGGCTCTCTTGGGCACGTACCTCCTGCTTGGCAGGAGAAGAAGGTCCTCAGAAGCTGTCTTCCCCAACTCCCAGCTTTTTGCAAACACTTCTGCAGTCATCTTTTGGCAGCGTCTCCCCTTTCACTAGTTTCTCCTAAGTCTGATTTCTCTGGCTCTGAGGATGTATGTGATGAGGTATAAGGTATGTGTGTGTTTGTTAGGGGGAGAGGGGGGAAGTCCCAGGCCAGAGAAAGGACCAGTCATCCTGCTTTCNNAGGAAAGTACCAGCTTCACATCGATGCTATAGCCCTCAGACGGGCAGACAAGCAGGCTGTGGGAACCCCAGCCAGGCGGGCGGAGATGTCGGGATAATTTAGCAGGTGGCCTCGTTACTCCCAGATCGGTCGCCATGGTAACCTGGTTTTTTCTTTTAAAAATGTACAGTGCCAAGAGGAGGAAGATGGCTGACAAAATCCTCCCTCAAAGGGTGAGTGCCTTTCACAGAAGCCCCCAGCCAGCCCCCACCCTCTGCTGCTCCGCCNTCCCCTCCTCCCTCAGGAGCAATGCTCTGGGCTCAGCGTCATAGCCACTTCCACTTTTTGTTTTAAAAGCTCATTAAGAAGTGAGGCTCCCTATGCNAGAGGGCAGGGCGGGACTGAGGGAAGGAGCTGGAGAGCCATGGAGGGAGGAGGGGCAGAACACAGGGCCTGAGGTTAAGGAGGTTGAATGCCAGTGGTCTAAAGGCATAAAGGCACAGGACAAAGAAGGGACAAGACTGCCAGGTGAAGGGAACAGAAGATAGCAGGAAGTCCTGGAGATGGGAAAGGGCAGCAGGTGTGGGGCTCTCCCGGCAACCAGCACTACCTCCCAACTATCTTAGGGAGGTGACAGGATGAGGCTAGGCACTTNTGCCTGCTGGGCTGCCAGTTGCTGTCTCCTTCCCTGATGATGAGATGCATGGATTTTCCTGGAGGGAGAAGCAATCTTTATCCGCACACAATGAGGCTATATAAAAGAGTCCCAGGGACAAGTCCTATCCACACTCAGAATTCCACACCCTGAAATCAATTGGACAGCTCCCCTACATGTCCTTTGTGTTCTGTGATCACAGAACAGGCACACATTCTGCATTGCAAGATTGACTGAGCCCTGCTTCCACTTTGTTCCTCCTCCAGATTCGGGAGCTGGTCCCTGAGTCCCAGGCTTACATGGACCTCCTAGCATTCGAGAGGAAACTGGATCAAACCATCATGCGGAAGCGGGTGGACATCCAGGAGGCCCTGAAGAGGCCCATGAAGGTGCCTTAGTGTGGGGGTAGGAAGAGGGTTCTAAATGCCTGGTCCAGGAGGAGGAAGCAGGGTACCCCTGGGTGGGTGCACACAGCCCTGGTCCTGTGCTACACTTTATTTCTACAGCAAAAGCGAAAGCTACGCCTTTATATCTCCAATACTTTTAACCCTGCGAAGCCCGATGCTGAAGATTCTGACGGCAGCATTGCCTCCTGGGAGCTGCGGGTGGAGGGGAAGCTCTTGGATGATGTACGTCCTGGCCCAGGTCTCTCCAGGTGTCCTGGGGTGGGTATGGGCTGAGTCAGGGACAGAACTAAATGTCTGTACTGGGAGTTGGGTAGTCAACCCTGGCTGGCGTGGGTGGGCCTGGGGACAGTCTGGGTACAGAGGACTGCCTCTGAACATACCACTTGCCTGCTGCCAACTTGGCCCATTCTGTGTCCATGGTCCCTGTTCTGCCCCCACAGTCCCTGTCACTTTCCCACAGCCCAGTAAGCAGAAGCGGAAGTTCTCTTCCTTCTTCAAGAGTTTGGTCATTGAGTTGGACAAAGACCTTTATGGCCCTGACAACCACCTCGTTGAGGTAAGACGGATTGCTTCTGCCCTTGAATCACCACCTTCCGGCCGACCCAAGGCCGTGAAGAAGCTGCAGATTTGGAGTGAGGACCATCCTAAAGCCCTAGGCACCAGATGGGTTTGTGGGTGACCTAGCTCTTCCCCCCACCCTCCGACAGTGGCACCGGACACCCACAACCCAGGAGACAGATGGGTTCCAAGTGAAGAGGCCAGGGGACCTGAGTGTGCGCTGTACCCTGCTCCTTATGCTGGACTATCAGGTTGGTTTTACCTTTCACTTGCGTACGTCACCCAATGACCCCATTTTCCTTCCTACCCATCTTCTCTAGGGGCACACTGCCAAGGACCAGAAGTCCCATGCCCCTGAGTCCCACTTCCTCCCCCCTTTGATCTAATTGTCCTGGTAACCTTTTCCCAGCCTCCCCAGTTCAAACTGGACCCCCGCTTAGCCCGGCTGCTGGGGCTGCATACACAGAGCCGCTCAGCCATTGTCCAGGCACTGTGGCAGTACGTGAAAACCAATCGGCTGCAGGATTCCCATGACAAGGAATACATCAATGGAGACAAGTATTTCCAGCAGGTAACGGATGTCCTAAGCCCCAGGATCTGGGGAGCAGGCATAGTGACCTAGCAGCAGCACCTCTCAAAGGTAGCCAGCTCTCTTGCTGAATTCCTGAATGTCTGGAATGGTCAGGGTCATGGCCNTGGAGCCAAGAGCAGGGTCTCATCCAGGCTCTTCCACACACAGTCTATTTAGCTGTTCCCCAGGGGAAGCATATCTGGGACCCTCCTGGTGTGGGGGGGACAGTATCCTGTAATATAATCTTCTTGGTACTCAGAGTTGGGATTCCTGGGTCTAGACTTGGGGTAACGTACTTTGCTATTCTTTCTGCCTCTGGTTCTGTCTTTGATGTGAGGGTGGTGAAAGCTGTGCCGTCACATGTACCGGGCAGCTAAGAAAACCAGACTGATGCACAAATGATCTGGCAAAATTCTACCACAGTAGAGTATTACTATTAATGTATTTGAAAATAAACACAGCAGATAAATCTGAGTAGTAATAGTAGTTGGAATTTATTGAGCACTTACCATATACCGTTCCAAACACTTATTTTTGTATTCTAATTCACCTAATCTTCACGACAACCCGTGAGATGGGGATCGTTAATATCCCCATTCTAGAGATGAAGGCACCGAGACCCAAGGTGTTAAGTAACGTGTTCACGGAATGTGGTAGAAGGAACTAACAGCCAAACAGGCATACTTGGGGCCCCACACTGGCCTCGCCATTAGCCAGGCCTGTTTCTCCACCTTCAGCCTGGCTCATTGCCATGAACACCCAGTAATCTGACTTGCTGTCAGCTTCTTGTGGTCTTTCCAGAGTGGAAGGATCCAAATTAGTTACTGTCTCTTTACACACACAAGAATGATCCCCCTCTCAACAATCCTGCTTCAGATTTTTGACTGTCCCCGTCTGAAGTTCTCTGAGATTCCCCAGCGCCTCACAGCCCTGCTGCTGCCCCCTGATCCAATTGTCATCAACCATGTCATCAGGTGAGGTGGCCTAGCTTCCTCCACAGACCGGGGAAAGCCCTCCCTGCTTTCTCCACCCTCCTCCTGTACCCACCCCTGCCCTATCCCTGGGCTTCTGTGGGGTGTACCATGGACATCAAAGGCTGGGCTTCTCTGGCAGCGTGGACCCATCAGACCAGAAGAAGACAGCATGCTATGACATTGATGTGGAGGTAGAGGAGCCACTGAAGGGGCAGATGAGCAGCTTTCTCCTGTCCACGGCCAACCAGCAGGAGATCAGCGCTCTGGACAGTAAGGTGCGGCCTGAGCCCAGAGCTAGAGTGGGACATTAACCAAGAGAAAGGACAAAACACTCAGACCACAGCATGGACCTAGGACATGAGGAACACACAGCCNTTCCCTGCCGTGAGAAGCTGACCTCGTTCCAAGTTCAGCTCTGTCCACCCCCTCCCCTCACTGCTCAGAGGAAAAGGGGGCTCTGGGGAGCTGCCCTTCACATGAGAAGCAAGTCCCCCCAGCCCCTTCTTCCTCCTGAGTTCCTCTCCCACATCACAGGGTCACGGAAATCATTGTCTTTCTACCTGTAGATCCATGAGACGATTGAGTCCATAAACCAGCTCAAGATCCAGAGGGACTTCATGCTAAGTTTCTCCAGGGACCCCAAAGGCTACGTCCAAGACCTGCTCCGCTCTCAGAGCCGAGACCTCAAGGTGAAGAGAGGGCTCAGGGAGCATTGGCACCAAGACAAGCACATGGGGAGGGAAAGATGGACATGCAATTCGGGCAGGTGAGGTACTGGGGAACTCAGGACAGACCCCATGCTCCCTCCCAGGTGATGACAGATGTGGCTGGTAACCCTGAAGAGGAGCGCCGGGCCGAGTTCTATCACCAGCCCTGGTCCCAGGAAGCCGTCAGCCGCTACTTCTACTGTAAGGTAATGGAGGCCCTTGAATTGGAGGCTTCCCTCTCCTCCAATCCTAGCGGAACCGTTGCTTCTCACCTTCCAATAGTCTTTGCTGCTGCCTATGCTTAACACCTGTCCACCACCCTGCATCCCCATGCAGTAGTCTCCTGGCTCCCAGACTCTTCCAGGGAAGGGGTGCCAGGAAGGGGTACCCCCTGGTCACTCACCAGGATCACTGTAACCCTGCCCCTGCTCACACTTCCTCTAAAGATCCAGCAGCGCAGGCAGGAGCTGGAGCAATCGCTGGTCGTGCGCAACACCTAGGAGCCCGTGAACAAGCATCACTGTGGACCAGTCAGCCGCACTATCCAGCATAGGCCCTGGACTCTGGCCTCCCTCCTCTGCTGCTGTGGGGTTGGGGGGGTGGGGAGGGGAGGCCTGGATTAAAGGTCACTCATCAGACAGCAGCCTTGTGGTCATTGGGGACTGGGAAGGTGGGGGGAGGCGGTGGAATCCTGCAGACAAACTCTCCACAACCCTCCCACAGAGTCTCCTTACCCCTCTCCCTAGACCTAAAAACAGTTTGGCAGAAGATACTTTTAATAACATTTTCTTATTTTTAAAAAAATACAGTGACAAGCCCTCCATCTGTCCATCACCTTGCCTTGCCCTTCCTGGGGCTATGGCAGACACAGGGGTAGGGATGCTAAGTGCTGTTGGCCTGCTCCTGTTCAAACAGAGCCATGGCCAGCTGGGTACGGCCTCCCAGCCCCTCCAGATTGCTGAGGCGACAGCGGTGGTACAGTTCCTCACTAAGCCGTGGGCTACAGTCCCGCAGGGAGAACTTCTGCACCAGCCCTGGCTCTACGGCTCGAAAGAGGTGGAGCCCTGAGAACCGGAGGAAAACATCCATCACCTCCAGCCCCTCCAGGGCTTCCTCCTCTTCCTGGCCTGCCAGTTCACCAGCCAGCCGGGCACGGGCCGCCAGGTAGTCAGCATTGTAGAAGCAGCCCTCTGCTGATGCCTGTCGGTCAAATCTGCCCCCGACTGGAGCCCCCCGAGAAGGGTCCACACCAGGGGATGGGGGATCGGGGCCAGCCCCAGGGCCCCCTTGGGGGGATCTCTGTGGTGACAGAACAGGGTTGAACTCTTGAAAGTGGACTGGGAAGAAGGCCTGCCAGCCAGAGATGGCATTCATACGGCAGCGGTTGAGGACTTCCGACCCAGGTCTTGTCCACACGGTGGTAAGGAAGAACAGTGTGTCCACTGGGTGTTTTTTGGAGATGACATCCATGAGTCGCACCTGGGAAGGGGCCTCTGCTCGCACAGCAAGCCAGGCCAGCCTCGCCCCAGGGTACCGTCGTTCTAACTCAGCTGCTGCAGCCTTCACCCCAAGAAATGGGTCAGGACCCCCGCGGCCTTCCCGGGGCCCATATACCAACAACAGGGTGAGCAACGCATGTTCTCGAGGCTCCAGAACACTGGCAGCAAAGGCCTCAAGAAAAGCCAGGGCAGCCGGAGCTTCAGCCACCAGGAGCGGCAGCACCAGCTGCACCCGGGTAGCCTCAGTGACATAGGGCATCGGCANGATTTCCACCCGGCTCAGCGGCCGCAGCAGGCTGACTCTGCGGGCCAGGGAGCGTCGGTGCCCTCGCTGAGTCACAGCTTCCAGAAGCAAATCGAGGGTGTACTCCATGCCCCTCGCAGGGTCAAAGCGCCGGTAGCCATTGAGCAGTCGCTGCTTCTGGAAGCGCAGGCGGGGCTGATAGCGCCGGTTGAGCTGCTCCAGAGCAGTGTCGACAGCGTCGCCTACGTCAGCCCTGCTAGCCCCCTGCAGCGGGCATTTGGGAGCCCCATCTGTACAGGCGAAGCTGTGCTGCTCTGTGAAGTAGTCCCAGCCCAGCACCTCGAAGCGAGAGTGTGGAGTGAAAGGGGCGGGGAGCCCAACAGGCCAGCTCAGCCCTGCCTCCCCCTCAGGAGTCAGCACTGTCAGGTTCCGGATCTGAGCCTAGGTTGGAGGGAACGCACCCAACGTTAGTGCTGGTTTTAAGATCCCACCCAGCTCCAGATGCCCAGGCTCTGAGGCACCAACAGCAGAGTCCTGGCTAAACACCTAGTCCCTTGCATAGAACAGTCTTCATCTAAAGTGCAGAAGGGAGATGAGCAATACCCACCTTACACAGCTGNTGCCAGGACTGTGTGCTTTGCAGAGGAAGTAGATCTCAAAACACAAAACTCAACACACTTTCACTCCCATGCCCACAGGACTCAGGACTCAGACATCCTCTTCATGATCAGACCTTTGTTCCTCTCTATACCCCACCTTGGGAGACCCTCACACTACAGAATTTCCCTATCTTCTACCTTTTGGACCTTTTAGGACAATTCTAGAAGCTTGGAACTTTGTGGGTTGCTGTCTCAGAGGACAGCACTACTGTAGGGGCGTATACGTAAGCTCCCAGGAGTTTACCTACACATTGGGTGGCACTTGAGTCAGCCCAGAGCTTACTTTACAATGTCCTGGACTCTAGGGTCCCTTGTCCCTGTGGTTGTTTTAAATTTAGGAAGTTGGCCTCTTTCTACCCCACTAGCCCCGTCTCTGCTGCCCTCTCCCTGTAAGCCTGACTCCTCGCGCTCTCTGTAAACATCCAGCCATGGCCCTCAGGCTCAGCTCACCTGCAGTTGTTCTATTTCGCTGTAAGCCCGCTCCAACTCCAGAGCACTGAAGCGTTTGTGGAGCCGGTACATGAGGGTACCCTCGGAGACAGGGTGAACGGCGAAGGCACTCAGGAAAGCAGAGCTCCCCTCCTTCTCAGGGTCCCTATTCTTGGCCAGTTCGAAGGAGCGATACTGTTGCCCCTAGAGGGACCAATCAGACAATCAATGCTGCACACATAAGCTGCTCCGCCCAAAGCCCCCTCNGCCCTCCTTAGCATTCACACCTATCACCGCTGCTGCTTTTGAATGACAGAAATGCATGGCCCCCCAACCTCCATTCCTACTTCAAATGCCCACATTTTGGAAATAAGAAAGCAAATGGGTAACTAAGGANGTCCTCTTCTCCCAAGAACCCCACTGCTCAATGAGAATGCAGTCATAGAAGAACCTCCCAGTAGGCTGGTAGAGAAGACGGCCTGCCTCTGGGATGCTCCACCTTCTCTAGGGTAGTAGAGGGACCTGGGACCTCTGGGCTTTCCACTTTGAGGATGGCCCACTCTGGAACTATTTTCACATTGTCCTTAACTGTGATGTGCACTGGATTCAGAAAATGGAGTGGGCGGGGTGGTGAGTTCAGGCACCTTTCTGGCTTTAGGGGTCCCTAAGGATACGCACTGTTGATGGCCCCAGTGCTGTGAGGTCAGCAAGGGAGAGCTGAAGGGGCAGGCTGGCGTCTGAGAAGGACAAAAGGATGGTCTCGAGAATTCAGTTTGGACAGCAATCATTCAGTCACTGCCAACCTTTGGGGGACTGGGACTGCCTTGAAGGGGCTGTCACCTGGTGCTGTGAGACACAGCCGATGCCCAGAGTGTCGATGAGGCAGCGGCCAAGCCATTCATCGGGCCGGGCACTGAGAATGTCTCCTCGGCAGCCATCCAGATGTGGCCGCAAGCGCAACAGGAGACTCCGTGACAGTAGGTAGCCAAAGCCCCCATGGCAGTACCGGGCCTGCTCGCCTGCACCAATGAATTCCTCTGCACGGCCCAAGTACAGGTCTTGGTTGATGCTAAGGTGGCCAGCAAGAGCTGCCAATCGGGGGGCCTGCACATATGTGTCATCCTGCATGATGAAGAACCAGTCATAGTCAGCCCCAAAGTGTGTGTGAAGGTGGCGCAGGGTCTCTGACATGAGCCAGGCAGGCCGCTCATCTCCAAGAGACACCACCTGCATCCCTGCAGGAGCCCGGGCCCCTCGCTGCCCTGTGAAGTAGAGTAATCGAGGGAAGTGATGTGCCACTGTACGGTTAACAGCGACAGCCAGGGTGGACAGTGTGGCACGGGAAGTCAGGACAGCTACCAGCAAGCGCTCACGAGAGCCCAGCTCTGTCTGAATATACCGAGTCCTGTGGAGAGATCAGAAAATAAGGGGTCAACTCCTGAGTTATTAAGGGAGCATCNGCCAGCTTGCCCAGCATATACATCCCTGGGAATGAAAGAGCTGGGAAAGAGGAGAGAACTCCTTTCTTATAACTACTAACTGGCTACTGGTGTGAGTGCCCACTGAGTAGGTGATGCTGGACTACTAGTAGGTGGGGGCAGGGTCTGCTCAGGTCTATTCAGTGGCTTAGTGCAGGTACAGCTCTGTTCAAGAA